>CM035417.1:185334762-185509762 GCA_020310875.1 Ceratopteris richardii | reverse complement strand
CCTTGACCCTAAAATTGATGGCCCTCTGCTAGGACCCCACACATTTGTGTGTACAAGCTCCAAGTAATCTTCATACATGTATCCTCTTTTGTTGAATGATTGCCTATCTGACTTGTCAAATTGGAATGCTCCACATTTGTAAATCATATGTTGCTTGGAAACATTTGGGATGCCAAGCACACTATGATCCCTGCATATTTGCTTTAATGTCCTTTCACCTATATGACCTAGTCTATTATGCCATATCTCCAATTCAAATAGGGTTTGGTCCTTATAATTGAAGAGAGCAATATTTTTTGTATCTTCAACTTCAAAGGTCTTAGAGATCTATTTGCATATAGTTACAATGATCTAAAAGGAATAGATCCTAGTGTCACTATACACATGATTCCTGCTGCATCAGATGTTAGAACAATTAAAAAAAGGCATTGTAAATACAATTAGAAATACTTTGCTAAAATTAAGGATGAAATTGATAATTTATTAGCAACAAGATTTTATTTCTCATATGGATTATAAAAAATGGGATTCTACAATAGTTTTGCTTCCAAAGAAGAATCGGAGACTTATAGTTTTTGTATAACATTTGATGAAGGTAAATGTTGCAACTATTAGGAATATCTATGATCTTCCCATAATTGATCATCCCCTAGAGAGATATGTAGGAAAGGAAGTTTACAACTTCTTAGATAGATTCTTAGGGTACAACCAAGTTCCCTATTGCGTTGAAAGAACAACACAAAATACCATTGCCATTGAAGGTGTATATACATTTTGGGTAATGCCATTTGGTTTAACCAATGCACCTAGTATGTTTCAAAGGTTGATGTGTCTTGTGTTCGAATATTTCCAAAGATCTTTCATAGAATTATATGTAAATGATCTTTATACTTTGTTTTTAGAATAGGTAAGATCATTCACAAGACTTGAGAGCTATCTTTCATAAATTCAAAACACAAAAAGTATGTTTGAACCCAAAAAAGTATGTTTTCTTTGTTAGAAAAGGAAAAAAAATCTAGAATGTATTGTGTAAATAAAATTGAATATCCATAGATGAAGAAAAAGTGAAGACCATTGTGAATTTTCCAAGAGCTACCAATGAAAAAAGAATACAATCTTTTATGGGTCATTGTGGCTTCTACAAAAAGGTTGTATACAAGTTTGTTAAAATAGGAAAACCCTTGTATGCTTTATTAACTAGTTTTGAATGCACTAAGGAACGTGAGAAGGCTTTTGGAGTTTTAAGACTTGTTTGGTTACAACGCATATTAAGAGCACTTAAGGTACATAAAGAGAATCAAAGAGTTAAGTAGAAAGCATTTCTTCATCATTTTCTCACAACATCCAAGCTCAAACCCATTGTTGTATATAGAACCACATCTATCGTAGTCCAAACAAACCCCATTACCATGGTGCAGACTACATCACTTCAATGCCATATCATTGTTGCATCTAATCCTCCAAGAACCACATGGCAAATAGTGCACACATTATCATCTAGAACAATTCATATTTCAATAAGAATGCAAAGTATACCATGATAAGCTAGGATCCCATTAGTCATGCTACATTGTTGTCATGAGGAAGGAGATAAAGAAGAGAGCTAACACACACTCTCACAATCAAAGAGAAGCACACACAAATTGAGACAAGGAAGATTGATCTTCTTCTTCTTCTTCTTCTTCTTCTTCCTCTTCTTCTTCTTCTTCTTCTTCTTCTTCTTCTATTACATAAAAGGAATGTACAAGAATGACCTAAAAAACAAAAGTACAACAAGTGCAATATATAAAGAATAGTACATAAGGAATACCTTAATGTCCACGAATGAGTGAGCTGGCAAGAAAAAAATGTGCCATCACTCTCAGTTGACAAATCTAGTAAAGCTCAATGAAGTATCCCTCACATATATAGGTGCGACCACTATATATGTCAGAGAGATGAAAAAGTGATCCATGTCATCTTTGATCATCACATGTTGAGCTTGATATCTCAACACTCCCCCTCAAGCTCAATGTCATGTCCTCTAACCCAAGCATCTTTCGAAACTTCTTCAGCTTCTCTGTTCCAAGTGATTTAGTGAAAATATCAGCAACCGACTCATTTGTCTCACATAAAAAAGATCAATATCACCTCTTAGTACCTTCTCTCTGATGAAGTGATAATGTACCTTGATATGCTTTGCTCTAGCATGAAAAATAGGAGTGAGTGCTAATTGTATGCTACTAAGATTATCATAACAGATGGTGATATGCTTTTGCTCTTCCACACCTAAATTTGCAAGTAGAATGTCTAGCCATGATGCCTCACATACTACCATTGTAGAACCTCTATACTCAACCGTTGTACTTGACAAAGAAACAATGGGTTGCTTCTTATTGCACCATCTAATAGCTCCACTCCCAAGTGAGAATAGAAAACCACTAGTAGATCTTCTATCTGAAATGCCACCAGCCCAATCTGCATCGACGTATACATGAACCTGCAAATCTCATTTGGCTTCATGAAATAATGCAGAAGCCAAAGTAGCACTCACATAACGTAGAGTGCACCTCAAAGCATCCAAATGTGGCTTTGTGGGAACTTGCATAAATTGACCTTCAATTTCAATGGTGTAGCTTAGATGAGGCCTTGTAATTGTGATATAGATCTAGCTTCCCACAATTTTCCTGTACATATAGCATTTTCCAATGCTTCACTTGATGTAGTATCCAACTTCGAATTCTGATCTAATGACATAGAGATTGGCATACAATCAGCCATACCATACTTTTGTAGCATATTCAAGGCATGTTGCCTTTGTGACATTTATATAGTTGTTTCTATATGTATAAACTCAATGCCAAAGAAGTAGCGCAACTTACCAAGACCTGTCATGTCAAATTCCTACATAATGCCTATTTAATGTTTGCTTCATTGTCACCTCCTACAATCCATTCATCAACATAAATAGCCACAATAGTGATGCCATCATCACCTTTCCTTGCATATAATGAATGATCTCCATCAAACATAGAAAACCCAATGGTGGTTAAGTAATCAACAATCCTTGCATGCCATGCATGAAGAGCTTGCTTAAGTTCATACAAAGCCTTTTGCAATCTACATAACATATTCTGGGTGCTTTGAATCTACATATCCTTGTGGTTGGTCCATGTATACTTCTTCCTATAACTCACCATGTAGGAAAGCATTCTTCACATCCATCTGATGTAAATTCCATCATTTTGTTGTGGCTAATGCAACAGGTGTTTTGACAGTAGAAATTTTAGCTACAGGGTTGAATGTTTCCTCATAATCAATGCCATATGTTTGTGCATATCCTTTTGCTACCAATCATGCTTTGTACCTGCTTATGCTACCATCAGCATTGTGCTTTAGCTTGTAAACCCACTTGTAGTGTATGGGTTTATTTCCTTGTGGTATTGGAACCAGCTTCCATGTGCATTTCTACAACTTTGAAATTCGATAGTCCATTGACAATCTCCATTGAGTACATCGATTTCAGCCTCTACAAGTTTGCATGTCCAATTCGTTTGTGTTAGATCTCTATATCAACAATAACTCCTGCATCTTTTGCAAACATGAATGCATTCATTTCAAGAATTTTCACATTTAGGGTCAACATCCTACCCACTTTGTTTCCTTTGGCAACGAATCTTCCATCTTATTTGTACTCTTCTACATATAGCCCATCAGCATTGAACCTAACTCGTAATCCATGCTCAACCATTTGCCCAACAAAAACTAGATTATTTATTATATTTGGAACATGTAGCACATCAGCAAGATGATTTACCTTTCCATCCTCCATAGATAGTGCTATGTTTCCTATATGCTCGATAGGGTGTGACATGTCATCACCTGTTTCAATATATCCAGGAACGGGAAATTTTTACAAAGAAAACCATTCTGCATAATTGGTCATGTGATTTGAAGCACTTGAATCAACATACTAGATATTATCATTTGATTTTTAAACATCAACAGACATCTTATTCATCATGTGATGTTGAATCATGAACAACTTCTCATAATCATCTGCACTTGTGGATGCATAGTTGTTTTGTTGCCTTTTGTTATTTTTTCTTCAGCCTGTATTCACGTTTAAAGTGTCCAAGTTTATCAAAATTCTAGCATCATTACCTTAATCATTTCTTTGGAAACTTTTGTGGCCTCTTTGGCTCCTCCTGCCTCGAAACTATCCTTTACCTCATGCATGATTTTGTTATTGACCTTGGTCTTCGTTATTGTGTCCTCTTCCACTTTCAAAGCCTCTACCTCTACCTCTTCCAATCCTAGAGTAGAATACCTGCCCAAAACTAGGTTTTCCTTGGGAGTTCGAGTCCTCACGAAGATTCGTTTCTTCAATAATCACCATGGACACCAGAGCAATAAAATTTGAAATATTTTTGCTAGTCTAAATAGATGCTATGAACTACTTATATGCAGCTCCTAAACCACAAACTCATACTCCCACCTTATCATCATCATCTACATTCACAAAAATAGATGCAAGTGACTCACATATGCCTTTGATTTTTAGGGTATAGTCACTTATGGACGTGCCCTTTTTCTCTAGTGTATGCATCTCGTTCTTGAGTTGCCATTTCTGAGCCTTTGTATTGGTCTCATACAATGTGACTAGAGTGTTCCAACCCTCTTTCAGAGACGTGGCATCACTATATGTGCCCAATTACGCTATCATGTATGCTAACAGATAGCCACTACATTACCTTTTGTGCTCCTAGATTCCATTCTTCATATGCTCTTAACTGATCTGCAGTCTGATTCCTCTCTGATAACTATGGAGTGTTTTCATTCTCTCCTTCAATGTACTTCCAGTAGCTTTTTCCCATCAGGAAATTCATCCTTCTAAATCTCCAAGCATGGAATTTGTTCTTGTCCAGCTCATCACTCATAAGCCGACTCATTCCATCTAGGTTTGTCATTTTCGTAGCAATTCACATACGGTGAAAACACTACAAGTAGTACTTTTGCTTGAACACTATTGCACATTGACATGAGAGTTTAGTCTCATAAAAACGTAGTTTTCTTATATCAATAGTACACAGAATCACTTGAAATTTTGGATCTGGAATATATGAGTGCTTTCAAACAAGATGCAAATTATAAATTTGCAAACTCACCTAATTTTTGTGTGGGTCCCACCTTGTGGGCTCAAAATGGAGGTTGAGATGGCTCTGAAACTTTAAACTGACAAGAACAAGTGACCTTAAAGGGATAACCCTTGAAAATATTATGAGGCCTTCTACCTTCATGCCAATTTTCATAGCAATCTAAGGTTGTTTATGAATCGTGCTTTCTGCATGCCTTCTCATGTACTCATCACCATCGGCCTTCTCCACAAGATCTCTACAGCCACACAAGTTCTAATACCATGTCACAAGGAAGGAGTTAAGGAAGAGAGCTCACACACTCTCACAATCAAAGAGTAGCACACACAAATTGAAGCAAGTAAGAATGATCTTCTTCTTCTTCTCTTATTACATAAAATAAATGTACAAGAATGACCTAATAAACAACAATACAACAAGTGCAATATATAAAGAACACGTCATAAGGAAAAACCTAATGTATGTGAATGAATGAGCTAGCAAGAAAAAAATTGTATCATCACTCTCAATAGATAAATCTAGTAAAGCTCAATGAAGTATCCCGTGCATATACTGGCGTGACCACTATACATGTTAGAGAAATGAAAAAGTGATATGTGTCATCATGGATCATCATATGTTGAGCTTGAAATCTCAACAATGGCTACCATAGATGACATACCCAACCTTCCCTATAGGCCAACAAGTGCCAAGACTACCACAAGCAAATCAAGTTTCTCAAGCGTGGGACAAAAATAAACGACATCACAAATTGTACCGTCTACACTTGGGAAGAAGCCACACCTTTTACAAGTCTCAATATTTATGTCAGAGTTTTATGAAGGAAAAGGCAATTTGCATGCACATGAGTTTGTATTCATGCAAGTATTGCATGTTGAAGGAGTCCAATACTCTTTTACATAGTATGAAACATTTGGACTTGCCTTGAAAGGAACATCATTATCTTGCTTCCAACCACTTAGGAGAGAAAACTTCTAAAACATAGGCCAAATTCTAAGAGTGTTTACTACTAAAGTAACCAAAAGAGAACTCAAGCAAGGAATCTCCGCAATGATTCTTGAAGCAAGAAGCACAAGAGGACTTAAGGGGAGCTGCTCGTAACTAAAATTAATATGTAGCATGATGCACAAATGAAGGCCTACCTTTAGAAGCCAAATTAATAGATAATTTTCTTGCTATCTTGCAAAGTCCTTAGTTGAGAACATCACCATATTTGATGTATCCTACTACCTTGGAGGATTGCTTCCAAAAATCCATTATAATTGAAGATGAGTTGGGTAATTATGTTCAAGTCTTTGCACCATCTAACAAATCCACTCCAAGCATGAAATCAAGTACCTATTCAACATATGAAATCATATATATGTATTGACCTCAACTTTGAGGGAAGAGGAATTTGATCCTGTTAGTTGAGTGCATAAATAAAATGGCATTGAGGTGGTAGCCAGTGAACAAACGCTCATACATGATTGTGATGATCATGGCTACAACTTGTATCCCTTTATGGTGAGTGTTGAAGAAGAAAAATCCATTTAATTTGATACAATCCTTGAGTTACTAAAACCTAAAGAGATAATACCTAAAATACCAAGTGATAATGAATCAGATGATAGCCGCTACCAGAGTATACACATGGAAAGTCCTTATTCTTCTATAAAAGTCTATATGCAAAACATGGGCACTATCATGGACAAGGAAACCAACTTGGACCTCAGATTCCATGTGATTTCTATATCTCATGATTGGCTCAAAATTTTGGGAAACCAATGCATCCATTGCATCCGTAGCATGTGAAAACCATAAGATCGACTATCTACTTGCCTGATTTGGATATCCAAAGCTCATGTTTTGAATTGATGGCATCATCGATGACATCATCAATTTGTAACTGCCTTTCATGAACCGCCCTTGAAATCCTATATAAGGAGGGGTTGGCCACATTCATAATCAGCCTTGCCAATACCGGTCTTGGGAGCTCAAGGAGTCGTGGCCGCCAAGTAAGTACTCTCTAGTTCCAGTTCCAGTTCTCGTCTTGTTCCTTGTTACAGTCTTCTCTAGTCTAGTCCTTGGACATCCTCTCTCGTCATCTTGTAATCTCGTAGTATGAGATCTTGTCCAGTTCTTTCTTGTATGTAGTTCATCTCCCAAAAGGGATCTCTTGTATCCTGATATCTTGTCTCATACCTGCGATCCTAGTTTGTGGGATCTCGTGTATTATCTCTAGTCCAATTTTCCATACCTATTGGTCCTGGGTTGTGGGACATCTTGTATTGGCTACATCTTCTTGTATTATTTTCCCTATGTGGCTGTTCTTGTAATCATAAGTGTATTTCCGAAATCTTGTCTAGTGAAGTCAAAGAGAACAATCTAGTGCTCCCCTCACATTTTGGCAGGACTAGCTTATATCCAAGACTACGCATCATGGAAAACGCTTATGAACAGATTGTAGCATCACTTCAGAGTCTCCAACAACAAGTCTAAGACCTAACTCATCGGCAGACACAAGTCGAGATGGGACATCAAGTGCATGTAGGTGCACTGCTCCAAGAATTACAAGAACCAATCGAGAGTCTTCAAGCAAATCAAGGGAGCATTCAAGTGAGTCAACGGCCTAATACATCATTTATGAAGGAGCCCAAGCATGCCAAAAATGTTCGATGGAGATCACACAAAGTTTCATGGATTCTCTAGCAAGTTAAATTGTATCCGTATGCAACCTGATGGATACCTTAACGAGGCATCCAAGGTCGGGTTTGTTGGAACCTTGCTCTGTGGCCAAGCATTATCATGGTTCATCCCAATCTTATAGAAGAACATGGTAGTACTCCAGGACTATGAGGGGTTTCTTTGAGAATTCATCGCCACATTTGGGGATGCAGAGACAAGTGGAGTAGTAGAAACAAAAATTTGGAAGTTATGTCAAGGTAATAGCCCTGCCTCTACCTATGCATCTGAATTTTGGTAGTTGATATGTGATCTCACTTGGCATGAAGATTATTTCATAAGCCAATTTACATGGGGTTTAAGAGATGATGGGTAGGACCTTTTGCTCACGATGCTGGAGGTTAAAACATTGAATGAATATATCATGCAAGCTATTCAATGTGATAATCGACTTTTTGAAAGGAAACAGGAAAAACAAGTAGAAGGAAGACCTCACCCGTGGAAACCCTTCCAACCCACTCCTAAAGATGAGTCTATGCCTGAACCTATGCAAATAGATGTAACTAGGTTTCAGCCTCTAACACCAGAAGAGAAACAGAGAAGGAGAGTTAATAAGTTATGTCTCTATTGTGGAAACCCTGGACATATTGCAATTAATTTTCTGAAGAAGAGAACAAACTTCAGAGTCACAGTCACCCTTGTAGAGCAGGTAAACGAGGAAGTGGAGTTGTAAAAGAGACTATGCAACTAGACCATGATATAAGAAAGGGTCTCATAATTCCAGCTACACCCATAGAAAGTTAATCTTATCCAAGAAGACCATTTCCCTTACAACTCTAGTAGATTCAAGAGCCTTTTCATGTTTCATCGATGAAGGATTGGTTAAGAAACATGGAATTCCTGTACTTCAAAAGAACAAACCAGTAGTAGCTGAAGTAGTAGACGGACGACCTTTACCATATGGGAATATAATCATGGAAACCACACCATTGACAGTACACCTTGGTGACCATGAATCCCACATATGTTTCAATGTAATATCGAGCCCAATACATCTAGTTATCATTGGAATGCCCTGGTTAAAGAATCATAATCTAGACATTAATTGGGAAAAGAATAAAATCACCCGTCGAGATATCTAGAAGAACCCAACATATGTCGGAGCCAAAGCCTTCATACATGCAGTAAGGAAGGAACCTACATATATGATTTATGCCATATTGGCTCAAGAATCCAAGAAAGATGATCGAGTGTAGCTACCCAATTAGTACAAAGGCTTTTAAGATGTTTTTGAAAAGAAGGATGCAGATATCCTTCCAGAGCATAGACCTTATGATTGTGCCATAGAACTTCAAGAGGGAGCACAACCACCCTTTAGACCAATCTATAGACTATCCCCAAAGGAACTTACAAAACTACGCAAGAACATTGATGAGAATCTAGCAAAGGGGTTTATCAAGGACTCAAAGTCTCTAGTAGGACTCCTATTTTATTTGTAATGAAGAAGGATGGGACTCTTTGGATGTGTGTAGACTATCGTGGATTGAATAAAGTCACTATAAAGAACAGATACCCTCTAGCACTCATATCAGAGCTCGTGGAATGCCTTGGAAAATCAAAATTTTTCACAAAGATTGACCTTCGAGGAGCTTACAACCTTGTCAGGATCAGAGAAGGAGACGAATGGAAGACATCATTTTGAACAAGGTATGGCCATTTTGAATATGTAGTTATGCCATTCAGTCTCACAAATGCTCCAACTGTCTTCGAACATATGATGAATGATATCTTTCGAGAATATTTAGATGATTTTGTTGTAATATAACTTGACGATATCTTGATATTCTCCAAAAATCTAGAGGATCATGAATGTCATGTAAAGATAGTCCTAGAGAAACTAATAGAAAAAGGATTATGTGCAAAATTAAAGTGCTCTTTCCATAAGATAGAAGTGGAATTTTGGCACATTGTATCAGATAAAGGAATTTTTATGGACCCTAAGAAGATTGAGACAATCCTTGATTCGCAACCACCTGTGTTTGAGATGTATAATGTTTTTTGGGGTTTGCTGATTTCTACAGGATATTCATCAGAGATTACTCCAAGATAGTGACACCTCTTACCAAGCTTACAGGGAACTCCAAATCTCATGGACCGAAGAAGTAGAAAAAGCATTTCAGACCTTGAAATTAGCATTCTCCACTGCTCCAATTCTAGTTCATCTTGATTCGAGTAAGCCCTTCTTCCTCAAAACAGATGCATCAGACTTTGCCCTAGGGGGCATTCTTTCCTAGTATGGAGATGATGGACATGTACATCTAGTTGCATATCATTCAAGGAAATTTTCCCCTCCAAAAATTAATTATGTAATTCATGATAAAGAACTTCTTGCCATAGTGTACGTGTTTGATACCTAGTGTCACCATTTAGAAGGAGTAGCTCATAAGGTTACTGTGTATACAGATCACAAGAACCTAGAGTATTTTATGACCACCCATATTCTCAATAGAAGACAATCTCAATGGAGTAACATTTAATCTAGATTTGACTTTGTCATTACATACTGTCTAGGATGTCAACAATGTCAATCAGATGCCTTGTCCATAAGATCTTACCTTGCACCAAAGAAGGGTGAAGAGGCCTTTGATCAACAAGAGAGTGTATTACTCAAGCCTAAGCATCTCTAGTTAGCAGCTATCTCTTCAAGCCATCATGAAGGTTCAGCCTTGAATCGTTTGATCCGTGAGAATCTACCACAAGATGAACTATTTTGTAACGTTAAGCAAAAATCTCAAGAAGGAAAAGTCTAAGAGGTAAATGAATTTTATGAAAAGGATGTAATACTACTCTATAAGAACCTATTGTATGTACATCCAAGAAAGCCCAGGATCCAAGTACTTCAACAACGTCATGACAACCTTGCAACAGGACATTTTGGAGTGAATAAAACAATAGAACTCATATCAAGGGATCTTTGGTGGCCTCAAATGTGGAAGGAAGTCAACGAATATATCCAAACCTATGACACTTGTAATAGATCTAAGGTACCCTGACATAAACCTCATGGCTTCTTGCGACCTTTACCTATTCGAGAAAGGCCATGGGCTTCATTTTCTATGGATTTATCACAGATCTACCTAAGTCAAATAAGTATGATGCCATTGTTGCTGATGTGGATAGATTTACAAAAATGGCACACTTCATTCCAACTAGCAAGGCAATCATAGGTGCAGCCACTGCTAGACTTTTTCTCAGATACGTCTTTAGGCTTTATGGATTGCCTGATGATATTATCAATGATTGAGGTCCACAATCTTATCCAGCTTTTGCAACAATCTTTGCAAGCTCCTTGGTGTTCAAGTTAAACTATCTATAGCAATTCATCCATAGACTGATGGACAAACAGAACGGGTGAATCAAGTCCTAGAGCAGTATCTCTTTTGCACCAGCAACTATCATCAAAATAATTGGTTTGAGTTTTTACCCTTTGCAGAGTTTGCTTATAACAATAGTGTTCATGCATCTACTAAGCAAACTCCCTTCTTTGCAAATTATGGACAACATCCAAGAATGGATATACAACTCTCAAATCATATCAAGAACCCAACTGCCAAAGATAAGACCCAGTACCTGATGGACATTCACAAAGAACTCAAGGAAGAGGCCCATAAATCTCAAAAATAATATAAGTACTATGCAGATCAATATCGTGTTCAAAATACATCGTATCAAATTGGGGATAAAGTATGGTTAAAAAGAAACATTTGCAAACTTCAAGGACATGTGCAAAGCTAGATCATCAAAGATTGGGTTCGTTCACCATCTTGGCCAAGATTAATCCAATCACCTTCAAGCTCTAGCTACCAAATACAATGAGAATACATCCAATTTTCCATGTGTCCTTGTTGGAACCATATCACATTCACCATTGAGGCGGGAGAGACCAAGTCCTTCGCCACCTATCGAGATTGATGATCATGAAGAATTCGAGGTCGAGCATGTCCTAGATTCAAGAATATCCCGAGGAAGATTGGAGTATCTAGTTCATTGGAAAGGGCATGACATCAGTGATCGCACTTGGGAACCTACAGAGAACCTTCATAGAGCACCAATCAAGGTTCGAGAATTTCATAAGAAAAATCCAATGAAGCCGAGACCAAAGATCATGACCGCTCATCATGGAAATCGTTGCTTGAGGGGGAGGTGGTTTCATGGACAAGGAAACCATGCTAGACCCCAGATTCCATGTGATTTCTATATCTCATGATTGGCTCAGAATTTGGGGAAACCAATGCTTCCATTGTGTCTGGAGCGTTCTAATCCCTAAGATCGATTGTCTACTTGCCTCATTCAGATATCCAGAGCTCATGTTTTGAATTGATGACATCATCGATGACATCATCAATTCATAACCGCCTTTCATGAACCACCCTTGAAAACCTATATAAGGAGGGGTTGGCCACATTCATAATCAGTCTTTCCAATACCAGTCTTGGGAGCTCAAGGAGTCATGGCCGCCAAGTAAGTACTCTTCAATTCCAATTCGAGTACTCGTCATGTTCCTTGTTCCACTCTTGTATAGTCTAGTTCTTGGACATCTTCTCTTATCCTCTTGTAATCTCATAGTATGATATCTTTTCGAGTTCTTTCTTGTATCTAGTTCATCTCCCAAAAGGGATTTCTTGTAATCCAGATATCTTGTCTCATACCTACAATTAAGTTTTAGGGAAGTTGTCCTCATTCAAACACTTTAGGAGTAAAGAGATACCTTTGCTTAGACCTATAAGGGCCTAAATGACATTGATGTAGACATTAGTGCACATCACATTTCTATGGCACCATCTACTCAACTAACAAAATGGGGAGCATTCACATACAATAAGGCCTACTCTACAAAGATAAGAGAGGATATTGATGAAATATTGGCAGTCCATTTCAATTTTTGAATCAAACATACAAAATGGGTCTCACCCATAGTGATAGTACCAAAAAGGAATGATAAACAGTTTTTGTAAACTTACATAATGTTAATTCTCCAAGTATTAGAGACAACTATTCATTATTAGTTTCATAATGAGCATAAGACTTCCTTTGCAATAAAATAGGGCATATATGTTTTTTTTTTTTTTTTTGTGTAACTCAATTCGGAGTAACAAATGTCTTTGCGACATTTTAGAGGCTCATGAGCCATGTCTTCAAGAAATTTCTTTGGAAATGATTGGAGGCATACGTAGATGACTTATGTGTGTATTCCAATGAACATAAAAAATATTTACTAGACCTCTTGAAGATCTTGAACAAATCCCACATTTAGAAAATGTGTTGAAATTGAAACTAATGATTATTCATGGTCCACAAATGCAAGACCATAGTCTCTAAACATGGCACATCAGCATATGAAGAGAATGTGAGAGTAATAGCAAAGCTTCAGAGGCCACCTAACATAAAAGATTTCCAAGGTATTATGGAGCATTGCTGATAAGATTCATACATGAAAGAACTTGGAGAAGCTTATAGGAGGTAGAAAAGTGAGTTGCAAAGTGACAAAGTTTGGTCCAGACAACCGCCACAAGACCAGCCTTTGTGCTTATGGAGACTCAAGTAGACCTTATAGGCATTTGATAAGTGCAATAAAATGCACTATGTACTTTTGTAACATCAAGAAGAAAGATTCGATACAAAACAGATAGGTTTGCGCATCGACTAGCTCAAAAAAATTAGTATCTTTGGATGAGACAATGAACTTCAAATGACCATAGCGACCAACGTGATTACAATTAGAAAAACTCATTTTATGGGATTGACACACATAGGGTTGATTGTATAGAATGCACAAGATTATAAGGAATAAGAAAAATAGGCTTTTGGAATGAACCAGAAACTCAACAGTGGTACCTCCTATTTTTCATGAATACACTGAGATTTACCCTAAGATAAAAAAAACTATGATTTATCTCAATATACTAAACCAAATGCTATGAGAACATAGGTGGATGAAGTACACAAATATCTTTCTAATGAGGCACCTCTCATCCAATTTAGAGTTTTGTAGAGAGAGAAGCAGCCTCTACAAGATTACTGTTATCGAAGAAGATGATGCAAAAAAATGAAGGAGAAAGACAATGATGGTCACAAGTGTATGTATATTTCTTCCATATATTGTACAAGTGATTTGAAGTCTTTATATAGACTTTAGAAGTGCTCCACGAGTTCAATATGTGTATTTTGAATCAAATGAACGTGGGAAAGGTTGTTGGAGGGAATCAATTCACTTTCCTATAATCTAGGAAAAGTGAAGATCTAGTTTGATCTACTTTTAAGTGATTAATTGATTGATTTGATTGCAAATCAGCCACCACAAATTCCTAGAAGTTGTTCTATATCTTTCTACTTTTACATGTGTAAATCTCAAGGCTTTTACAATGGTAAAAGATCCATGAAAAATCTTCTAAAAGAATACAATAAGTGAGCATAAGTAAAAGAACTCTCCAACGGATATTCTTTGGACATAATCCAAGCGTTAGCTTTTGATGTAGATCAAATTCAGCTCAAGCATAGTGTAAGCTTGATGTTCCAATAGCTCCCCTTCAATTTAAAGTATGCTTGAGTCTTCATTCTCTAATAGAAGCATTGGCATGTTTCGAACGCAATGGAAGCATTGTTCCGAACGCAATGGAAGCATTGGTTTCTCCTAATTATGAACCAATCATGAGATATAGGATTCACATGGAGTCTGAGATTCAAGATGGTTTCCTTTGCCCATGACATCACTTCCCCCTCAAGCAACGAGTTCCACGAGGAGCGGTCATGTTCTCTAGTCTGGGCTTCGTTTGATTTCTCTTATGGAATTCTTGAAGCTTGATTGGTGCTCTTTGAAGGTTTTCTGTAGGTTCCCAAGTACGATCACTAATGTCATACCCTTTCCAATGAATAAGGTACTCCAATCTTCCTCGGGATATTCTCGAATCTAGGACATGCTCGACTTCAAATTTTTCATGATCATCAATCTCGATAGGTGGTGAAGGACTAGTTCTCTCCACCCTCAATGGTGAATTTTGATATGGTTCCAACATGGATACATGGAAAAGTAAATGTATTCTCATGGTACATGGTAGCTAGAGCTTGAAGGTGACTGGATTAATCTTGGTCAACATGGTGAATGGACCAAATCTTTGATGATCTAACTTTGCACAAGGCCTTGAAGTTTGCAAATTGCTTCTGAGTAACCATACTTTATCTCCAATTTGATATGATGGATTCTGAACACGATGTTGATATGCATAGTACTTATATTGTTCTTGAGCTTTACGGATCTCTTCCTTGAGTTCTTTGTGAATGTCCATTAGGTATTGGGCCTTATCTCTGGCAGCTGGGTTCTTGACATGATTTGAGAGTTTTATATCCTTCCCTAGATGTTGTCCATAATTTGCAAAGAAGGGAGTCTGCTTAAAAGATGCATGAACACTATTGTTATAAGCAAACTCTACAAAGGGTAAAAGCTCAAACTAATGATTTTGATGATAGTTGTTGGTGCAACGAAGATATTGCTCCAAGACTTGATTCACCCATTCTGTTTGTCCATCAGTTTGTGGATGATTTGTTGTAGATAGTTTAACTTGAACACCAAGGAGCTTGCAAGGAATGTTCCAGAAACTAGATATGAATTGTGGACCTCAATCACTGACAATATCATCAGGCAATCCATGAAGCCTAAATATGTACCTGAGAAAAATTCTAGCAGTGGCTGCACCTATGATTGCCTTGGTAGTTGGAATGAAGTGTGCCATCTTTGTAAAGCTATCCGCAATAACAAGAATGGCATCATACTTATCTGACTTTGGTAGATCTGTGATGAAATCCATAGACAATGAAGCCCATGGCCTTTTTGGAATAGGTACAGGTTGCAAGAGGCCATGAGCTTTATCTCGTGGTACCTTAGATCTATTGCAAGTATCACAAGTTTGGATATATTATTTGACTTCCTTCCACATCTATTGTTTTATTCACTCCAAAATGTCATGCTGCAAGGTTCTCATGGCATTGTTGAAGTGCTTGGATCATGGGCTTTCTTGGAGGGACTTACAGTAGGTTCTTATAAAGTAGTAACCCATCCTTTTCCTGAAATTCGTTTACTTCTTGTAATTTTCCTTCTTGAGCTTTCTGCTTAACGTTACAAAACAATTCATCATGTGGTAGATTCTCACGGATCAAATGATTCAAGGCTGAATCTTCATGATGGCTTGAAGAGATAACTACTAACTGAAGATGTTAAGGCTTGAGTAATACACTCTCTTGTTGATCAAAGGCCTCATCACCCTTCTTTGGTCCAAGGTAAGATGTTTTGGAAAGGGCATTTGACTAACATTGTTGACATCTTGGACGGTGTCTGATGACAAAGTCAAACCTGGATAGAAAGTTACTCCATCAAGATTGCCTTCTATTGAGGATGCAAGTGGTCATAAAATACTCTAAGTTCTTGTGATCTATATACATAGTAACTTTGTGAGATGCTCCTTCTAGATGGTGACGCCAAGTATCAAATGCGTCTACTATGGCAAGAAGTTCTTTACCATGGATTTCATAATTAATTTTTGGAGGGGAAATTTCCCTTAATGATATGCAGCTGGATGTAGGTTTCCATCATCTCCATATTGGGATAGAATGGCCCCTAGGGCAAAGTCTGATGCATTTGTTTCTAGGAAGAAGGGTTTGCTTGAATCATGATGAACTAGGATTGGGGCAGTAGTGAATGCTGATTTGAAGGTCTGAATGCCTTTTTCTGCTTCTTTAGGCCATGAAAATTTTGAGTTTCCTATGAGCTTGGTAAGAGGAGTCACAATCTTGGCGTAATCTCTAATGAATATCCTATAAAAATTGGCAAACCCTAGAAAACATTGTACATCTAGAACACACAAAGGTGGTTGCCAATCAAGGATTGTCTTGATCTTCTTAGGGTCCATAAAGATTCCTTTCTCTGATACGATGTACCCTAAAAACTCCACTTTTGATACAATGTACCCTAAAAACTAAGAGAAAAAGGAAAATAGTACTTCTCCAATTTTGCATATATCCCTTTTTCTCTTAGTTTCTCTAGGACTATCTTTACATGACATTCATGATCTTCTAGATTTTCGGACAATATCAAGATATCATCAAGATATCTTACCACAAAATCATCTAAATACTCTCGAAAGATATCATTCATCATATGTTGAAAGACTGTTGGAACATTTGTGAGATCAAATGGCATAGCTACATATTCAAAGTGCCCATACCTTGTTCGGAATGTTGTCTTCCATTTGTCTCCTTCTTTGATCCTCACAAGATTGTATGCTCCTCGGTCAATCTTAGTGAAGAACTTTGCTTTTCCAAGGCATTCCAAGAGCTCTGATATAAGTGGTAGAGGATATATGTTCTTTATTGTGACTTTATTCAAACCATGATAGTCCACACACATTCAAAGAGTTCTGTCCTTCTTCTTTACAAATAGGATAGGGGCTCGTGTAGGAGACTTCGAGTATTTGATAAACCCCTTGGCTAGATTCACATCAATATTCTTATGTAATTTTGTATGTTACTCTGGGGATAGTCTATAGATTGTCCCAAAGGGTGGTTGTGCTCCCTAATGAGGTTCTATGGCACAATCATAAGGTCTATGCTTTGGGATCATATCTGCATTCTTTTTTCAAAGACATCATTAGGGGAAAAAATGAACCTTGAATGGGCCTTTTAGATTAAGGAGTGATTAGTGATGGACTAATTAGTAGAGGGTGGTGGCCACAGTCTATGCCCTATAAAATACTAGGCTAAAGGGGGGAGAGGGGACATATTTCTCCCTTATTTAATGAGCTGCCTCTAGAGAGAGAAGGAATCTCGTAACTTAGTTGGGCCCAAAAATTCAAAATTTCTAAAAAGTTAAAAAACTCATCATAACACCTGAAAATGGACCCCCATTACTTTTTAGGGTCAAAAGTACTCTTTTTGACCCCAAACTCAAAATCCGTGCATGTTTTGAGCTGAAAAAATGGGGTTTTTTAAAAATACTCAAAAAAGAGTTATTTCCCTCCTAAACCTCGCATTTTCATACCCAGTTCCCAAAAAGTCATCCTTTCTCACTACTTTCACTCTGTAGCACACCATTGAAGCTCCTGTTTCTACAATCCAACCTAGCTACATCTCCTATCTCAAATTACTGTTGTGGCTTAAAGACCTTTAGCTTCAATGGCAACATCTAAAGCTTCTAGGCGACCGAAAGATGAAATCCTCACATTAAGATGTTACAATATCAAAGCCACAGATGGACAGTGGTTATCATATGAGTACTCCAAAGGTGCATGGGTGTACATGCAACCCTCTAGAGTTGGGCCTCATTGAGTTAGAGATCGTGGAACTTAGATCTTCATTGGAAGGGAAAGTTACTTGGCTTCAAGAAGCATAGAGACAATGGGATTGTTATTGTACAACATGTTTTTACAATGGCAACTATGAAACTTGAAAAATCTAGTAGAATGAGATATCCTATAAATTGTAAGTATTACTCTACAATATTTTATGTTTTCTTGTGTCGGATATATTTCTGAACTAGTTAGATATGTTTTTTTTTTGTTTCAGATATATTTCCTTCTACTTTGGTGGAAGAGCAACCACTTCATAGTCTTACACGTACTTTCCAGGCATTGCATGCAGATGTTGGTGCATTAGTCTTTCCAAAAATATCTCCTGCTCAACTTTACCATGATAGAGTTTTCTTTTACACACATAGATATGTTGTACCCTCTACAATGAATGGTTTTGGAAGGTTAGAGAGAATTGATTTACATTCTCTTCTTAGCTTGGAGCAGCCAAAACCTGATATATGGTCTGTATCATCTTTAAAGCAAAAGATGGTAATGGATATACATAACTCTTTGAAATTCACAAAAGTGTCTAGGTCTGTAGGTTTGCACTGGTCTTTTCCCATTCATTGTTTTGTATATTTATTTCAAGGATTCTCATTCCAAGCGACTTCCACCATGTTCATGTGTAAACATTCACATATGAGCAAGTCGAAAGTCTTCTTGGTGAAAATTGGGGTTTGATAGAAGGAATTGCAAAAGGTGATAAATATCTTTGTAAAATAGGTGGAACAGGTATATGATTTCGATATTTGAAACAACATACTTCATTATACATCAGATTCTACTATGATCGTTGGATGTGAAAACTTGGCAAATGGATACCATTTCAAAGTTCAGAGGGATCTATACATTCGTTTGAAATAAAGCTTAGATTGCTCAACAATGAAATAGAAACTATTTTAGTGAATAATCATTGGGCCTTGGCTAATCTGAGAGAACACTTGATGATTATGGGGTTTGAAGGTCTAACTCAATCGAAATTCAAAATTCAAGGACGTAAGGTGAGAAATGTTTCGTGCTTTTGTTAAAGTAATCTTTTCATTATTGCTTATTTTACTTTAATGACTTCAATTTCTTGCAAATTGATTACAAGGGGGAAAAAGAATGGAACAGAAAATGAAAGTCCCTTTAGATTGGAGCAATGATGGAACAGAACTCTCATTGTCATAGTTCTTTTGCAACTTGATAATGTCACTTCTTGGGCCCTAGTCATTGTATCTCATGGTTTTTGCACTTTCAAGAACATTGTAAAAAGTAGGACAATCGCGATTCATGTTAGATATTGTATATACCTTCTTCTCTGCATTGGTAATTTCAAAACTTTTGGAATGTCAAAAAGTCTGTTCACTACTTTGAAATGTGGTTGCTCATGTTTTTTTTCTGTGCATTATTTTGTCATCAAAAGCACATTTTTTGAAATTGCACTTCTTTATTCTATACTTTTAAAAGTGGGCTCAGTTAGTTTAAAAACTTGAAACTGCTATAAAAATGGGTTCTATGTGCTCATTTCTCACATTTGCACTCTCAAAGAGCTAGAAAATACAGACAAGCCAATAGAATTCTCGCGCGCAAGCAATGGCTGCTAGCACTTCCAATCCCATGAAATCTCCTCGAGATCTATTCATGGAGTTTTTGGATACTACAGACTACAATGGTCGTACGGATTTGTATGACCTAGTCTGTAGAGTCCCTAATCTTGAAGGGACAATAGCCATGAACTCTGATGTGATCGATGAGATCATAGTTTTATGGAATTTCATATATTAAGATATGCTATAGATATTCTAGCATATGAGTGTAAATGGGTCCCCTGTGACCTACTTTTCTACATTCATAAAGGAGATGAGGCGTTTGCAAAGCGTTTAAAGCATTTCATGGCTGTTGTTGAGGACTCTGGGCACCAGTTAGATGACACAGTGCCCTTAATTAAACAATTAAATAAGAAAAGGAAAATGGGAAGAAAATATCTTTTCTACGTAGCAACAACCATCTTTTTTGTCAATGAGGATCCCGAACCTTCACCCATGGACCTACCCCATCTTGTTACTGGGGGTTCTGAGGATGACAAGAAGGAACCCCAGACAGAAGCTCTCAAGTTATTAGAAGAGAGTCAAAAAATTTCTAGAGAATTTACACAAGGAGTAGTGGACAAATTAGAGGAAGCCAGTACAAAGAATAGTCCACCCTCCAAATTAGGGCCCGTGGAACCCACTCTACTAGAGGTAGAGATGGAAATGTTTTCAGTTGTACTTGTCAACGGAGAGGAATTTCTGTTCCTGCACGATATTGAGAAGGCATTTGGTCTATGCCTTGAAGAATGCCTTAGTATTTTCTGTTCCCATGGACAACACTTCTGACATTATCAAAAAGGCAACAATTCCACTTGGTGATTCAGTTGCGGATACCATTGCATTTATGTGTGAAGAGAATTTGAGCCATGCCAACCAAGATGCCACTAAAGAAGATCTAGCCGCAGTAAAGGAAAGAATTTTGGAGAAGAAGATTCCAACATCCCCTATTGTGGAGAAAAGTGCCATGGCCCACTCATCGATGCCACTAGATGCAATGGGAAGAGGAGAGGATGAAGATAGGCTTCAAGATGTAAGTCTCTAATGACATTTATGGTTGTCTCATATTCATACAAGATGTATCTATTTAATTTTATGATTGTCTATGTGCAAGAAATAATTGAAGTGGATAATTTTGCAGCAAGGAGTGGTGGTGACCATGTTGCCCATGGCCATGGCTCTTCCTTGGCACATTACATTGGAAAATTGCCAAAGGAAGATTTTGTCATTATCCACAAAAACTTTTCCCCTCAAAGACACTTCATGAATTGGTGTCTAAAGGCCTTGAGCAAAGTTTTATGCCTATCTACAATAATGCAAGGGACCAATTGTATATTTCTAGTTAGGAAGTCCCTGGCCCTTACTACCCTAGGAGTTAACTTTAGAGGAAAAATATTAGGTCAAATAGGAATAGCTTTAGGTCTTGGATTCATAGACCCTCACTTAATATCCCAATCAGTTTTGACTTACCAATTGCCACTGTCTTTTCAGAGGAGAAAGAATGTAGTGGAGAGGCTCAAGGCCAAGAGCCAATTGTAAAAACTTTATAATACCAATTATTATTTTTCCAATTTCCATGTGCATGGTCTTTATGTTTTTGACAATGTCTTAATTTTTGCATACTGTAATCAGTCTTTTTCCAATCAATCTTGTTATTTTTGTTGCCAATAGTGCATGAGATGGCCTAGGAATGCAAAAAAAAGGTTTGCCACAGAAAGGCGGGGATGGGTCCTACAAAACTTTTGCAAGGCCCATCCCCGCATTTCTATGGCAGGCCTTTCTTTGGCATTCCTAGGCCATCCCATGCACAAGGTTACCTATATTGGAAGTCTATTTCCATCAATTACAACCTTCACTTGGGGAATTGTGGAAGACTCTTCTTATGTGCAATCATTACAGAAAGTTAAGACTCCTCTAGGTGCATATAAGCATGCAACAGTAAATAAGCACATGTATGTTCATCAACATTGTTTAGCTATTGGTTGGAGGGTTAGCATGCTATGCACTCTATCTAAGGCCAATCATATGCCCCAATGTGCATGGCATGTGGTTTCATGGCTTGGATATGCCAAAAAAAGGCATGCCACAGAAACGCGGGGATAGGCCCTGCAAAAATTTTGCAAGGGCCATCCCCGTGTTTCTATGGGAGGCCTTTTTTTTGGACTTATAATCCATGAAATGCATTATTACTTACAAGAAGTACAATAAAAAGAATGATTAAACTATGCAAAACACTTCAAAAAGGTACTGGAAAAAGAGACTTAGATACATAGGAGAAATAAACTTCAAAACATGTACACTTAGATACATAGGAGAAATAAACTTCAAAACATGTACACAGGTACTGGAAAAAGACACTTAGATACATAGGAGAAATAAACTTCAAAACATGTACACTAAGAGATAAACACTTGGGAGAGCAAATATAAGAAGAGAAAGATTATATTCATCATTTGGGATTTACAAAATATTCATCATATGGGATATACAAAAAGTTCCCCAAACAAAGGAGTACAAATTTTTGTTAAGGGTTATTCCCTCTAATTCTTCTAGCTAGCTGCAAATCTTTAGGTTGTATCATCACTCTCTTTGCATGGATGGCACACATGTTAGAGTCCTCCAACATTGATATAAGATACGCCTCTATAGCTTCTTGGAGGGCTTCAATGGCTATCCCTTGGATATGAAGTCTAGCACAGCAGCATTGGATCTCTTCCTTCACAACTCTTGCAAATGACCTTCATGGAATAATAAGCTCCACAGACTTTTGATAGTGTCGAATCTCTGCAAAGGCTCTGGTTTGCTTTCTATGCCTTTGTGGTTCTCTTGCATTTGGAGGAATGTTGGGTTGTAGTCGTTGTGGTCTAGGATGTGGTTGATAGTTCTTCTTTCTTCCTGGAGCATGCCTAGATGGTCATGCCTCATCATTTACTTCCTTTGCCCGACCTTGCTCTCTTTCTTCATTGGTTGGTCTTTGTCATTGTCCTGTAAGGAGTGTCTTGCCTCCTTGTGTTACTCGATGGTTCACGGGGATATCATCATTGTTCCATGGTGGCTCGTTTATACTTTCTTCATCTGAGGAACTCACTAAATTTGATGTCTCCATCACAACTTGCCTCCGTCCTCGTTGTTTGGGCCTTGCCTTGAGTGGTGTCCTGACTGGGGGCTCATCATCAAATGCAGGAGGGGAATAATTTATTTCTTGTGATACATCTCTCTCTTGTGAAGCTTCATCCACCTGTGATGGAATGCTACCAGACTCTGTCCCTCCACTCGAGTTTCGTCTAGAAGAGTGGCTTGTGGTTTGATGCTTCTTGTGGGGTGTCATCCATGTTAGGCGCTGAGTACCTTGCACATGGCTAGGGTAGACGACATGATCCTTTCTAGCAGTCTGCTTTGTGCATGCCATTCTCTTAGGTTGTAAAGTGGTAAAATGAGGAAGGACACCTCTATTTATAGCCTTTCACTTAATAATTGTCTTATTCACATTTAAATGGATAACAATTATTTTTAAGACATTAAAAGTATATTAAAGAAAACACTAAAATCTTATTTGAAGTGAAAGGATTTATAAAAACCTTGAAAAGAATAATGCATTTTAAGAGTTTGGAAACGATTTCCAAGCAGAACCCTCACAGACTCTTTGTGCATGCCATTGGGCATGATGTACGGGTACTGACGATGACATCCACTTCTCTCTTGCAATATCATGTTGTAGCTTTCGTGTAATTTTTGCTATTCGTGACTCACATGCTCGTTCCATTACATATTCTCTAGTGAATGTCGCACGAAAAAGCCAATTGAACATTTCATTTTAAATAGTTTGATTGGATCAGACCACCCCCATGATGAGTGTGTTTAAAGTAAACACCTCTAGCCCTGTAATGTGACTTCTCCATTCCTTGTGTCCTAAAAATGTCTAGTGACCCATATCAATTCATAAAATATGCTCCATGTGCAAAAAGAATATGCTATTATTTGGTCAATAAGATATACACATAGTGTTTAAGACCAAATAAAAAAATGTTAGCAAAACTTACTATGTAATGTGCAATGTTGCTTTCTCCCCAAGATAAGATGAATGATTGTGTAAACTCCTTCAAAGTCACTTGGAATAATTCTTGTTGTGAAGCATTCATGGAAACCAAACACATCAAATGTAACAATTGATCGAACGATGACCAAACCTTCTTTCGCTTGTTAATGAGATCAACCTGACTATCATTGTCTATTGTAATTGAACAGAGGTCCTTCCAAAGCTCCCATTTCCCATCATCTTGACTATTCACATCTCTTTCAAAGAAATGTCTTGCCTTCTTCCTAGTCATTGAAACTTGTTGTAAAATCTCTTGAGACTCACCATACTTCTTAACAACTAAAGATACGTGGCCACCATGATAACCTATAGAATTCAAAAGATCTTCTATTTTTTGGATTGCTATTGTAGACCTCTCTAGTGGTTTCATTGCAAATGCATATTCAACATGGAGCTTCAAAAGCCTATCAAAGATCGTCATGAATGCATGCAAAGTAAAAAAGTGAACATTGACTAATGGAAATGGAATAATGGGGTTCTAATCATTGCTTATTTTATCATGAGTCGGTTCTTGCAACATTGGATAACTCAAAAGTGATATCTCCCATTCTCCATGATTTGATGAGTGTTTTTCATCAATTTCTTCAAAATCATCAACTCTCATCAATGCCCTTAAAGGTTTAGACTGTCTCTTAGATCCTTTGTAACCTTGTGTACAATATGGGCAAGGATAGAGAGAAGATGCTCCTTGTTTACAACCTAACATGCATTTTATACTCTTAAGTTCTCCACCCAAATGCCATTCTACCTCAAAATCACCTATATCATCTACAAAAAGTTGTTGCCCATGTATTTGAGAAGAGATTACTTCTGTAATCCATGGAGTCCTACTAAAAATCCAGGAAATAACATTGTTTGTTTCTTTGGGAACTTTGATAGCACCTAACCACCAGATATCTCTCTCTAATTGCACATTGTAAGTCAAATGGTCCCTCCCTCCTAAAGTTTCATCACTCATTGCATGGACCATAACTTCATTCATTAGCGTCACACTCAACCTTTCTAATCACCAACCCTTTATGATTTGACACTCATCAAGCTTTAGTATGAACTTTAACTTAACATTACAGTCTGCACAAAAGAGAAAACATTATCTTAATATGACACTTGAATGCAATAAAACTTCAACACGAAATAAAATGTAGTAGGGGTACCTTTGATTGTTGAACTATAAAAGTGAACCATTGCTTGTTGAAGCTTCTGAAGATTCACAAATATATTGTTGAATTTAGTATAAGTAAATCCTTGTGTAGATAGGATTTTTTGACTGCTTCTTGGGAATATTTGGATGATAAATAGAGGTAGACATAGTGTCTTCTATGAATAAATATTGTCCAATAGTACGAGTCACATCCTCATTTGAAGTTTTTTATTGATAGACACTTTATATGGGCATGGAAATATACTTTAAGAAATACCTTGTGCTTGTAAGGCTTGCCTCAGAAGGGTGTACATTGCAGTATACCCATTTCTACTAATGCCCGCTTCATCACATATTGCCTGCACATCTTGCACTATGATAAGGTTTTTTAACTTCTTTGAAAACTCAGCTTCAATAATAACTCTAATACACTTTCCTATGGGTGAGTCTAAAGCAGAGGTGATTTCTTTGGTGTTTATACAACTATTCATCAGCTTGAATTGGTCTTGTGTTGTTGATTAAGCAGTTATGTCTTGAATAAGCAGCCTACACAATGAAAGATTCCATCAAAAATCTTCATTAAAACATATAAAAGTAAAAACAAACACTCACCTTGTTGCATATATACATCATTTGAGTGCTTCGCAAAGGATGAAAATGCTCTTTTCCTATGTCTCATACCAAGTGGAGTCTCTTTCAACTAGTGGAGATTGGGAGTTAACTTTGAGATTGTGCTTTGTTTTGCTTCAATATCCTGTTCCAAATCTGCAAGTTGTTTTTGTAAAGATATGATTGTGCTTTCTAAGGTGAACACCCTCATATGATGCAGTTGATATTGTTGGAACCAATACTTAGCAGTAACATGTGAATGTGTAGATAATCGCTTGCAGTAACCTAATAGTCCAGCTTCACCCGCACCAATGAACGGAAGTAAAGTTGAGAGGTTATGGAATGTTGGATGGTAAGATGATATTGGATCAAGTGGATATAGTGAACCATGAGTCCAAAGATCAGTACTTTTTTCTCCTGCTGCACAATGTTCATTTTGAGAATTGGCATCATTGTTGCATCGTGTATTTGGAGCAAACTCTCTAGGTGCACGAACATGGATACTTGTTGATGCAGGAGCATGAGGACATTCTACTGTGAAGTTTGTGATACATGTCAACACCATCTTCGCTAATGACCAGCAATATCAAAAACAAAGATGAAAAACTGGTTGGAAGGGACTCTAAAGCATATGTTTTGCTCAAAAAATGTGTTTTCTTGTATGTGTATGGGTTAAAGTGTATTGTTCCACTGTGCATGACTGAAAATGATGAAATTTGAAAAAAGTCATTTTTTGGGGGAAGCATAGTCACAAATTTGATGATGTGGCACTTACTTTTGGAGGGAGTTTGAAAATTATACTTTTTCTAAAAGAAACTTCAAAAAATGGGCCCGAAAAAGTGACTTCTAACATATATATTAAAAAATAGGCCCTTTTGAGTTAATACACATTGAAAATGAGACTTAAAAAAAAAAAATTATTCAAATACATGCACGAGTTTGATGATGTGGAAAGTAGATTCTCTTTCTCTCTCTCTAGAAGAAATAAGAGAGAGGCCTACTAAATCCTAAAAAAAGCCTACTCTAGCCTACTAGAAAGTGCCCTATTAAATGCACTTTGTCCCCTTAAACAAGAATAGAATTAAGCTTAATCCCTAAAAATTAGGGATCCTTACAAGGCCCATGCAGGGTTCATTTTTTTCTCTAATGTCTTCATACCCTTGGTATTGGTCAGGTAGCTTCATTCAATCTTCTTTCTTGGGCTCTTGAGTTGGTATGGCATAGATCATATATGTTGGTTCCTTCTTTACAGCATGTATGAAGGCTTTGGCTCCAACATATTTCGGGTTCTTCTCGATATCTCGATTGGTGATTTTATTATTCTCCCACTTAATTTCTGGATTACGTTTCTTTAACCATGGCATTCCGATGATAACCATGTTTACTGGACTTGATATTACATTGAAACATATGTGTGAATCATGGTCACCAAGGTGTACTCTGAGTGGTATAGTTTCCAAGGTTATATTCCCTGATGCTAGAGGTCGTCCATCTGCTACTTTAGCTACTACTAGTTTGTTCTTTCGAAGTACCAAAATTCCATGCTTCTTAACGAGTCCCTCATCAATGAGACATGAGGAGGCTCCTAAATCTACCAGAGCTATAAGGGATAGGATCTTCTTAGACATGATTAACTTGACAGGGGCAAGACATGTTTCTACAGGTGTAGTTGGAATTATGAAACCCTTTCTTATATCATGGTCTGCCTGTATGGTCTCTTTTACAACTGGACTTCCTCGTTTCCGTACTCGAGAAGGGTAGCTGCGACTTTGGAGTTCGTTCTCTTGTTGGGACAATTAATTGCAATATGGGCATAGTTTCCACAATATAGGCATAACTTGTTATCCCTCCTTTGTTTCTCTTATGGTGTTAGAGGTTGGAACCTAGTTACATCTATCTACATAGGTTCATGCATAGAATCATCCCTAGGAGTGGGTTGGAAGGGTTTCCATTGGCGAGGTCTTCCTTCTACTTGTTTTTCTTGTTTCCTTTCAAAAAGGTGATTATCACATTGAATAGCTTGGTTAATGTATTCATTCAATGTCTTAACCTCTGGCATCCTAAGTAGAAGGTCATTCACATCATCTCTTAAGCCCTATCTAAATTGTCTTATGAAATAATCTTCATGCCAAGTGAGTTCACATATCAACTGCCTAAATTTTGATGCATAGGTAGAGGCAGGGTGGTTACCTTGATGTAGCTTCCAAATTTTTGTTTTTTCCACTCGGCTTGTGTCTACATCTCTAAATGTGGCAATGAGCTCTCCAAGAAACCCCTCATAGTCATGAAGTACGGCCATATCCTTCTCCAAGATTGGGATGAACCATGGGAGCAAGGTTCCAATAAAACTGAGCTTGGATGCATCATGAGGGTATCTATCAGGCTGCATGCGGATGTACAATTTGACTTGTTGCAAGAATCCTCAGAACTTTGTGTGATCACCATGGAGCTTTTTTGGCATGCATATTTTGGGTTCCCTCATGAAGGATGTACTAGGTCGTTGATTTACTTGCATACTCCCTTGATTTGTCTGAAGACTCCCAATTCCTTCTTGTAATTCTTGGAGGAGGAGTGCAGCTACATGCACTGGATGTCCCATCTAGACTTGTGTTTGTTGATGAGTTAGGGCTTCAACTTGTTTTTGGAGAGTCTGACGTGTTGCTACAATCTGTTTATAGCATTGTCCATGATGACTAGTCTTGGATAGAAGCTAGTCTTGTCAAAATGTTAGGGGAGCACTAGATTGTGCTCTCTGAATACACCAGAAAAGATTTTGTAAATACACTTATGATTACAAGAACACCCACGTGGGAAAAAAGATACAAGAATACGTAAGTGATATAATACTCCCACAACCCGGGATCGATAGGTATGCAAAACTAGACTAAAGATGATACAAGAGATTCCACAACCCAAGATCATAACTATGGAAAAAGATATCTGGATTACAAGAACTCCCTTGTGGGAGATGAACTAGATACAAGAAATACTCGACAAGATCTCGTACTACGAGATTACAGGAGGACAAGACAGGATGTCCAAGAACTAGACTAGGCAGGACTCGAACAAAGAACAAGACAAGAATTGGAACTAAAACTTGGAGAGTACTTACTTGGCAGTCACGACTCCTTGAGCTCCCAAGATTGGTATTGGCAAGACTGAGGATGAATGTGGCCAGCCCCTCCTTATATAGGTTTTCCAAGGGTAGTTCAAGGGCGGTTACGAATTGATGATGTCATCGATGATCCCATTAATTTGAAGCATGGTCTCTAAATGTCAGAATCAAGCAAGAAGACAGTCGTTCTTAGGGTTTTGGCACGTTTTGAACGCAATGGAAGCATTGGTTTCTCTTTTGAACCAATCATGAAATATAGGATTCACATGGAATCTGAGATTTAGGATGGTTTTCTTTGTCCTTGACATGAGTAGCATATGTCAAGCTACCTACCAAGCTTTGATATTATGTCATGTCTTCAATTTTCTCACCTTCATAAACACTAAGTTTATGATTCATCTCCAAAGGTGTACCTGAAGGTTTAGTATTGTCCATTTTGAACTTAAGTAGACCCTGAATGTATCTTCTCTGAGTCAAATACATTCCTTTGTCTCTGTATATGACGTGCATACCTAGGAAATATGTGATTTCACCTAAGTCACTGATTTTGAACTCCTTTTGCATGTGTCTCTTGATCCTTTGAATGTCATTTAGACCATTGCATGTCACAATAATATCATCTATATATACACATATATAGATAACCTCATTATGATACCTTTTGATGAATAGAGAAGGATCTGAGTTGCTAGGTTTGAACCCTTGATCCTGAAGGTATGTAACCAACCTATAATTCCAAGCTCTAGGAGCTTGTTTCAATCCATACAATGCTTTCTTAAGTCTACAAACATAAGATGGATGATTAGGATTTTCAAAACCTGGTGGTTGTGACATATATACCTCTTCAATTATCCAACCATTTAAGAATGCATTTTTCACATCAAGTTGGGGGACTCTCCAATTCCTTGCAATAGCTACACGTAGTAATGTTCTGATTGTAGTTATCTTTGCAACTGGTGAGAATGTTTCCTCA
Source organism: Ceratopteris richardii (assembly GCA_020310875.1). Lineage (NCBI taxonomy): Eukaryota > Viridiplantae > Streptophyta > Polypodiopsida > Polypodiales > Pteridaceae > Ceratopteris > Ceratopteris richardii. The sequence goes on along the minus strand of CM035417.1, from coordinate 185,480,064 downwards.
TAGTCTATACCATGAGTTTGTGAGCCTCCTTTGGCAACTAATCTTCCCTTGTATCAGCAAACTGATCCATCTGAGTTTCTTTTAACTTTAGATACCCATCTGCAACCAAACCTTTTGATTCGATGAGATTGAAACCAAATCCAAAGTGTCCATCTCCTTCAATGCATCTCTTTCTTCTTTTGTGGCTTTTTTCCAATTAGGATTTCCCTTTGCCTCTTCATAGGTTGATGGCTCTTCTGAAATAAAATCTTTTTCCAAGTAGATTGAATGCTTTGTAACAAATGTGGAATCATATCCATACCTTTTTGGTTGTTTCTTCTCTCTTTCTGATCTTCTAGGTGCTTATTTGGAGCATTCTCCACAGTCTTGCATCTTTTCTTTGCCTCTTGACTTCCATAGTTTGTAATCCTTTTCCCTTTCATCTTGGTCATCATCTGTATGGCTTATTGGATCTTTGATGTGTGTATCATGCTTACTTCCTAACTGATGAGAATCAGAATCAATATCATATGGTAGATTTACCTTTTGTTTCTCTTCATCATAGCATGATCTGTGTTCTTCAAATACAACATCTCTACTTGTAGTGAATTTCTTGGTTGAAGGATTATAGAATGTGTAACCTATCTGAGTTGAGTCATATCCAATAAACACTGCCTTTGTTGCCCTTTCATTTAGCTTACCTCTTATTTTTTATGGTACATGAACATAAGCTAAACAACCAAACACCTTGCAATGTCCAAGACTAGATTTTCTTCCATACCATGATTCATAAGGACTCATACCTTGAAGTGATTTTGATGGTACTCTATTGACAAGGTACATAGTAGTTGAAATAGCTTCTACCCATAGATAATGTGGCAACCTCTTCTCTTCAATCATTGTTTTGGCTGATCCAACCAATGCCTTGTTTCTCCTCTTTGCAATTCCATTCAGCTGAGGAGAGTACCTGGTATTCACTTCCCTTTTGATACCTTTATACTGCAAGAACTCATCAAACTCTTTGGATAAGTATTCTCCCCCTCCATTAGATCTTAGCTTCTTGAGTGATCTACCTGTATGATTCTCCACATGTGCTAGATACTTTTTGAAGCAATCAAACACTTCATTCTTACTTTTGATAAAGTATAGAATAGTCCATCTATTATGGTCATCAAAATGAGACATAATACTCTGATCTTGCCAATGAAGGTTCTTGACTTGGTCCCCATACATCTGTATATACTAAGTCCAATAAGTTGTTGCGGATGTAGCCTTTGTGGTTGAATGGTTGTCTTTGTGCCTTCCCAATCTGACATGCATCATACCTATTGATCATGTGTTGCTTTAATATGTTTGACATTCTAAGAACACTTTGATCCCTACATATATCCTTCAAGGTTCTTTCATTCACAGGAGCAAGTCACTTATGCCACACTTCAAGCTCGCTAAGGTTTGAGACCCAAAAGTGAATAGAGCTATGTTCTTGGTTTCTCCTACTTCAAAAGTAAAGAGCCTACATTGCTTCTCACCTCTCGCTATCTTCTTAAAGCCTTGACATGGATCTTCCACAAAAGCTCCATGCTGGGTGAACCTAACCTGCAAGCCTTTTTTTACTATTTGGCCTACACTTATTAGGTTTTTAGTGATAGTGGGTACATAGAGAACCTTAGTTAGAATGTTTCTCCTACCATTGGAAGCTTTAAAATTACCAATCTTATCCACATTGTGCTTTGTGTCATCTCTATTTGTACTTCATGTCTATGCTTTGAACTTTCCAAATCAGATAGAAGAGCAATGTTGCCTGCAACATGATTTGAACATCATGAATCTATGTAGAAAAAATGCTCATCCTGTTTACCTTCTTTGTGGCTTAGATTTATGAGAAGAAATGAGTCTTCATGTGCTTGATCTTCAAAATAATTCTTGTAGTCACTTCTATTATGGTCTCTATTATTATTGTTGAAGTTTTGTCCACCCCTACCTCTATTACTGCCATATCTACCTCTTCCACTTCCTTTTTGGATCTTCCCATTGATCTAGCAATTTTGAGTGGTGTGGTTGGTCTTATCATAGATGGCACAAGGTTGAATCTTCTAATGTTTGGCTTTGTCATGCTTTGGTCCTTTCTTCTTCCCTTTCCACTTGCTCTTGCTTGCAAAGTTGGCATGTGAAGTCTCTTCTTCATGTTCTTCCTTCTTCTTTCCTTTTAGCTTCTTATCCTTCTTATCTATATATAGAGCACTAGTTGAATTACCATGATAAGTGTTACCTTCCTCTATGCTATTGCTGGCTCCTTGATTGAAGAGTTGTCGAAAAAAGATGTTGAAGTTTGGAGTTTTCACATCCATGATGAGATCATAAGCCATCGTGAAGGATTTCCATTTCTTATCACCTCGAATTCCATTGAGAATCTGCCTCATGATAGCCTCTAATTCAGTCAACTCTCCAATGGATGCTAACCGATCCGCAACCTCCTTGACCTTGGCTAAAAACTTTATGATGGTTTGTTTAGGTGTCTTCTTCATTTGGTCGAACCCGTTCCAAAGAAGATTCTTTCTTGCTTTGATACTAGCAGAAAAGAAAGTCTCGGGGCCATCCCAAGTCTCTTGAGATGTCTTGCATCCTCTAATATGTGGTAATAGAAAGTCATATATATAGTTTAGTATGTATGAATTTCTTAGCATCCCTTCCGCACCAAACTGTGAGCTCATCTATCTCCTCTTGTGTAGGTCCGTACATCAAATCCACCTCAAGCATAGTGTAAGTTTGATGTCCCAACAATACATGCATATGCAACTATTTCTAAGCCAATATATGAACTATTAAAGAATTTTGAGTGGAATGAAGAATGCCAAACCTCTTTCCAAGAGTTGAAAACAAGCTTCATATCAGCTCCAATATTGAAAAGGCCAAATTGGAATAAATGATTTCATGTCCACATGGATGCTTCTAATTTTGCAATTGCATGCATCTTCGCACAACTTGTTGATGAGTGTAATATGAACTTCTCAATTTCTTCTGTAAGGAGACAACTCGTCCTTGGTAAACAAGAATTACACTGTCATAGAAAAAGGACTAAGAATGGCCTATGCCATAAAGAATCTTTGACACTAATTACTGTAAAATAAATTCAAAATCTTTGTAGATCCTCAAGCCCTATCATACATATTAGCAAGCCTTCTCCTTCTAGCAGGTTAGTGCATTTGTTCCTATTCCTTTTGGAATATAATTTTGAAGTGGTAATCAAGAAAGAAGCACTCATATATGCACTAAGAATCTTTCTAGAATACCTAGTGTTCACCTTATTGAAGTGATCAATGATGACTTATGAGACACATATCTCTTCAATGTCCAAATGGCAATCTTGGCCATCAGATTCATCCATAATTTTTTGTTAAGTCTTTTTTATGTTGTAAAATATGCTAATCAAAAGGATGCAAAGTACCAAAAATGAAAAAATCATGTAATCTTTCTTTTATTCCCATCTGTGCTCGTAGTGCCTTGTTCTCTTCTTAAAGGGAAACTAATGTGGGGTCAATCGTTAAGGGAAGACATATAATTTTTGTTTCTTTGAAGAGCATCATCACATTCTTGTTCCACTACTTTTAACATTCTATGATTTTTATGATAGTCCTCTTTAGCAAATTCAAGGCAACATTCTTTTGCATCAAGATGTAGCTTAAATTCTTGAGTCGTTGCTTTTGCTATTTCAGTCTCCTCCTATAGTGAGTCTAACAGGATCTGAGACTCTCTTTGTCTTCTCTCTAGGGCTACCATCTACTCCCAAAAGTTCTACTTGTCTTGCTTTGAGGCTAAAAGTTGTGACTTTATGTATGTAATGATCTCATTCACCGAGAGACCATGGAAGATGTCTTCACATTCTTCTTTGATATGCTCAAGTTTTAGTCTCTTGGACCTCAATAGTTTCCTCTTCATGTGCGTGTGTTGTCTCTTAATAAGGAAGTTCTCTTGATCTTGTGGATTCAAATCATAGTTGAAATCTCATCATGATGTTATTTTGGAGAACATTACCTTCAGGATCTTAGGTATCCACATGAATCACTAAAATAATAAATGGTTGATAAAATGAAGGGGTGAAAATTGTGATTGGTAGAGATGATGGTGGTAGTGGTGAAGATGGAGTATTGAATGGACTTTAACCAAATGAAATAGAATTAGAAAAAAAATGATGACAACAATGGAGGAAAGGATGATGATGATGCAAAATATGGAAATGAAAATGGTTGTGAGATGGAGCTTTCGATAAAGAATGACTCAGATAGTTGTGGGCTTTCCAAAATTGAATAGAAAAATGAATCCAAAAGTGACTCGTGTATGTGTGTGTGCATGATTGTTGAGTGTTGCAGGATGAATGTGTGAGTGCTTAATGTGGATTTGTGCATGTAGTGTCTAGTTCTAAGTTAAAACCTTCATCCATTACCTATTTCCCTTTATCCATCATTGAAGGTCATGAAAAATAGGTGGCATGGAAGATGTGATGGGGGCTGAAGTGGGTGCAATTGGCATGGGGATGGATTCCACTAGATGCAAGAACAAATGTATGTGTGGTGGGAATGGGAATTGTGGTGTATATAGTGGAAGTGATATTGGTGGTTTGACTATGTTTTGTGTGACATGCTTGTTAGCTTATGGTTCTTTGTACTCCTTGAAAGCCAATGGTAGTGATTATGGTGATGATGCCTATGTTGATGGAGTGGCTGATCGTGTGATTACTCTTTCCTTCAAAGCTCTTTTAAAAGAACTTCCTCTTCTTCATCAGTCTCATAGTCTTTCATTAGCAAGGTCTTTTATATAGCTTCTTGTGCTCTTTACTGTTGTGCTTTTTTGACCACATGTACTATTGAAGCCATGATTCTTGAAACATATATTTCTTCTTGTATATTGATGTGTATTGTATGATGTAATGATGGTCCTATAACACTCATGGAATGCAAATATTGCTTTACAATATCTATTTGTGGCTTCATTGACCTTAATGGCTTCATCTTCCTCTTTGTTTATAGTGATCTTAATAATCCATTCATCATCTTGTGTAATGCTCAACCTGCTCTTCACTACAGTTGGAGTAAAAACTTTAGATGTCACCTAAGAACCTCTCATTCTTCATGAAGTTTTGCATTTACTGCTAATAGATGGAACTAGAATGGCCCTTCTTGGGATGTCCCTCTTCTAATAGTACTAAAACTCTTTGCGCTCATGAATGGCATATACAGGAGTAAAGATTGCATCCTCTCCAATGGCATAGAAGATGATTCATGTGATCACATGTGTACCATTAAGTGTCTTATGTTTTTTTTTTTAATCTCTATTGTGGAGTGATTTGTGAGGTTGTCATATACGTAGCATGCCATTTCCATAAGTGCATCAGTGACCCTACTATATTGCATGCATTGCAGTATTGTCTTGTGTGGAATGGTATACCTTTCTCTCCTTTGAAAGTAGAAGTATTGATCCCATAGAGATAATTTTGTTCTCATGGTTTCACCAACCTTGAGCACCATTTGTAATTCCTTCCACGTGGTTGGTTATTTGGTATCCTTTGTACATGGTGTACAAAGAGATTTTGGTTTTTGTGACTTTCTTGGAATCATAATGCCTCTCGAATAAGTTCTATAGTAGCTTGAAACTCTAGTATATCTCCTTGTAAGTCGTGAACTCTTGAATACATGTGGTTGTCTCTCCATATGAGGTCATCCATGAACTCTTGGCATTGTTATAAATCTGGTCTCACTATTGGTAATATGAGAAACTATCTACATCCTAGGGTATCCATATTTTTATAACTACATCATTGTTATGTAAGGTATGAAATTCCTTTCACATGAAGTATAAATTTTTGTTCGTTTGTTCAAAAGTAATATGTACTCCCTTTGCGATAGATTTCATGTTCATGGCTTTGAAAACAATGCCTTATCATTTTCTTCATTTAATTGGATGGAAATGGAGGTGGAAAACAAACTTGTTAAGAGGAAGACTTAGCAACATATATGTCCACAACATGAAAAATTATCAAAATCATGAGACTTAGGCACTAGACATTGATATCCACCACATAATTTTATAAATTAGAGTTAGAACCCATTCTTCATAACTATGACTAGTGTTCCAAGTTCAAACCTTCAAATTTTCATTGCTTTTTATTTTTACTTATTGGTCCATAGAAGATCAACCTTTATTACACAATAATCTTATAAGCTTAGGGTTTTCACTTAGTGATTATCAAATGATATATCTTAATTATACAAAGATACTAAGCACCCTTATCCCTATGATCAACTTAGCATTAAGCCTTATTGCACATAGATCACAACATATTTATGAGACTATTTATGTATTCATTTTTTGATAGGTAAAGTAGTCATTTTGTTGGTAACATTCTTAGTTTAGAATTTGATAATAGTCCATTTGCTAGTTGATGGAGGCACTTTGGGTGGTACATCCACAACTAACACTTTTCTTAAAGCATCAATGTAAGAGAGTTAAGTTGAGCTTTCTTCCTCTAGATTTTCATTGTGTCTTATAATGATGGAACTTGTGGTAAACCTCCATTCCTCAATTCCTCCTTATTTGAGCATATTCTGTTGAGTTTTCTTTTCATTGAGTACTTGAGGTGTTGCTCTTCTTCAAACTCTTAGGGATAGCACAGGATTTGGGGACCCAAATCTATGTATGACCATTTTGTGCCTCCACTAAAGCTTTAGGAATCCAAATCTATTGTGGATTTCCCCTTTATGATTTTGTCCTTCAATGTCTCTTGTTGAGACTTCTTAGGCTTGACCATGAGGAGAAAGAACCCCCTTTCAAAACCCAAACTTGTGTAGGTGGTCATGGTGCTTTATGCTTCACCAACTTCTTTCATTCCTAAAACACATAACATCACATTAGTCTTTGATTTTCCCAAGTAGAATGATCTTTAAATTTCGCATGCTAAGTTTGTAGCTAAGTTTAAGCCTATTGAATGATCTAGAAGCCAATCTTATCCTAGGATTATAGTATTGGGAACAAAAGCCCAAATTTTTTAATTATGTGCTTCCTCAAAAGAAAGAAGATCATTTGCATCACAAAGACTAGCAACAGCAAATGCATAACGATCTAATGCAAAGGAAGCACTATGAGATCCTAAAAAAGTACAATATGTCAAAGTTGTATCTAATTTGCTATCTCTTTAAGTTTGTACTAGTCATTTGGGCATAGTTTTTCCCTCCTCTATGCTAGTCCTCTCATCAACAAGTGTGTCATGTAAATCTACATCAGAAATGGAATGATCTAAGTCATCATTTGAAACTTGTAAAAGTTGAAAAATTGGCTCATTTGGACCAGTACTTGACAATCCACCTATAAAAAGAAGTAGTAAAGTGTCATACATGACCTTTGCGCTAACAACTATCTCTTTGGTACATGAAAGGGAGTGCTAAATTCATCTTGCAAAAAAACAATATCATGGCTAACCATGATATGCTTAATGTGTGGTTGATATAGATGATATCTTTGCTTTCAGAACTATGCCCAAAAAAAATGCAATTTACTACTTTATCATCCAATTTTTTGCATTTTTGTTTAGGCACTAATGCATATTCGAGACAACCAAAGACACATAGATGAGTGAAAAATGGTTTCCAACCATGCCGAGTTTCATATCTAGTGATCAATTGTAGTGCTTTGGTGGGACATCTATTAAGTACATATGTTGCACATGTAATAGCATCAAGCTAGAAGATAAGTGGTAAAGTGTGACCTTTGACCATACATCTCACCATTTCCAGTAGAGATCTATTCTTTCTTTTATTGAATCCATTTTGTTGAGGTGTATATAATAGTGTACACTTAGTTTTATAGTGTCAAGCAAAGCCTCATATGGAGTGATCAATTGCAATACTTTGGTGGGATACATATTAAATAAATATGTTACACGCATAAAAATATCGAGCCAAAAGTTATGCGGTAAAGCTCAACTTTTGACTATATACTTCAACATTTCCATGAGAGACCTATTCTTCCTTTTAGCAACTCCATTTAATTGAGGTGTATATGACACTGCACAATGAATTTTTATCCCACACTCAAGGATAAATGCATCGGAATCAAAAGACACATATCCCATCCCCCCACCCCCCCGATTAGAATGGAGGGTGCTCAAATTAGATGTTGATATATTTTCTACCATAGCCAAGAACTCTCTATAGCAAAGAAACATTTTCGACTTTGATTTCAATGGATACACCCATGCATGCTTGTAAAAGTCATCAATAAGAGTCACATAGTATAGGTACCTCAAGTTTGGGAGAGAGGAAACCATGTTTAGAAGGTTCCTCAAGTTTGGGTAGAGAGAACACCATTTCAATTTTTTTCAAATATAGAAAACTAGTAAAATTCAAAAGACCAAAGTGTGCATGCCAAAGATTTTCATTTGAGATAGCATGAGTAAACTACAGATGCTAAATCATTCGCAGATTTTGAATCATCAATGAGGCTATACAATGCATGACATAAAATGCCAGAAGAAATAATAATATAACCATTTGATAGATCATGAATTGTACATCTTTCATCAACAAATTTGACAACCAAGCCAATCTTGGCTAATGTTGAAATTGATAATAGATTCTTCTTGATCCTTAGCACATGTACAACATTTGAGAATGTGAAAGAACTACCACCAGCAATATTTTGAGTGATCTTTCCAACTCCCATTACAGGATAAGAGGATTTTTTTTGCACACATGATAGTATTCCACATAGGGGTGGGCTCAAATGAGCTAAAGAATCTGTGTTGCAATGTATTATATTTGGTTGCACCGCGATCAAAGTACCAAACACATGTTTGATAAACAGGGCTATGAATCCATGTACTTGTGCATATTTTCTATCCCAATGAAGTTCATTTGCACTAAGTGCAATAGGAGCCATAACACAACCAAGGAATCAAAGATCATCATCTTCAACACCATTTACATCACATTGAATAATTTTATTTATAGATGTAGTAGTATGTTTCTTAACACCCTTCATAATATTCCACAATTCTTTTGCTAACAATACATGATGACTCACATATGACCATATTGGGTAATTAGTAACATACAACTTATCCTCAACAACCAACATCTAGAGTAAATCATTGCTTTTAGCCATGACCAGTGATTAAATATCCTAATGTCCAGAACTTATTGTTGTTGGAGTTAGACATCTGCGAAAAGCATGCGAACAACACAAGGAAGAAGAAGAAGCTTGGAGCACAACACACAAGACTGAATGTATTACTAGAGAATGTACAAAGATAAGTAACCCATTAGGGCAATAGGCGTATATACAAGCCGGGGGAAAAAAAACTTTGATTCCAATGGATAGACCCATGCATGCTTGTAAAAGTCATCAATAAGAGTCACATAGTATAGGTACCTCAAGTTTGGGAGAGAGGACACCATGTTTAGAAGGTTCCTCAAGTTTGCATAGAGAGAACACCATTTCAAATTTTTGCAAATATAGAAAAGTAGTAAAATTCAAAAGACCAAAGTGTGCATGCCAAAGATTTTCATTTGAGGTAGCATGAGTAAACTACAGATGCTAAATCATTCGCAGATTTTGAATCATCAATGAGGCTATACAATGCATGACATAAAATGCCAGAAGAAATAATAATATCACCATTTGATAGATCATGAATTGTACATCTTTCATCAACAAATTTGACAACCAAGCCAATCTTGGCTAATGTTGAAATTGATAATAGATTATTCTTGATCCTTAGCACATGTACAACATTTGAGAATGTGAAAGAACTACCACTAGCAATATTTTGAGTGATCTTTCCAACTCCCATTACAGGATAAGAGGATTTTTTTTGCACACATGATAGTATTCCACATAGGGGTGGGCTCAAATGAGCTGAAGAATCTGTGTTGCAATGTATTATATTTGGTTGCACCACGATCAAAGTACCAAACACATGTTTGATAAACAGGGCTATGAATCCATGTACTTGTGCATATTTTCTATCCCAATGAAGTTCATTTGCACTAAGTGCAACAGGAGCCATAACACAACCAAGGAATCAAAGATCATCATCTTCAACACCATTTACATCACATTGAATAATTTTATTTATAGATGTAGTAGTATGTTTCTTAACACCCTTCATAATATTCCACAATTCTTTTGCTAACAATACATGATGACTCACATATGACCATGTTGGGTAATTAGTAACATACAACTTATCCTGAACAACCAACATCTAGAGTAAATCATTGCTTTTAGCCATGACCAGTGATTAAATATCCTAATGTCCAGAACTTATTGTTGTTGGAGTTAGACGTCTGCGGAAGCACGCGAACATCACAAGGAAGAAGAAGAAGCTTAGAGCACAACACACAAGACTGAATGTATTACTAGAGAATGTACAAAGATAAGTAGCCCATTAGGGCAATAGGCGTATATACAAGCCGGGGGAAAAAAACCTCCTAAAGAGGGAAAAAAGTGCCCCGGCGGTCCTAGAGTGTTCACACACATCACTACCTAAATATATCAACAAATCCCCCCTGGGAGTGATGCGGTGAACAAGGAGCTAGCACTCATGTATAAGGAAGTGCCAAGCTATGTGGAAATCACTCCACAAAAGGAAGTAAGCCCAAAGCTTTGCGGAAAGCTTCAAACTTCTCCCTAGGCACACCCTTCGTGAAAAGGTCTGCAATGTTCTCCTGCGTGGGCACATATGCCAAGCTGATCTCCCGAGCAGAGAACCTCTCCCTGACATAGTGATAATGCACCTCAATGTGCTTAGTGCGAGCATGGAACACAGGGTTCCTCGCAACTGCCAATGCGCTATGACTGTCAGTGAAGATGGTGGTGGCAGAAGACTGGCCAACACCCAAATCAGCCATAAGGCGTCTAAGCCACACACACTCAACAGTCGCTGTGAAAGCTGCCCTATACTCAGCCTCACAATTGGAAGTGGCCACAGTAGGCTACTTCTTGCTCAACCAAGATATACATGAACTACCAAGCATGAAGCAAAAGCCACTGGTGGACACACGAGTGTCATAGCAACCAGCCCAATCTGAGTCACAAAAAGCATGCAAATCTGGCGGTAGTGATCCCCCCTTGGGATAAAACAACCCAAGTAGCCGAGTACCACTCAAGTAGCGAAAGATGTGCTTAACCGCCTTCCAATGCGTGACTCTTGGGCAATGCATAAACCTGCTCATTTGTGAGACAGCAAACTGAATATCTGGTCGAGTAATGCATAAGTAAATCAAGCATCCAACAGCCTGCTGATAGAGAACAACATCAAATGCATCTCCAACATCATGAAGACTCAATTGTAAACCTGTCTCCATAGGAGTGGCAATAGGCTTATAGTCTTCAAGGCCAAAATGCTGCAATATGTGTCAATATATTTCGTTTGACACAAAGCCATTCCACCATCAACTTGCATAAACTGAATGCCCAAATAGTGATGCAAATGCCCCAAGTCAGACATCTCAAATGAGGCATGCAAATCAGCCTTGAAATCAGCAATATGCTTCTCAATAGGACCAGTGAGCAGCATGTCGTCTACATAGACAACAATGATCAGAAGCACATCATTAGCACGCTTAACATATAAGGTGCTTTCAGTTGGACTGTTCTCAAAACCATGTGCAATCAGATAGGCATGTATCTTCTCATACCAAGCACGTGGTGCTTGCTTTAAACCATATAACGCCTTCTTTAACCTGCACACCTGGTTTTCATGCCCTTTCTGCACAAAGCCACGGGGCTGAAAAATGTACACTTCTTCATGCAAGTCACCATTCAGAAATGTTGTTTTAATGTCCAACTGATGTACATTCCAACCATGATGGGCTGTAAGTGCACAAATGCTCCGAACAGTAGTCATACGGCATGTAGGTGCAAAGGTCTCATCAAAATCAATGCCTCTTTCCTACGCATAACCCTTTGCAACAAGCCTAGCCTTATACCTGTCAACTGTACCATCAGGTTTACGCTTCAGCTTGTATACCCACTTAGTGCCAATGGCCTTCTTGCCAGGAGGCAAGTCACATAAAGACCATGTACCATTCTTCATTATAGCATCATATTCAGATTGCATAGCAGCCATCCAATTTTTTGAATTCTGTGCTTCATCAAAAGAAATAGGCTCATTCTCATCACAGAGACTAGATGCAGCCATAGCATAGCAATCTGATGCAAAGGAGGCACTATGAGAGCTTGAACGAGTACGATATGACAAAGGTGCATCTAATTTGTTGTCACGCAAAGTCTGCACAAGCCATTTTGGCATAGTTTTTGCCTGCTCAATATCGGCTCTCTCATCAGCAAGTGCATCATGTAAATCTGCATCAGAAACGGAATGATCTGCATCATCATATGAAACCTGCAAAGGCTGAGAAGTTGCCTCATTAGGACCACCACTAGACTGTCCATCTGTAAAAAGAGGCATCAAAGTATCATACATCTCTTTGGAGCTAACAGATGTCTCCTTAGTACATGAAAGCAATGGCTGAATAGCATCTTCCACAAAGACAACATCACGGCTAACCAGAATGCGTTTAGTCTGTGGATGATGCAGACGATAGCCTTTACTTTCAGAACTGTACCCAACAAAAATACATTTTACTGCCTTATCATCCAATTTTGTGCGATATTGTTCAGGCACTAATGCATATGCCAAACAACCAAAAACACACAGATGAGCAACAGATGGCTTGCGGTCATGCCAAGCCTCATATGGAGTGATAGACTGCAACGCTTTAGTGGGACACCTGTTCAGTACATATGCTGCACACATGACAACCTCAAGCCAGAAACTATGAGGTAAAGCCTGACTCTTGACCATACACCTCGCCATCTCCATGAGAGACCTGTTCTTCCGTTCAGCAACTCCATTCTGTTGAGGTGTATATGGCACTGTACACTGGTGTTTTATCCCACGTTCAGCCAGAAATGCATTAAAATCTGAAGACATATATTCCCCCCCTCGATCACAACGGAGGGTGCCCATTTTACATGCTGGCAGGTTTTTAGCCAAAACCAAAAACTGTTTGAAGCACATGAACACTTCGGACTTTTCTTTGAGTGGATATACCCATGCATGCCTGGAAAAATCATCAATGAAAGTCACGAAGTAAAGGTAATTTCCAAAAGAGGGTGTCTGCATAGGACCATAGACATCACTATGTACAAGCTGCAATTTCTGCGTAGCCCGAACTGAACCATCTTTTGGAAAGGAAGAACGCTGCATTTTGCCCAAAATACAGCCTTCACAAACATGTTTTCCAGGTGCCTCAAGTTTGGGCAAAGAGGACACCATTTCAGATTTCTGCAGGCGTAACAAACTAGCAAAATTCAGATGACCAAAGCGTGCATCCCAAAGCTTTGCATCTGACATAGCCTGAGAATCATGAACTGCACATGCCGAATCATTCACAGATCTTTCATAGTCTATGAGCTTATACAGCCCACGACATAAAATGCCAGAAGCAATAATCACATCGCCATTTGAGAGATCATGGACTGTACACTTGTCATCAACAAATTTCACAACCAAGCCAATCTTGGCTAATGCAGAAACTGATAACAGATTCTTTTTTATCCCTAGCACAAATAAAGCATCTGACAAAGTGAAAGAACTACCATCAGCAGTAGTCAGAATGATCTTACCAACTCCCATAACAGGATAAGAGGAGTTATTGGCGAATGTGATAGTATTCCCTGTAGGGGCAGGCTCGAGTGAAGAGAAGAAACTGCGCTGCGAGGTAATATGTTTGGTCGCCCCACTGTCAAAGTACCAAACATCTGAGTCTACTGCAGACATGCACTGATCATGAGAAGATGGGTCAAAACTGCAGACAGTAGTAAACGCCCATTCTTCTTCCTGCACAAGATTTGCAGACTCTGTTTTTGGTGTAGAGGCCTCTACAACAACCATTCAAGCCTCTTTCTTCTTTGCCTCTTTATCAGCCAGTTTTGGACAGTTCTTTATGATATGATCATTGCCTTTACAGTACTTACAAAACAATTTTTGCTTTTCTGATTTTTTCTCATCTTTGTCTTGGTTCTTTGAATGTGCACCATTTGCAGATTTCTGCTTACTAGTAGAAGAGCTCCATTTTCCTTTGCCCTTCTAACTAGCCAAGAAAGCTTGATCTGCAACTCGCATAATGGACCTGTTTTGCCTGGACTGATCTTCCTGCAACAGAACAGAGACTAACTCCTCAAATGATAAGGCATTCGGATTGCCTTTCATCATCAACCGAAGAGTAGAAGCAAAACTCTGATATGAGTCAGGAAGACCATTCAAGATGGTCTGTACAAGTGAGCTATCTGGTATAACCTCATCATCAGAAATCAACTGTTCCTTCAAATCTTTGATCTTCGTTAGGAAACTATCCATAGAATCACCTTCATTCATGTGCTCACTCTCCAACTGTTTTCGGAGATAAGCAACACGAGCCTCATTCCTAGCTTGGTACAATGTGGTAAGTGTATCCCAAGCATCCCTAGCTGTTCTGCAAGAGCGTATGTGAGGAATAATGGCACATTTGACAGACAAAGCTATCAATGCATGTGCCTGGGCATCTCTGCCATCCCAACGAATCTGCTCTGCAGTAGGTGCAACAAAAACAGCAGCACGAACAAGAATCTGCACAATATCATCTTTGACACCATCTTCATCAGTTCCAGCACCTCCAGCACCTGTATTTGTAGTACCTGTAGTCGCAGGTGTAATAGGACGTCTTTCAACACCCTGCACAATGTTCCACAGTCCTTTTGCAACCAATACATGTCGCATCATATAAGCCCATAATGGGTAGTTGGTACCATCCAACTTATCCTCAACAGCCAACATACGGAATACATCACTGCTTTCAGCCATGGTCGGTGACTAAAATACCTTGATGCAGAAAATTGACTGTATCTCAAAAAGTTGAACGGAACTGCCCAGACAAGTTCTACTAGACCTGTAGCAGACTTCAAGACGCTTAAACTGGCGAACAGAAACTGGTATATACCTTTGGCACAAAAGGATGAAATAGCCTGCACAAGCGCTGCGATAGTGCATTCGGAGGCCGAAACGAGCTCAGATCGCGATTTCGGCCTGAGTATGCTCACCAAATTTTGTGCGAATCTGAGACTGCAAACGGAGGAGTGTCGACGGCGCCCTAGAAGAAGCGACAACCTGCTCTGATACAAATTGTTGGAGTTAGACGTCTGCGGAAGCACGCGAACAACACAAGGAAGAAGAAGAAGCTTGGAGCACAACACACAAGACTGAATGTATTACTAGAGAATGTACAAAGATAAGTAGCCCATTAGGGCAATAGGCGTATATACAAGCCGGGGGAAAAAAACCTCCTAAAGAGGGAAAAAAGTGCCCCGACGGTCCTAGTTTGAGGCACTTGTACTAACAACTAAGACTTTTATATATGTTTGACACAAAGGAAAAATTCTCCTACACAATCGATTTGATAGTGCATTCAAAAGTCAAAATGATCTCAAATTGGATGCCATAGAGTGAGGTCATTTTGAACTCCTAATCCCCCCAAGTATGCTCACAAGTTTTTGTGTGATTCTTAGACTATGACTAGAGGGTTTTCAATGATGTCCTAGAGAATGGTGACCTTCTTTGATACCAATTATTGGATTTTGTGGTCAAGAAAAGCACACAAATAGCATGAGGAAGAAGAGGAAGCTTGGATCACAACACAATATAGAATGTAGTATCAAGTGAATGTACAAAGATAAGTCATCTGTTAGGGTTATAGGCATATATACAAGTAGATAGAAAAAACCTCCTAAATAGGGAAAAAGTTCCTTCGTGTTCCTAAGTGCACTCACACATATCACTAGTGTGTATACCAAAATCTCTAGGTGATATGATAGGTGAAATTAATGAACTCTTCAAAGTCATATCGACATCAAAACACTTCTCAACTTGGTTTGAATGTATTTATATGCCTTCTAGATCTTAGTATTTGGAACTTATTGGATAACTTCGCAAAATATTTTACTTTAGGAACGTTTATTTAATCATTTGAGAACCTTGTGCTTGCACAATTGCATGTACATTTTGTTTTTGTATTGGTTTCTCTAAAAGGGGAACCATATCCATTTGGTTGTATTAGATTTCGAAGAGGAATTTTGTGCCTACCTCAGTCTTGAACTAATTTTATTTACTATTTGGGTGGAGGATTGATTGCCTCAGAGGGGAAGGACATGAACGGGTTGCACACACACAATTTTTAGTTGGATTTTGTTGATGATATGCTCCATTCATGCTAGATGAACCATGATGGCATAGGGAAATTTATTTTTGTCCCTAAGAATGAGAACATTTAGACTTCTTGCTTGAAAAAGAATAAGGATAGAGACCTCCATTAAGAAAATGATGGAGAGGCAAGTAAAAAATTTTAGAAAGTTACAAGAGCTATCCTAGATCTTTGGTATGAATATAAGAGGTTAAAATCATCATACCTAGCATAGTGAAGGTTTGTTACCTTCATGAGGGTTTGATGATGTGGATATGAGATTATGGAATATCTAGTTTCATGTCATAAAATTGGAAATGCTCAGCTTAGGATACTGGAAGAAGTGGCAAATTTTATTTTACGACACCATTTGAGCACACTTTTGAAACATAGATTTCGAGGACATTAAGGAAACCCACATAGAAGGGATTCCTATGAGGGTTTTAATAGGAGAACTCCAAAAATGCTAAGAAGATTCAAGAAGTAATAGTTGTAGAGAGGTGATCATAGGCAAGAATGGAGTAGGTCCTCCACTCAAAGCTTACTTGGGACCTGCAATTCTACTAGTTTAAAGTGTATTGGGATTTCATAAATTGCGAATGAACTAGCAAAAGCACTACGGTATTTTTTGCAAGGGCTTCAAAATTTTGTGTCATAATAGATGATTCATAAGGTGCACCTAATGAAAGAAAAAAAAAATATTTTGGTATGTATACATAGCTTACAATGCACATTTGTTTAATCCTAATTAAAACGATTAAAAAATTCTTGTGTGCTCAATTACAAAGGAGACTGACCATTCTTACACTCAAAACTAAATTATAGAAGCTTTGATAAATTGAAATAAAGTTAAGAACTAGTAGGTGTATACTCCACTATAGCACACATGGAAATCTAAAGCAAATAGGAAACTTCAAAAACAAAAATGTCTATAAAACTAGAATAAGTCCATTTGTACCATAACATTAGATTTTCTAACTTGATGATCGAACAAGTGGTTTGTAGAATGGAACCTTGAGCTTCACATAATGAGACTTCAAAGTTGACAGTTCCAAAGATATGACAAGTAGAGAGTTGAAAATAGTAGATAAATCACTTCATTAATTCATGAATTTTATTGAAATTGGTAATAGAGTTATTGGAACTTGGAGGACTTTGGTATTATTTCCTCATTTGTGACATATCCATAAAGATTTATACCTTGTAAATAAGCCTCCATCCTGATAGACCATGCAATATTTTTCCTTCTATCAAGATTCTCAATTGTTTATGCCAATCCGTCACCTTTTTCTTATAAAGATTTGTTGAAGCTTTGATACCACTATAGAGGGGTGTTGATATGTGAGAATAAAGTAGTTCCTACACTCAAAATCTACTTGGTACCTATAAGTGAACTCTTTTGAGGTATAATGAGATATTATACATTAAATATGAACAGCTAAAAGCACTACGATACGTTTCACAGACGATTCAAAAGTTTTTATCAAATAAATGATTTTCAATGTAAGCCTCCTAAAGTAAAGCTTTCTCCTTTGGGATACACATACACCATGAAATGCAAAGTTCTCTATGCGTAATGAAAATTAAGATACACCACTTTAAAGGTGCTTAACTTGGAAGGAAGTTAATCATTTTTGTGCAAAAACCAAATTACAGAAGCTTAGATAAAGATAAATAATGATAACATGAGTAGTGTATATTTGACTATAAGAGACTTGAATATCTAACATATAGGAAACTTTGAATGCAAAAATCTCTGAAAATACTACGAAATAAACAAAATTGTTTTGCATCATAATAGCTAATTGTGCCACCCAAATTGAACCATTCTCTTTCATTACTTTGATTCGTTTCAAGAAACAAGACACCCCTCTTCAATGGTTGGACCTCATCAATCAAATGAAACTCTTATTAGCAATTCATCATTCTGTAAAGTTGTGCCTCATATGATTCCTTATGGAAGGGATCATTCACGTTGATCACCAAATACATTTAATAAATGTCATTAAACTTTCTACAAGATATGAATCACACACATATTCAAAGATGTGTTGATGACTTTAGGGATTAAGTATAACTATCAAAGGAAATTAAATGAACCATAATTTTCTATGAGAAAGCATCAAGGCTTGCTTTGATCCAACAATAGGTAACAATGTCATAGTAAATGGTACTACCTCTAGGAATTAGAGAAAAGATCATAAGCAATAAATTTTCGAGCAGTAAAAAATATAAATGAGGATCTAAGTAAGTACCTCTATTTGATATTATAACTTAGGAAACATGATTTTTGAGATCATAAGTTATATCCATGTTCAAATGATCATTTGAACTAAGTAAAATAGTTTGAATCATGTGTACTTCATTGGAATTCCATCATAGATGTGGAATTGATATTTGGTTTAGTGAGAATGTGACACCATGGTTGGAGATTGATTTTTTTTTGTATGGGACAATGGAAATTATATCTCTTTGAGCACTTTCATTTTTATGGTCAAGGAGGAAAGGATTCATCATTCATGAAGATAATTTCTCAATCAACATGAAGGTAATTTTTTTGTTAGGCATCTGCTTAGACATGAATTAATCATAGGGGAGATTTTTTCTTCCAATGATAGATGATTTCATTAAATTGAATGGATATGATGACCCATACATAAGGAATACTTGTGGGGAACATAATGACTTATCTCTATAGAAGAGATATACCTAAATAAGAGAACATAATGACTTATCTCTATAGAAGTATATACAACAAATTCTTGTGGGGATAATATCTGAAGAAAAAAATTCCTAAATATGATTAGAATTTTCCTATTTGATTCACTAGGGAGATTATGTATTCATAAGGGTTAGATTGATTTTGACTTAAGTATTTAAGGTTTGACAATGTTATGTTTGTTTTCATTGATGTTCTTGAATTAGATGAGGAGATCTAGTTCATGACAATGGAGGATTGTAAGTAGACTAATGCTTCTTTCGAGAACTAGAAGAGATAGGGATGAATCTTACCTATAAGAGCATCAAATTCTTACTTGGTGGAGTTTCATAAGAACCTCGATCTAGAAGCAATTAGGAATATTGATACTCAAGGGTTATTTGAATCTCGCAAAAGGAATGCTTAGGAATTACAACAACAAGGGTAAGAGAAGTGTTAGACTTTGCACCAAAGTTCCAATAGAGACTCTACAAAGATCTTAGTCCAAATTATATGGGTGAAAAACTAGGAACCTCTTGGTTGGTATGATGTAGTTATCTCATTATTTTCTTGTGAATTGGGATGATGGCTTTTCAAAGGCATTCATATAATTTATGCCAGAGATATTGCTTATGATTTTACTCAAGGTGTAGAAATACATAGACTAGTATGAGGTAAACTCTATCGTTTTGCTCTAGAGGATTTTGGAATCATTTTTCTAACAAGGATTAATTATATTTATTAGAGGATTATATGTTTTATTATCTACATTGACTAAGGTTAAGTTTAGTTAACTTTTTATTCTAGCCTTATCATAAACATTATTACTCCAAAAAGGAGATATTACATTTTATGGATGGTGATGTTGATTTTATCAAGGTGATAATTTGGATGCAAGGTGTATATGAGATATAGTAGATACTTTCTAAGAGTGTTTCCCACTTTTTCTATGCCTTCCCAAGAATCTTCTTAGCAGGAAGGATATGGGGAAACAACACATATAGATGACTATGTACATTGTACATAGTGACCAAGGCGAGTGACCATTAGATACTCTTTCCCATATTCCTTCCAATTCCATTCATTATATTGACCTACGTTTTGCACCTTAGGAATAGGATGAGGACTAACAATCTTCACATACGACAAAAGAATTTATTCTAAGAGTGGGGGCTAGGAAATGAAGAGTGCATATTGTATCCCATCAATTACACATTGCTTGTGTAAATGGGTGACATAGTGGGTAAAAGGATAGTGTATAACGAAAGATATGAATCTGAATAGTGTGTGAATTACCCACACGCTGTATCCTGCACATATCAAAAGACACCTGGAATTATCCTATCACGGTCTGGAGTGTTAAGTTGTAAGGTATCATCACTACCAATCCAAATATATAATTGTGAATATGAAAATATATGAAAAAACATGTACCTGTGAATCTAAAGAAAGAGAAATCATCGAAATTCATCCTTCACCTCTCTCTCTCTCCACACATGTCTCTGCATCCTTAATATTGAGCCTTTGTCGACATGTACGAATAACATCAACGGTAATTTTCTCATTTTGATTTTTTTGTTCTCAATGCAAAGATTGAGGAGTGAACAGGTAATTTAACCATACTTCAATTACAAGAACTAGCTAATAGATGCTTTTCAAAATAGAAATCAATTAGTATGTGGATGGCTATTAACCTTTAGGAGCATAGCTTTTGAAGAGGAGGCATGTCTAAATATCTACAATTTGGTTAAAACAAATCAAATCGTATATGTTTTATAATGAGCTATAGTCCATTTCGTATCTAATTCCAATCATAAAGGAGAGATGAAAATGGGTTTATGTCAAATTCTTCCAATTAAGAGAGATTTAATCCAAATGTGATATTGTCAAACATGTGCATTTGCTATTAATTGAAGTGGGAATGTAGTACGAACGTGTTTTTGCAATAAGAAAGAAACAATCATATATGCTTCTAGACCTTGTCCGCAGCTAGCTCATCCTTGGGGAAGTTCCAAAGCTCGATATCGCTTTTAGAGTTGAAGGCTGTCAAGGTTGTATGTGAGGGTGATGAAGGTTCTTTGGTCTGATGCTTTTTGGAGAGGTCACTGAGAGTTACACTTTGTCGGTCTTCATCCGTAACAGATGTGGAAGAGCATGTGTATGGCTGCGGACTTGAGGAGGTTGTGTTCATGAAATAAGTGGGATCACTTGTTGATGCCGCATCTTGACTGAGTTGGGAAGCAACCAGACGATCAAGGATACGCCAGTCTGTAGTATGTTCAACCTCTTTTGAGCCAACCACAGCATTGGAATCAGGAATGCTCTTAGAAACTATGGTGGTTGCGCCGTTGGAGATGGAGTTTAAGGGAGCTACTGCACTGTGAAGCACTAATGGAGTGCTTGAATGATTTTCAAGCTTCATCAGCATCTTCAGGTGGCTAATACTTGACAATGCATCACGTGCCAAAGTTGCAGAGCCCGCTTCCCCAATAGTCAGCTTGTGGCTCTCTAGAGCTGGCAAGTGCATGAATCCGTCATGGTTTGATGGATGTTCAATGAAATGTTCCAACTCTTTTTTGCATGTGAACTGTGATCCCCCGAGCATGCCAGCAGCTGTATGATCATAACTTCCATGAACGTTCTGGTTAATTTTTTGAGAACCAAGACTAAAATATCCCATTGCATCCATGGAGCTTGAAGCAAGTAGATGATCTGGTTGCTGATAGAAACCATGTAAGCTTCTGTGTTGTGTTAGGGAGTTTGTTCTTTGTTGTTGTGTGTGTTGTGCAAAGAGATTACTTGATGGCATCATCATGGGTGCTACTGAAGCGTTCATATGTGCATTACCTTTGGGAGACTCTAGACCTTCACAAAGTAGATTAAACATTTGATCATCAAAGCTGCAGAAACCACCCATCATGGTCTCTCTATCATGTAGAAGAGCCTTTATATTAGGGCTTCTCTTCTTAAACACACGGCACACTGCCCAACCTTCCTCCTGCGAAATATCCAAAGTAGAAATATAGTGAAAATTCAGCAACACATATTCAGGTACATGACTTCTTATTTGATAAAGCTGATTGCTATAAGAAAACTGTGAAAAGTAAGAAGCCTTGACATACTATACTATCACATCCTTACATTTGTATGCGAGATACCACCAACATTGTATCCTGTGTTAGCCTCTGAACTTTCTAGCCTGTATTCATGCATTATCCAGTCTGTCTTCTGCCCATTTGGTGCTCTTCCCCTATAAAACACAAGTGTTTTCCGCATGCCCACTAGCTTGTGTTTATTGTAGATGGACTTATCTCTACCAGTCGCCTTCCAAAATCCAGCTGTTGTAGCCCTATTTGTCCGTGTCCCAGTAGGATATTTCTTGTCCTTGTGGCTGAAGAAGTACCATTCGTCTTGATCTGTCGATCCAATCCTGCATTTTTCTGCACACGAAAGCAATAACATTAGATTTTATGATCATTTATTTACCTCAAGGAAAGAGAATTTATAAGTAAGTATATAACAGTACATATAAAGAACAGCTATATAAATAAGATATACTATAGATTCAGGAAGAAGCCTATTATCAAGATTGACGTAATATAGTTTATTTAATACATCAGAGATTCACATAGCCTAATAGGTTCATCAGAATATAAACATATGATAATTATTTTAGATTATATTGCTTAAATTTAGTATAATTAGGGGGGAAATTTTCTCTCAGCATATGGCTTGTTTGTATTCTCCCAAAACATGTTCTTAACGTTATCTCAATCTCCTCAAGTTAACTTCACATTCATCATTCTGTATCCAAACATAAATCTCAGTTTTATCTCCATGAATAATTATGGTTCTTTCTCTCAAAGAGAAAGACCCACACGTCCACTCATTCATTCATCCATTCGTTCACGTGCATGCACAGATACATACGTACGTACATACACATAGATGCATACGTACACACACATACATCCATGCGTAAGTACATGCATACACATATACGTACGCATACACACACACACACATATATATATATATATATATATATATATATATATATATATATATATATATATATATATATATATATATATATATATATATATATATATATATATATATATATATACACAGTACTATGATGTACGCATCACCCTATCCTGCAAGAAAGAAGTTTTTCTAGCTTTTTATTTATGTATCGTAATTCTACAGCATCTAAAACATTCAAATCTTTGATAATTATGCGCCAGCATTTACACTCACGTCAACTTTTTTTTTGTTCTCTTGCATTGAATGTTTGACAATAACTTTAGGAGTTATTGAATGTAATAACGTTTGGTTCATAAAGTATAAATCTTTTTCTTATTTTGTTGTTTATGTAATACCTGAGATTTCAACCCCCTAGATTCTCAAACCTTCGTTCCTATTGGCTGTAATATACTAGCCCAAATTTAAACCTAGAAAACCTCCTTTTTCGGATTTCTAGCCCACCTTCGACATTTTCCCTCTTATGCACTAAGAGGAAATAATCCATCTCAGTTTTCATCCATTCCTCGTCTCAATTTGATTAAGCAATCACCAAAAATGGTGTATAAAAAGACCCAGCACACATTATTTCTCTTTTTTTTTATAAATATAATTGAAACTCAAATTAAAAACATTAATAGATAGTTCTTTTCCTATAAAATCTCTTCCTTTTCGTCATAAAACTTCGTGGATCAAAGATTTACAAAGCATTTTCCATTCTAACTCCATCTGGACCATATTTTTGCTCATGCTATTTGCACACCCCATAGGTGCTCCATGTCCTTTATTTGTGCTTAGGAAGATCCATTAGAGACGTATCAGGAGTAGAGCTCAAGAGACTCTATTGGAGTATAGAGAGAAGCCTTTGTTCTAACTCCTCTTCCTTTTCCTTAATTGCGAAGCAACTTGATGTTCATATTTTGACTATCCCAAGACTAGATATGATTGTGTAGCATGCAACATCATAATACAATATAAGACTAGTTTTTTTTCTCTTATTTGATCCAATCTCTAATCTCTCTTTCTATATTCCAAGATGCTTCAAATTACAAAAGTCCATGACCTAGAGATAGGATTAGCTCTCAATGGGTCCTTATGCTCAATCCAGTCAATATTAAAGATGGGAAACCAAATTGAATAATTTTTGTCTATTACTATTCCCCACTTCTAGTCCTAACTAATGCAACTGTGGGGTTTCATCTTGTTACAAACCTTCTGAGGGAAATTCAACAACCTAAACCCTTTTGAGATCATTAGATTTATTAGAAAGAGAATCATGATTAGATCATGGTTTTTCTATCCTTCACAATGAAGGGCTTTGGTGTGTAGTATAAGAGGAGCAAGGAGGAGATGGAGGGAGAGAGAGAGAGATGCGCACATATGTGTGGGAGCCTCAAAACCCACATAATGATCTCCCTTGAGGAAATGCTCTATAAATAATGTATATATATGAATATAGGGGTAAGGTCATATGACCCTTACATCCCCACCTTTAACACGTTTTGGTCCCTCAAAGCTTCATTCTTTGCTTTCAAAGCCTATTTTTGAAGCATTATTGGGGTGATTTTTGGATCTATTTTGGATTACTTTCGTGCATAGGCATTTTACACAGTTTCAAGAACATCAAGAAGAGTGTTCTTTGTACTTCTCTAAAACTAAGTATTCACCTTTGGGGCCATGTTTCTAGCCATACTTATAAAACTACAAGTTTTGCAAAAGGTTTTCAGTTGTGGTGGGAGCAGCCACTACATATTTATGCAAGTTTTTTGAACCTAAACAACAAAGTTGACAGACACTTGTAGGTGTTGTTGGCTAGTTTTTGGGTTTTGAATTCATCCTTGCAGTGTCATATTTTATTACATATATTGAGCACATATACACTATGTATGTTTCTGTGGATACCGCTTATGTACGTCCATATGGTCATTGATATAGCGGTTATATTTTTTTATAAAGCCTTTTATGTTTGATAAAGAGGGTGGTGGTGAGGTTTTCTTAACTCGGAGACACCCATATGTCAGGGTCTCTTCGATGATGCACATGGAAGACTTAACCAACCTTGCCATAGGATATGTATCATAGTTGTTCATAGGTGCTTGATAAGCCTAGTTGGCTTCTTTCAGGTAACTGATCATATGCAGTGGGTTTAGTGATTCACTATGTAGGTAAACATGTTAGTACTTGCAGTTTTATGAGATTTTGACATTAGTCATATGCTCATTTTGCAAAGGATACCCTAGCAAAATTTATCCATATTTTTTTGTTTCATCAGCTATATAGTGGTCTAGTTATTCCTTGATACACTTATTGGTGTGAGCATATTTATTCTCACATAATCCTTCTGGTTGCTCATTACTATTCATTCTTTCATTTTTCTAGGAAGATTGCTAAATTCTCTCCTAGAATCTGACACTTGTCCATGCTTCTTTGAGCCTTAGTGATGTTTGGACTCTTCTAGCTCCATTATCATTCTATTGAGTTCTCTACCATCATGGCATCACACGTCTCAGGTAGTTCTGGTGGATCACGGTCTAGTGCTAGTGTTCCAAGGACAACATGGAGGGAGAGAGGGGAGAGAAGAGATGTGCACATATGCATGGGAGCCAGAAACCCACATAATGTTTTGAAGGGTCAATGTGACCATAGGCTACATAACAATATATGTATAACACCTCAATCGGAGGTGTGTAGCTCAGGATATACACAAAACACACATCTATAATCAATTTCACCTTCACTTGCAATATTTTTGCTTTATATTCTCCATTTTTGGTGACTTAACACTCATAGTCTAGACTTATGTTCTCCTAGAAATTTGTAGCCTTCTTTCTAAGCTACACATAACAAGTTGAATTGCTTGAATCCAACTTGTAAAACTCAAGTTATGGCCCAAAAACTGATCTATGGTCCAAGTGATTGTAGATTTATATTCTACAGTATTCTGTGTTTTTCAAATTTTTTGGCATTTTAGAACTCCGAACTAGGTTTTGCACCCTCGTATAGAGTTGTGAACCTTTGTCTCAGATACACATAGAACTTTAAAACACATCAATCTGAGTTTTCTAGCTCGCGTTATGGTCGAAATATTGAGCAGCTGTCAAGAGATGCCGATCTACACATACACCTCTTGTAACCTAAGCTTCCATTGAAGCGTCTTGCACACAAGCCTTCAGCAAGCTCTGATACCAGTGAAGTATTTCAATGGTGATGCACCAAAGTGCACTTTCCTTGTCAAGAGCTCCACGATCATATCCTCGAAGTAGAAAATTGAGCTCCAAGCGCCACACACGGTACTCTGCACAAAGGCTACATAATACACAGAAAAACATAGTACACAAGGAGCACTTACCATTGATAATAATTTGTACCAAGAAGTTCCCCCATAATGTAAAAATCATTTTTTTTTAATTCTTTTTCAAAATCAAAATAATTCAAGATTGGAGTATATAATCTGGTTCTAGTCTATCATAGCTTTTTGGGAGTCTATTTTCATAGGAACTAGGCATTGGGTTGACACTTCTATGTACTCCAATATTTCCTATATATCATAATGGTTGTTGGGATGACCCCCCTCCTTATATAAAAATTTCTTATCTTTTTGGATATAAGGTTGAAGATTATTATTGGTACACTTTCCAAGGGTTTTTACAATAATTTCTTACCCATCTGGATCATGGATATTGGTCTCTAATAATTAGTTCAGTTCTTGCTTTCTTTCTTATGAATCAACTTTATCACCCCTTCATTGAGGCATCTAGGTAGAGAACCAAACCTAATGTCCTCATACAAAACCATGTGGAGAAGCCTCACAAGGGAACTTGTAAATACTTTGAAGAGCTCATTGGTAAGACCATCAAGGTGGAGACTTGTATCCTTTAGGGACTTGACGGTTTCAACGAGTCTTCTCTTAGGTAAAGGGTCTTTGCACCATTGCACAATTCTGAGTGGGACCATTTTACTTGGTACATGAGGTGTAATCCATTCGATCTCTCTTCCTCATTACTGTTTTGAGATTAGACCCTAATAATCTCTTTAAAATGGTTGACTACGAAGTCTCTGGTTCTTTCGTTAAATCAAGCACGACCTTGGCCATGGTGACCATCATAGGGAGAAACTCTTTGATCTACATTTTCTTAAACAGCTTGCAATCGATCTACCTTACTATCCCACCAATATCTAAAGAAGAGCTACAATATATTGTTTTGTATTTCTCATTCATGTCTAAGCTTTTCACTTATGCTCTTTATCTTGTTCAATGTCAAACTTACCTTTTCTCACATTTTCTTCAAGATAGGAAATCCTTTTGAAAATTTTATCTCATACTTATTTCATTATTATTTGGATATCCTTGTATGTGTTCTTGTAACATCTTCTGACTAAATTTGGCTACATGATTCAAATTGAGGGATTATTTCTTATGGAAATCCCCCTCCAAATATTTTCAGCTTCATGTTGCACTAAAAGAAATGTAAAGATGACAATATTTTTGTGATTCAAGGAGCCCTATTTTCATTACTAAGCACCTAGATGGGAAAGGATTGGATAGCAATCCAAGAGGAAAATGTTTCTACAAAGAAGACATTGAAGATAATAAGAATATTTGCGATGTTTAGAGAGACATAGCATTTATCTAGAAAAGCTTTATAAAGCTCCTTCCAATGCTCTAAAGCATATTTGATAGGTTTTTTTCAAATACCACATGCTCCCAATTGTTGAAGATGATAGTGCTTCACCAACAATAGAGGATCAATTGAAGTTTCTGAATTCTTGTTTAATCAACAAACATGTGCTGATGATTTTGGAGTCACCAATAGGAAATCACATCAAGACCCAAGTGATTAAAGATTTTTCAGGCAACTTAGAAGATATTATTACTCCTAGGGAGGTACAGATGGTATGTGATGAAGTAGGTGTTAGTACTAGAGCATACACTACATTGTATAATATTTTGAAGCAAGCACTACAAAAAAAAGGTATTTTGCAAACTATTCTTCCATGCCCTTACAAGGTATCTCTAAAGTAGAAGATGAACAATGAGGATGTAGCTAATACTCTTGGAAATTACTTGCATATAGAAGATGTTATGCCTGCATCCACTTATCAATCTGTTACATCAAAGAAAGAGTTGAAAATTCATCTAGAAAGGGACTCATGTACACAAAGTACAACAACATAGTTAACAATTTGAAGAGGCTTCAAAAGGAAATGGTTAAATTTTACAAATCTACAATTCAAGGTATATATATTGCTATGATAATGACGTTCATAGTACTTTTATTAATACAAGGTTTTTTATTTGATATAGATTGTGATTCCAAACTCAAGTTTATATTGAAGCTAGATGAATGTCAAATCGTAAAGGGATGACATATGGAGAGACTTAGTGTGACACTCACGAATGAAGTTATGGCCCATGCCATTATTGATGAAAGTGAAAACTCTACCCATCACTTTATATATAGTGTTCAATACAAGAAAGATATATGGTGGTTAGGTGCTATTGAGGTACCTAGACTCGAATGATGTTCTCTCATGGATTTTTAGTAAGACCCCATGGATAACAGGGGTGATAACTTCTCGAAGTCATGGTGCAAAAATCAATGTTGAAGAACTAGATGATTTTGACGTATATTGGAACTTGGGTGGAGACTTAAAGACTATCAAATGCATGTTAGGGTGCAAACAAGGTGCATATGTTCTCTATCATTGTCCATATTGCACAGGAGTTATAAATGAACAAAGAGAAAACAAAACAACATAGAAAATGTAGCTGATGGCATAGATGCATCTCCATCTATGGAATGGGATATACCTTTAATGAGGTGTCACATCTTAGATGCACCTAATCGTGACATATCTGATAAGGATTGGAATCCCATTATTCCATTTCCTTTAGTTGATGTTAACTTTTGCAAATTGCATGCCTTCATGAGAATTTTTTATAAACTATTGAAGCTCCATATAGAATATGCATTTGCCATGAATCCAGCTAATAAATATGTACAAGCTATAAAAAATTTGGAGAAACTCCTTAATTCAATTGGTTGTCATGGCGGAAACATAAACCTACTTGTTAAAAAAGTTGGGGAATCTCAAGATAATTTACAACAATTGTCAATGATAGGGAATTTAGAAGAGGTACTAGCACTCAAAATAATGAACATTATGATCTGTGGGAAGACCTATGCATGATCAGAATAGACAATGATTCTCAAGTTGATCTTTGTAACAATAGAAAGAAGGTTTGTTCATGCTTATATAAGTTAGTAGGCTTAATGGGTCTTACTAGCTCTAGTGATATTCAACATCAATTATTTCAAGAGACATTAGTGGAGTTCATGAAGTTTTTCATTCAATCTTGGGGAGAGAGCAATATAACAAACTACATTGTAAGTCTATTTGATCCTTAAAACTATTCATTGCACTTACTTTTTTCCAATGTACTTAACAATTTTTAGCATATATCATTTACGCATGGTGCATTTTTCATGCATCGATATGAGTCATTGGAGATTTTTCATACCCAAGGAATGGAGAAGTCACACTACAAATCGAGAGGTGTATACTTCAAAAACATGTGACATGGTGGTGGTCCAATGCAATCAAACTATATGGAGGAGATGTTTCATTGGTTTTATAGCACTACATTCTCAAGAAAGTTTTTTGTGGAATGATTTAGGGAGTCATATTTTTCAAAATTTGCGAGAAGGACACAACACAACATTGCTAATAAGAAATGGAAGTCATCATTAGGACCTCTCCATCATGCTCAGTGGCATGCCAAAAGGCAACAAGAAAGCTTAGCTTGGAAGTAAACTCAATTCATTATATCCCATTATGTGGTAAATCATAGGATTAATATAATCCTAGTTTCAATGTGTTATTATTTGTATTATTATATTTTGTATGTTTTTAAACTGGTTTTGTCCATTCTAGTGTGAGCAGATAGTTTTAAAACAAACTCTATAAATAGAGAGAACTCACTCCATTTCACACTTTTGCAACTCAAGAGAATGGCACAGACAAAGCAAACTACAAGGAAAGACCGCGTGGTCTATCCTAGCCATGTTCAAGGAACTCAATGCCCACCATGGCTACAACCCCCCTAGAGACCTCAAAGTGGTTAACACACTGCTATTGCTGCACCCACTACAGAGAAAATTCATTGGGATGGCAGAGATGCTCATGCATATGCATTGATATCCTTGTCTATCAAATGTGCCATTATTCCTCACATTCACTCTTGCAGAACAACTAAGGATGCTTGGGATACACTTATCACATTGTACCAGGCTAGGAATGAGGCTCACGTTGCTTACCTCCGGAAACAATTGGAGAGTGAGCATATGAATGAAGGTGATTCTATGGACAATTTTCTAACAAAGATCAAAGATTTGAAGGAACAATTCATTTATGTTGATGACGTCTTGCTCAACAGTTCACTTGTGTAGTCTATTCTGAATGGTCTTCCCAATTCATACCAAAGTTTTGCTTCTACTCTTCATTTGATAATGAAAGGAAATCCAAATGCCTTATAATTTGAGGAGTTAGTCTCTGTGTTGTTGCACGAAGATTAGTCTAGGCAGAACAAGTCCACTATGCATGTTGCAGATCAAGCTTTCTTGGCTAGTCAGAAGGGCAAAGGTAAATGGAGCTCTTCTACTAGTAAGTAGATATCTGCTAATTTTGCACAATCAAAGAAGGATGAGAGAAATGACAAGAAAACAGAAAAGCAAAAATTCTTTTGTAAGTACTATAAAGAAAATGATCATGTTATAAAGAATTATCCAAAACTGGTTGCAAAAGAGGCAAAGAAAAAAGAGGCTGGAATGGTTGTTGTAGAGGCCTCTATACCAAAAACAGAGTCTACTAATCTAGTAAACAATGAAGAATAGGCATTTACTACTGTTTGCAATTTTAACCCATCTTCTCCTCAATAGCATATGTCTATAGCAGATTCACATGTTTGGTACTTTGATAGTGGGGCAACCAAACATATTACCTCGTAGTGCATTTTCTCCACTTCACTCGAGCGTGCCCCTACAGGGAATGCTATCACATGCACCAACAACTCCTCTTATCCTATCACAGAAGTTGGTAAGATCATTTTGACTACTATTGATGGTAGTTCTTTTACATTGTCAGATGCTTTATTTATGCCAAGGATCAAGAAGAATCTGTAATTAGTTCCAGCTTTAGCTAAGATTGGCTTGTTCGTAAAATTTTTTGATGATAGATGTACATTTCATGATCTATCAAATGGCGATGTGATTGTTGCTTTTGGCATTTTATGTTGTGGGCTGTATAAGCTCATAGACTATGAAAAAATTGTGAATGATTACGCATGTGCACAACATGATTCTCAGGCTATGTCATATATAAAGCTTTGGCATGCACACTTCTAGGGTCATCCGAATTTTGCTAGTTTGTTATGCTTGCGAAATCTGAAATGGTGTCCTCTTTGAACAAACTTGAGGCACCTAGGAAAAATGTCTTTGAAGGTTGTATTTTGGGCAAAATGCAATGTTTCTTCTTTCCAAAAGATGGTTCATTTTGAGCTAGTCGAAAATTGTAGCTTGTTCACAGTGATGTCTATGGTCCTATGCATACACACTCTTTTGGAAATTATCTTTACTTCGTGAATTTCATCGATGATTTTTTCAGGCATGCATGGGTATATCCATTGAAAGAAAATTCCGAAGTGTTTATGTGCTTCAAATAGTTTTTGGTTTTCGAGCATGTAAAGTGAGCACCCTCCATTCTGATCAAGGGTGGGAATATATGTCTTTTGACTTTAATGCATTTCTAGCGTAACGTGCGATAAAAGACCAGTGTACAGTGCCATATAGACCTCAACAAAATGGAGTTTTTGAATGGAAGAATAGGTCACTCATGGAAATGGCAAGGTGTATGGTCAAGAGTCAGGCTTTACCACATAGTTTTTAGCTTGAGGTTATTATGTGTAAATCATATGTACTTAACAAGTGTCCCACTAAAGCGCTATAGTCTATCACTCCATATGAGGCTTGGCATGTTTGCAAGCCATCTGTTGCTCATCTGCATGTTTTTGGTTGTTTGGCACATGCATTAGTGCCTGAACAACAACGCAAAAAATTGGATGATAAAGTAGTGAAATGTACTTTTGTTGGATACAGTTCTAAAATCAAAGGCTATCGTCTGTATCACCCACAGTCTAAACACATTTTGGTTAGCCCTGATATTGTCTTTGTGGAAGATGCTATTCAGCCTTTACTTTCATGTACAAAGGAGACATTTTTTATTCAAAGACATGTATGATCCTTTGCTGCCTCTTTTTACAGGTGGACAGTCTAGTGTTGGTCCTAATGAAGCAAATTCCCAGCCTTTATAGGTTTCATGTGATAATGCATATCATTCCATTTCTTATGCAGATTTACATGATGCACTTGTTGACGAGAGAGCAGATATTGAGGAGGCAAAAACTATGCCAAAATGGATAGTGCAGACTTTGCATGATAGTAAATTAGATGCACCTACGTCATATCGTACTCATTCAGGCTCTCATAGTGCCTCTTTTGCATCAAATTGCTATGCTATGGTTGTGCTAGTCTTTGTGATGAGAATGAGCTTGTTTCATTTGTTGAAGCACAAAATTCAGAGAGTTGGAGGGTTGTTATGCAATCTAAATATGATGTTTTAATGAATAATAGTACCTAGAATTTATGTGACTTGCCTCCTGGCAAGAAGGCCATTGGCACTAAGTGGGTATACAAGCTGAAGCGTAAGCGTGATGGGAGAGTTGACAGGTATAAGGCTAGGCTTGTTGCAAATGGTTATGCACAGGAAAGAGGCATTGATTTTGATGAGACCTTTACTCCTACTTGTCAAATGACTACTGTTCGTAGCATATGTGCACTTGCAGCTCATCATGGTTGGAATGTACATCAATTGGACATTAAAACTACATTATTGGATAGTGATTTGCATGAAGAAGTTTATGTTTTTTAGCCTTGTGGCTTTGTATAGAAAGGGCATGAAAATCAGGTGTGCAGGTTAATGAAGGCATTATATGGTTTAAAGCAAGCACCATGTGCTTTGTATGAAAAGATACATGCCTTTCTCATTGCACATGGTTTTAAGAACAGTCCAACTAAAAGCACCTTATATGTTAAGTGTGCTAATGATGTGCTTCTGATCATTGTTGTGTATGTTGATGACATGCTGCTCAGTGGTCCTCATGAGAAGCATATTGCTGATTTTCAGGCTGATCTACATGCCTCATTTGAGATGTCTGATTACTGGCATTTGCATCATTACTTTGGCATTCAATTTATGCAAGCTGATGGTGGAATGGCTTTGTGTCATTGACACATTATTGCAACATTTTGGCCATGAAGACTATAAAACTATTGCCACTCCTATGGAGACAAGTTTATGATTGAGTCTTCATGATGCTAGAGATGCATTTGATATTATTCTCTATCAGCAGGCTGTTGGATGCTTGATTTACTTGTGCATCACTTGGCTAGATATTCAATTTGTTATCTCACAGATGAGTAGTTTATGCATTGCCCAGGTGTCAAGCATAGGTAGGTGGTTAAGCACATCTTTCACTCTTTGAATGGTACCCGGCTACTTGGATTGTTTTATCCAAAGGGGGGATCACTACTGCCAGATTTACATGCTTTTTGTAACTCTGATTGGGTTGGTTGCTATGACATGCATGTATCAACTAGTGACTTTTGCTTCATGCTTGGTAGCTCATACATATCTTGGTTGAGCAAGAAGCAGCCTACTATGGCCACTTCTAGTTGTGAGGCTAAGTACAGGGAAGCTTTCAAAGTGATTGTTGAGTGTGTGTGTGGCTCAGATGCCTTATGGTTGATTTGGGTGTTGGTCAGTCTTTTGCCACCACCATCTTCACTGACAATTAGAGCGCATTGGTAGTTGCGAGGAACCCTGTGTTCCATGCTCGCACTAAGAACATTGAGATGCATTATCATTATGTTAGGGAGAGGTTCCCTGCTAGAGAGATCAGCTTGGCATATGTGCCCACATAGCAGAACATTGCAGACCTGACCTTTTCATGAAGGATCTGCCTAGGGAGAATCTTGAAGCTTTCTGCAAAGCTTTGGGCTTACTTCCTTTTGTAGATTTATTCCACATAGCTTGGCACTTCCTTATACATCAATGCCAGCTGCTTGTTCATCGAATCACTCCTAGGGGGGATTTGTTGATATATTTAGGTAGTTATGTGTGTGAACACCCTAGGATCATGGAGGCACTTTTTTCCCTCTTCATGAGGTTTTTTCCCTTGGCTTGTATATATGCCTATAGCCCGAATGGGTTACTTATCTTTGTACATTCCAGTGGTAATACAGTCAATATTGTGTGTTGTGCTCCAAGCTTCTTCTTCTTCCTTGTGTTTTTTACTGCTTTCACAGATCTGGAACTCCAACATATACCTGGTAGTGTTTTCTCTTTTGATTCCTCTCTCTTGGAGATAAGAATCAAAGTCATGGGAGAAATATTCTTCCCCTCCATTTGAACTTAGTCTCTTCAAAGTTTTAGTTGTTTGATTTTCTACAAGATCTAGGTATTTCTTGATATATGAAAACAGTTCAGCTTTGTGCTTTATAAAGTATAATATTGTCCATCATCTACAATAATCAATGAATGACACATAATATATGGGTCAAGAGATTGAAGTCTCCTTGCTTTGCCCCCATACATTTGTATGGACTAGCTCCAATAGGTCTCCATGAATGTATCCTTTCTTTGTAAGTGGTTGTTTATGTAACTTACCAAATTGACAAGCACTACACTTGTACATCATGTGTTGTTTTGATATATTTAGAGATCCAAGCACACTTTGATCCCTATTGATTTGTTTGATAGCTCTTTCACCTATCTTAGCTAGTCTCTTGTGCCAAATTTCCAATTTTGAGAGAGTTTGACTACCATAATTGAACAATGCAATATTTCTAGTATCTTGGAACTCAAATGTAAATAATCTAACTGTTTTTTCTCCTCTTGCTATCCTCTTGAATCCCTGATGCGGATCCTCAACAAATGCTCCATTCTTTGTGAATCTGACCTGCAATTCTTTCTCAGCAATTTGGCCTACACTTATGAGGTTCTTGGTGATAGTTATCACATATAATACCTTGCTCAATAGGTTCATATTACCATTTCAAGTCTTCACATTACCTTTCTTTTCAACTAGATGTCTTGTGTCATCTCGTATTTGGACTTCATGTCTATTCCTTGGATCCTCCAAGTCTAAGAGTAGAGCTACATTACTTGCTACATGATTGGAGCAACTTGAGTCTATATAGAATACATGCTCATCTGCTTTACC
Organism: Ceratopteris richardii; assembly: GCA_020310875.1. Taxonomy (NCBI): domain Eukaryota; kingdom Viridiplantae; phylum Streptophyta; class Polypodiopsida; order Polypodiales; family Pteridaceae; genus Ceratopteris; species Ceratopteris richardii. The sequence goes on along the minus strand of CM035417.1, from coordinate 185,444,750 downwards.
TTTCTTCATGGTCATGCTCATTAGAAGTATTGAATCTTCTTGGGTTTGGTCATCTGCATAGTTGTTTTAGTATTTCCTTCCTCTATATCATCCTTGATACTTCTTGATGTTGTATGAGTTGTTATTGTATTCATTGTTGTTTTTGAATCTACCTCTTAAGGTTCCATAGCCTCCTCTATTGTAACCTTTACCTCTTTGATTCCTAGGATTCTTGAAACAATTCTTAGTGATATGATTAGTTAGGCCACATATGGTACATGGAGATGAGCTTTGAGGTCTCCCCCTACCTTGTCTTCATCATGTGCCTCTTCCTCTTAAGCCTCTTCCTCTACCTGCAAAGTTTTCTTGAGAGGTGCTCCCTTCATCATCAAACTTCTTGCCTTTTCCTTTGTTATCTTTGTTCTTTTTTTAATTTGTATAGGGAGCAGAGGATCGACTACCTTTTGAGTTGTCTCCATTCTTCATAAAATTTGCCTCATATGTGACCACTTGTCCCATGAGGGTGTTAAAATAAAGAACTTTCATGTCCATGTAGAGGTTCATGGTTGTGGTTAAAGCTTTTCCCATTTATTATCTGCCTTTATTCCATTGATTACTTGCCTTGCTATCTTCTCTTCATCAATGATTTCTCCAATGCTTCCAAGTTGATCTGCTATGTCCTTTATTTTGGTGACAAAATTAGCCATAGTTTGCTTGGGAATATTCTTAAGTGTGGTGCATTCCATCCATAGTTCATTCTTCCTTGCCTTGGTACTTGATGAGAAGAATGCTTCAAGAGCACTCCAAGTCCATTAGGGGAAAAAATGAACCCTGCATGGGCCTTTTAGATTAAGGAGTGATTAGGCATGGACCAATGAGAATAGGGTGGTGGCCACAGTCTAGTCCCTTAATCACATAGAGTAGGCATAGGCTTCCCTTGTTTTTGAGTGGTCAAACATCCAAAAACCACTTGGATTTTGTGGTCTTCCTTAGAGAGTGGTTTTGAGAGTCTCCAAATTCAATATGAGACCTTGGATTGCCCTAAGATCTAAAGGCCAAGGGTAAATGACAAAAGTCAAGGTAACTTTGAGCTTGAACCCTTGGATTTTCTGGAGATCGAACGATTGTCATCATCACAATCATGAGGAATGCGCAACTTATCGTGAGCCATCGGATAAGCATCTGAATCGAATGGTGAGATTCAAATGCCATGAGAATTTGAGCCCCTAAAATTTTGGCCATTGGATATAGCTAAAAATGGACAGTTAGGATTGATCCTAGAGAAAGTAAAGGCACCTTTACATGCTGTCCATCGAATTGTTTCTATGATCTAATGGCTCCCATCTGACTACGCATAGTGATCAGCCCCAAATGCGGCCGTCCGTTAGATCTTTGATGATCTAACGGCCCAATTTCTTGCAGAACATGATCGTAGGACTATCCCCACTCCCACGAATTGACATGCTTTCTCTCTCTCTAGTCTCAGGCTAGATTTAAACTACGCCTTTGATTTGGGAAGATCCAAAGGCCAAAAATACTCACGCCCACCACAGATTTGAATTTTTTTCTAGTAATATTTTATTCCACAATACCAGGGTGGTTTCATATGCCTTTCTAAAACCAGAGATTAAGAATTTCAATCCCTAAAAATTAGGGATCCTTACAAGGCCCATGGAAGGCTCACTTTTTTCCCTAATGTCTCGTGAAGTCTTACAACTCTTGATGTGTGAACGTAAAAAATCAGAGATTGAGTTTTGAATATATGATCTTGCTGTAGCATCCTTTGACCACGATTTATTTAACCTCTCTTCTTATTTTTGTGTTGGTTGGCTCTTGCTTCTGAGGATTGGCATCATCTCATCTCCGGATATGTAACCATAGAGGTTTCTCCCTTGAAGATAAGATTCCATTCTAAGTGAACAAGTTGAGTAGCATCAATCCTATTTGTCTCTGGATGAAGGAAATTCATCTCCCATGTTGACTAATTGCTCTGGTACCACTGTGAGGAGATGGTGGGATAATTCCAAAGATGAGGTAGGACTACAAAAATCCTGCTCTACATCTACCAATCTAACTTGACGGATATTTAATATACTTCATTAACTTCACAATGATGCATAAAGATCTACCAAGTCCTTTGGAGCATCATTCTTAAATGTTTGCATCAAAACAAATAACTTGTATATGCAAGAAATGTTAAGAAGCTTCTATTTTGGGAATAGAAGGTCTCAATATTATGCTCAAAGCTCACAACCTAGTATGAATTCACCAGAGAGATTTTGCATACATTTAACTGATGTGTAAGGCAACTTATTTCATGAACTTAGCTGCACCATTTAAGGAGAAATGAATCTAACTAGTCAGAGGGGTCATCCTCGCCTTTTAGGATCTAGAAGATGTGCAAACATAGTCATCTTCCTTGCTTCATAACTCAAGATCTAATGAATCAAATCTTATGCAATTTGATATATGAACACTAGAAACCTTACTATAAGTATTCAAAGTTAAAGTATAGCAAATAAATGAGTACACATAGAGAAATGGATTTGAGACGTTCATTGTAATGATGAAGATGCTCGAGAGGACAGTAGACAAAGATGTACTTAATGAAATGTATCAAAATGTAAATGCTATGAACATATGATACGGAGTGTAGTGGACTACACATAGATAGTGCAAGCGCAATGTATGCTCAATTTTGTAGTTCAACACCACTCAAAGTGTCTCACATATCCCATGACTAAAACCATGTGTATTTATACACATTGCTTGAGTTTGAATTTGAATTTTCCCTCACCAAAGTAAATTCACTAAAATTGACAAGGATGATTTCACATGTCATCCTCTATGTGAGGTGATAAATAGATGTGTAGAATTAATAGCCTTAGTAAAGAGCTTAAGATTGCTAATTGCCTCCCTCCCTCCCTCTCACTCTCTCTCTCTCTCTCTCTCCCTCCCTCTCTCTCTCCACTTGAGAACATGGAAAGGGAAATTTTACATCACCTCTTATAGGCTTTCAAATATGGGTCTCACCCACACTTGCAATAAAAGAAAAGCTTGCACGACCATTCAAGGTTCACTCACTAATTGAGCATGAAGACATAAAGCATATGAAGAGAGTTCGTGAAGATATAATTGAAGAAAGAAAGAGTAAAAGGATTATGAATCTTGAACATTCAAAACCATGCCTATGTAAGGGAACAAATTCACATGTGGAACATATACTTTGAAATTGGATCCAGAATAGTTATTGAAGTCTGGATCTCATTTAAAAATAATATCTAATTCCTTTCAAGAAAGACTAGGATTAGCCAATCAAAACAAGGTAACTAAGTCAAACAAGAACCTCAGAACTATCATGAAGTAAAAGGAAAGAAATAATGGGAAGAAGCAATGAAGGAAGAGTTTAATACACTTGAGGAGAACAAGACATGAGAACTTGTTCCAAAACCACATGGTAAGAAATTGAGTGGAAATAAGTGGGTCTATAAAGTGAAGAAGCTAGCAGGTGGAAGAATAGCTAGATACAAAGCTAGATTGGTGGTCAAAGGCTATACTCAAACTTATGGCATAGATTATGATGAGACATTTAGTCTTGTGGCCAAAATCTCAACTATAACGACAATAATTGCTATTATAACATCAAAAGGATGGACATTGAGTCAACTGGACATAAAAAATGCATTTTTGAGTGGATATATATCAGATGCAAGGGTTTGAAGACTCTAGGTATCCAAATTATGTATGGAGGTTAAGAAGAGCACTCTATGGAACAAAGCAAGCACCAAGAGCCTTGAACTATAGGTTTGTGAAGTATCTCAATGATCTTGGATATCAAAGTTCAAAGCAGATGCAAGTTTACTCATCAAAAGAATAGACAAACGTACAATCTACATTTTCATATATGTAGATGACATTTATAATCACAAGCACCTCAAACGACGGAATCAAAGAAGTGAAGAGATTACTTGAAAAATAGTTCAAGATAAGTGATCTAGTAACTTTATCATACTTTCTTGGAATGGATATCACTCATGCAGATCATGGATTATATGTGTCACAAGAAAGGTTTCTTCTAAACTGACTAAAGAAGTTTGACATGGAGAATTGTAGAGAATATTCAACTCCACTTGAAGTCAATCATAAACTTAGCAAACGTGATGGTGCAGAATATAAGTACATGAGGAAATATCAATCTCTTGTGGGAAGTTTGATTTATGCTACCTTAACAAGACCTGCTCTCAGTTATGTATTGGGAGTCTTGTCACAATTGATGCATTGTTAAAAGGATCCTCATTGGATTGCAAGTCAAAGAGTTCTCATATATATCAAAGGAACCTTAAGTGAAGGATTATATAATCCTTTTACATCTTCCATAAAGTTGAGAGCATACGCTGACTCAGATTGGGCAGGAAGTCAAGATGATAGAACATCAACTCATGGATAGATGGTGTACATAGGTGATAATCTTGTCAATTGGTGTTGAAAGAAGCAACACACAGTAGCTTTATCATCAACAAAAGCACAATATAAAGGACTAGTAGAAGCAACAGAGATCATATGGATGAATACTTTGTTCAAAAGCTTGGGCCTTGATCAAGGTATACCTACAATTCATGGAGATAATATGAGTACAATTTATGTTGTAGCAAATCTAGTATTTCATGTAAGAACAAAACACATAGAGATTAAATATCAGTTCTTTTTAGAGAAGGTAATGAATAAGGAACTTGAAGTGATGTATACTCCTACAAAGGATCAAATAGCTGATGTGATGATAGAAATCCTGGATGGTTTGAAGAAAAATAGATTCAAATGAATGGTAGGAATAAAAGAGAAGAAGAACATATGAAGACCCAAAGAATGTCAATTAGTGATTGAGGGGGGTGGTTGGAGCTTCACCACTAATTGAGCATGAAGACATAAATCATATGAAGCGAAATGATGAAGGTATAAGTGAAAAACTAAAGATTAAAAGGATTATGAAGCTTGGACATTCAAAACCATGCCTATGTGAAGGGACAAATTGACATGTGTAACATATGCTTTGAAATCGAATCAAGAATAGTTCTAGAAGTTTAAAATTCACGAGTTTGAGTAGTAAAAGCATAATACCTCAATTTATATAAGTTAATTAAGGTCATAAACTTGTAAAGATGAGAGTCACTAACTCGATTGTAAGTCCTAAACTTGTGAATAGGCAGTCATGATATTCAAGGTGAGAGGTATTGAAGAAATGTCTTTCATAGTTGGAGATCTTTCTATGGTTATCAATAGAATTAGGCCAAACACTTTTGTACATACCTTCCCTAATAATAAATAAATGTAATCATAGGCAAAATTGAGTAAATCTTGATGTGCAAAGAGATCAAAGACAATTTATGACTATATGTATGATAGTTGTTGTTGAGATATCAAGTTCAACATGTGATGATCCAGGATGACACATACCAATTTTTCATTTCTCTGACATGTATAGTGGTCACCCCGGTATATGTCAGGGATACTTCATTGAGCTTTATTAGATTTATCTACCGAGAGAGATGGCACATTTGTTTCTTGCCAGCTCACTCATTCGCAGACATTAGGCTTTTCCTTATGTACTGATCTTTCTATATTGCACTTGTTGTATTCTTGTTTTTTAGGTCATTCTTATACATTCCTTTTATGTAATAGAAGAAGAAGAAGAAGATCATTCTTCCTTGCCTCAATTTGTGTGTGTGCTTCTCCTTGAGAGTGAGAGTGTGTGTGTGAGCTCTCTTCCTTATCTCCTTCCTTGTGATATGGTATCAGAGCCAGCGTGGTTGTAGAGAGCTCGTGGAGAAGGCGACAGTGAAGACTACGTAGCAAGGCATGGAGAAAACGTGATTTCACAAAGGGCCTCCATTTTCTACGAAAATTGGTGTGAAGGTAGAAGACCTCAAAACATTTTCAAGAGTTATCCCTTTAGGATCATTAGTTTTTGTCAGATCGAAGTTTTGGAGCCATCTCGACCTCCATTTTGAGACCGCAACGTGGGGCCCACAGAAAAACCAAGTCAATTTCAGAAACTGTAACTTGTGTTGTGTTCCACGACACTCATATATTCGAGATCCAGAATTTCAAACGATTCCGTGTACTGTTGATACACGATAACTGTGTTTTTTTGAGATCGAATTGTCACGTCATAGTGAGACAGTGTTCAAGCAGAAGTGTTGCTTGTAGTGTTTTGCAGTGTTGAGAATTGTTGCAGAAATGGCAAACGCAGATGGAATGAGTCAGCTTATGAGCGATAAGTTGGACAAGAACAACTTCCATGCTTGGAGATTCAGAATGAGGAATTTCCTGATGGGAAAAGGCTACTGGAAGTACATCGAAGGAGAGAATGAAAAAGCTCCACAGTTACCAGAATGGAATCGGACTGCAGACCAGTTAAGAGCATATGAGGAATGGAATGAAGGAGCATGAAAGGTAATGTATTGGTTGTATGTTAGCATACAGGATAGCATGATTGGACACATATAGGATGCCAAGACTCCAAAAGAGTCTCGGAATAGTTTGGCACTTTGTATGAGACTAATACAAAGGCATGGAAATTGCAACTCAAGAACTAGCTGCATACATTGGAAAAGAAGAGCATGTCGATAAGTGAATACACTCTAAAAATCAAAAGCATATGTGAGTCACTTGCATTTTGGCGTGAATGTAGATGATGATGATAAGATGGAAGTGTGCCTTCGTGGTTTAAGAGCTGCATATAAGCAGTTCAGAACTTCCATACAGACCAGGGAAAATGTTCCCAATTTTGCTGATCTGGTATCTATGCTGATTATTGAAGAAAAGAATCTTGGTGAGGATTCAAACTCCCAAGGGAAGCCCAGTTCTAAGTAGGTATTCTACTCTGATAGAGGAAGAGGCAGAGGTAGAGGTTTTGGAAGTGGAAGAGGAAACAGTAACCAAGACCAAGCTCAACAACAGAATCATGCACGAGGAAGAGGACAGTTTTGAGGCAGGGGGATCCAAAGAGGTCGCAGAAATTTCCAAAGAAATGATTCAGGTAATGATAGTAAAGGATGTTGGAATTGTGGTAAACCTGGATACTTTGAACATGATTGCAGGTTGAAGAATTAAAATAACAGAAGGCAGCAAAACAACTATGCATCCACAAGTGCAGATGATTCTGAGAAGATGTTTATGGTTCAACATCACATGATGAATACGATGTCTGCTGGTGTTTCAAAATTGAATGATAATGTCTGGTATGTTGATTCAGGTGCTTCAAATCACATGACCAATCATGCGGAATGGTTTAGTAGTTTGCAAAAAATGCCAGTTCCTGGATATGTTGAAACAGGTGATGATACATCGCATCCTATTGCGCATATAGGAAACATAGTATTGTCTATGGAGGCGGGAAGGTAAAACATCTTGCTAATGTGTTGCATGTTCCAAATATAACAAAGAATCTGGTTTCTGTTGGACAAATGGTTGACCAGGGATTACAAGTCAGGTTCAATGCTGATGGATTATATATAGAAGAGTATAAGCAGGATGGACGATTAGTTGCCAAAGAAAACAAAGTGGGTAGGATGTTCACCTTAAATGTGAAGATTCTTGAAATGAATGCAGCCATGTTTGCAAAAGGTGTAGGAGTTATTGTAGATATAGAGATATGGCACAAACAGATTGGACATGCAGACTTGCAAAGGCTGAAACTGATGCAGTCAAAGGAGATTGTCCATGGACTACCAGATTTCAAGGTTGCAGAAATGCAAAAGGTATGTGCAGCATGTCAATTTGGTAAACAGTCAAGAGCATCATTTCCACATGACAAGCATGTTAGTGAGAATGTATTAGAAGTAGTACATACAAATGTTTGGGGTCCAGCAAAGACCACATCTATGGGTAGTTGCAGGTTTTATGTTACTTTCATGATGACCAGGATGACGTAGAGATTTTCATGAACTTCTTAGAGTCAAATCTTAGTGCAATATGTAAAATGTTTAATGAATAATAGCTCATTTGAAAGCTAGAATCTTGTGCTGCATTTGGTCAAAAGAGCTTTGCAATATGGGACATGTGCTTAGAGAACTAAGCTTAACATTATAGGTATGTAAATTCGAAGGCAATTGAAGGCAGTTTCAAACATAATTCAACTTATGTGCAAAAATGAAGATATATTTGAGATAATGCCTCAAAATACAAGTTGAGATCATTCACCGTACTATATAAGGAAACTTCTATTAGTCATTCTGCATACTAATCTTGGATATTCATAACAGATCAGAGATAAATTTGAAGCCAAACTTATGATAGGGAAAGATACATGTTTAGGGAAAGTAAGTGATCACATTTCTTGAATAAGGAGGTAAAGACTCTATAATTGGAGGTCTTGCTAAGCTAATGATGATTATGTAGGATTTCTAATATCCCATTAGCTTAATTCTTGTGGTGTTTCACACATCAACATCCACTCTAATGATGGAAAATTTCTTTCCATGAGGGGAGAGCCCCATTACTTCTACGTATGCTCTACTAATAAAGGCTTTAGGAATAAATCATTGGATGTTATCCTCTGGTGATGATTGACCACTTTTAAAATACATTGTAGTTGATTCTTGAATTTTCCATACTTGTCTTAAGCTTGAATGAAGGGCTTTTACTTTTCTTGATTCTCATGGGTATATTTCTATATGATGGGTGATAATTTTATTTAGACCCTCCTTGATTTAGACTCAAAAAGGAAGAATTATAGCTCAATTTCTGATTAAATTTGTTGTTTAATAGGAATTACAAAATGAATGAAGAAGAAAATATTATGTTCTTTTGGTTGTTTACTTGAATTTAGAGATAGGCAATGGATACATGCTTATGATTCAATAGAGAACATGAATGTATGTATTTGAGTTATGATATGAGTTCATATGGTTGAAGCTTTGGATGATCGTTTGAATTTAAGAAGTTTTCTTTCTGATAAAGCATTTTAGGAAGAATGGGTCAATCATCATCTTAAGCATATATCGATGCATATATTTCAATGTAAGTATCATGAGTAAGGGTTAAAAATCACCTTAAATGCTTTAAAAGAATGATTGGAATGCATTCATCATGTTTTCATATTTTCAAGTGGATACTATTGCACAATGAAATGCTCATAATCTCATAAAGGACATGTTTTTTCTTTGAAATTTTGAAATGTGTTAGAAGATAGAGCCTTTCTAATGTGCACACACGTTTATGGAATTTGGAGCTTGTTTGATAGGTGAAAGGACCACAATTTTTCAGGCATGCTATGAAACATTGACCCTTTAGAATGTCTACAAGCATTATTTAGTAGAGTCATTTCTGATCATTCAAAAACCTTTTGAGCTAGAAATTGATGCTAATGGCATCATAATTGGTAGAGTTTTGAAGATGAGTTTCTTTTGAAAGTAATTAACTTTCTCAAACTTAAAGAAACTAGATTTTCCATAAAAAGAGCTTTATGTTATATATAATTCATGCTTTGAATATTTTGTGAAATTATTTGTATGGATCCACTTTTATAAACATCATAGTTTGATGTCCTTTTGTTCTCAGTCTGATCTACGTGAAAAACATGCTAGATGGACTGAATTGATGCAAGAATTTCACATGGATATTTTGTATTGGAAAGGAAAGAGTAATGCAATTGCAGATGCATTATGTGGAATTATGCATCATGTTAGCTTCACAATTTTAAAAATGATCTTGTTCAAGACATTAATGACTCACAGATTGAGGATGACCATTGTAAGTCTATCCTAAGTAAATTATAAGAAAATAGTGAGAATGCCATTCACTAACTTTCGAATTGAGCAAGATTTGGTTAAAAAAAATGGAAATATTTGTGTGCCTAGTTCTCAAGAACGGAAGTTCAAAAAGAAAGTCATTTTTGAAAGCCATAATTTATCTTGTATACGATATCCTAGTATTGGGAAAACTTTACAATTGATTTGATGCACATTCTAATGGCCAAAAATGGTGAGAGATGTTAAAAATATTTGGGTGAATGTTTCAAGTTTGAGGTAAATAAAGCAAAGACGATGCATCCTCCAAGTTTATTACAACATTGGGGGTACCATAGTACTTTCGAGACAATATTTCCATGGATTTAATCATGAATCCACCTTAGATACCACATCAAAAGAATGCCATTCATCTAGTCGTCGATTGGTTGAGTAAAATGGCACACGTTTTTCCTACCAAGGTAATAGCTGAAGCTCCATAAGTTGCCAACATGTTCATTCAGAATATCTTCAAGTTATATAGTTTACCGAAGTCCATAGTCCCGGACGAGGATCCTAGATTCACATGAAATTTAAAAAAGATGTGTTTAATAAATTTCAAGTTCGACTCAAAATGAGTAGTTGAAAGGATCCATAAACAAATGGTGAAACAAGAAGAGTAAATAAGATACTATAAGATATGCTTCAGGTATATGTTTCAAAAAATCAAGCAGTTTGGGATAACTTCATTCCTTTCATAGATTTTTCTTATAAAAATTGGAAGCACAAAACTATACATTGGCAAATGTTGAGATGATTTATGGCTATGTTCCATACAGTCCACCTAGCATAAGACTACTGACAAAATCTCCTAACGTTTTAGAGTTTCTTCGAGATATGCAAGCTAATTTAAAGATAGCCCAATCCAATCTTCAATGAGCTTTTGGGAGACTTAAAGATATTATGGACAAACATTGAACACCATGGACATTCCAAAAAGGTGATCCTGTGTTCTTACGAACCCCACAATGTTCTTGATTGACACTAGGCCATAAACCCAAATTGTGACCTAGATTTTTTGGACCTTAGATAATAATGAAGAAGATTAATGATGTTTCTTACAAGTTGTAGTTATCAAATGATTGTAAAGTTCATGGAGTTTTCCATGTGAGCAAGTTGAGTTCATGCATTTCTCAAGACGAGAATTATATAGATAATCTAGTCACTTTATAAGATAAAATATCTGAGCTAGATGTTCCTTTTAGATTTATGTATAAGAGGGACCGACAATTTTAAAATACCTTCATTCAAAAATATTTAGTAGCATGGACTAGCCATCCACTCGCAGATGCTATTCAGAAATCAAAAGCTCTTATTTGCATATTACATTGGTCAATAACCCTAAATTGGTCAAGGAGTAGAGCTTGGCGGAGCCAAGGCTCTAACACAAGCATATGTACATGAATGAGGTTATTCCATCTTCTCAGAGTGAGCATGTGAGGGGTATTTGGACATTACGGAGGACTCTATATGTGCATAAGGGCAAGGGCCATCTAAGGTTAGGAGGAGAGTGGTAGGTAACTAATTGGAATCTCACATAGCATTTCATGTAGATTTCTTTGCTATAAAATTTTAATATGCCAGAGTCATTTTTTTTTCTTTCATTTTCTCGTATCCTTATGTTCTTCATCCAATACCTCTCGAAAATGAAGCTTCATTACTTTTGAAACTTAAATCCCTTCTTTTGTTTTCATGAAACTTTTGATAAGCGAGTGTAACAGACAGAAAAATGTCTTCTTCTTTTAGGTGAGGTTGGAAGCACAGTAAAACATTCTTTAATTTGTTTGTTTTTAATCGATTATATGATAGTGAAATTTCATTCTTCAAAGAGATACTTACTCCTATTATTTGGAAGCGAAGAAGATTTTAGATGGTGGCTAATATCAGCACATATATGATGGCATCTTACATCTGTGAGATTACACTTTAAATATGCGTTTGGAATCCAAGAACGAAACAAACGGCTTATATCTTACATCTATGAGACAACACTTTAAATATGAGTCTGGGATCCAAGAACGAAACGAAAGGCGGTTTTTCAACATGATATGTAGCATGAAGAATTTTTGTCTTGAGATCGGATCATCATTAGCTTCCTGAATAAGAGGATCGTTCAAACTATTTGTGAGCCATTATGGAACTATATACATGATGGTATCTTGTATTTATGAGGTTACACTTCAACCACATAATATGCAGAATAGTGAATTACTATCATCTTCATGAATAAGAAAAACATCAACATAATATGCTGAATAGTGAAAAACTACTATCATCTTCATGAACAAGAAAACATCACATAATATGCAGAATAGTGAATTGCTATCATCTTCATGAATAAGAAAAGCATCAACATAATATGCAGAATAATGAATTAATATCATCTTCATGAACGAGAAACACATACATATCATGTAGCTTAATGTTTCATTTCGTATTGATTTCCTAGAGAACGAGAGAGAATTCGGACGGCTATTTTTAACACCTTCGTATTCCTCTCTGAACTTGTTTGTACATTTTTCATCTTCCTTTGATTTCACTATAATCGTTCTCTTTTAAGAAACAAGAAAGAATTAGGAGCTATGGAATACCTTGAAGGTCCCATGGTTCTATTTTGTACAGGTCGATTTCCCGGATGACATCTAAATCAATGCGCTGGCACTCCACTTTCTTCTTCAGGTAGTAGTCTACGAGCTCCTCGTCCGTAGGATGAAATCGGAAACCGGGGGGCACTCTAGCTGGTGCGTTGGATGAGCCCATCCTCCTAGAGAGAAATCGCTCTTGTCAAGTTTGTGGACACATAAAGCCCTCGAAGCAACACCCACGGATTATATAGATAATTCAGCGTGTGGCACCGAGTTGATCTTAAGTCTGTGTTGGAAAGAAAGAGAATCTGCTTATTCGTGGCTTTCTGATGAAAACATTATGCAGAAAGCTTGAAAACGTTTGTACCTTTCATGTAAGCTTAACGAATGATATAACTTTAAGCTAAGAATCTGCGAACCCCTCACTGCGTCATAATGCGTTGATGCTTCGAATTCTAAGTGGACTGTGTAGTTTTCTGAGATATATGCATAAAGCGAGGTCGCCTTCCCATTACATGTATCGGTCAATGAGGTTTCAAATCTCCGACAGCGAACAAGGCGAGCGGGACTGATCGATCAAGAATTTAAAAAAAAATGAGCAAGCACAAGAGTTATAGAGAGAGAGAGAGAGAGAATGATAATAAATATATGTGCGAAGAAAGTAAATCGGGAGGAATGCATTGACGAGTCGCGCGGAGGTGGAGTGAGGATTTATTTTGTTTGGCTGAGTGCGTTATGGTCTCTGATGTTGTTGCGAGTTGCAGATGATGGAGGGTTAGAGACAGAGAAAATCGAAGACGAAGAAGAAGGTAGAAAAAGAAGAAGAAGCCGAAGAAAACGACGACGACGATTTAGGGATAGTGGGAGAGGGCTGCTAGTACTTGAGTACCCTCCGACCGCAGGCGACGACAATAAACAGGTAGACACTGACAAGGAGACGCTTGGCCATTGCAACGCTTTTGAACAGATATGTTGGGTAAGGTGGTTATGGAGACATCCGGTAAGGTATATCGAGAGAGAGAGAGAGAGAGAGAGAGAGAGAGAGAGAGAGAATGATAAGTGCACTTGCATGATAAAGAGTGGCTAACAACTTGGTGTGTGTGAGAGCAGAAGAGAGATGGGAGGCAGGGGCCACTTCGCCATCGATGAGAAGTGGGAAGCAAGGGAACAGAGAAGGCCACTCGCCTTTCTTTCTGCCGCCCTTTCTCCTCGTTTCAATCATACAGGACTGAAGTGGCTGCCTGCAGGACAGCTTCTCGCTCCATAGCTTCTTCGGAAACCAGATTGGACAAGCGGTCGCCGAAAGTCTCTCTCTCTCTCTCTCTCTCTCTCTCTCTCTCTCTCTCTCTCTCTCTCTCTCTCTCTCTCTCTCTCTCTCTCTCTCTGTGACTCTATGACATCTCTAGTAGGCAATTGCGAGTGCTGACGAGGCCTGTGCAAGAGCCATAGTGTTCGATGCTGCTGGCGTCCACGTGAGCGAGACCTGTGTTAACATGGCCCATCTCCATCTCCAGAGCGTTTCCCTTTCTAAACTCTCTCCTTGGAATTGCTGTCTGCGAGCGGGTCCTGAAATCCAGAAGAGGGAGCCCATGCTAGGAGCTCGAGTGCTGTCGTGGCGTCATGTGTTCAGGGCTGAGCAAACTGCATTCCCTGTGTCATAATTTCTGTTACCAAATCATGGCTTGCAAGCTTTTCTGCACGAGGAACCCTGGTGGCCTCCGTCATGGACTCATGGCCATGGAAGCCAAGCCTACATCTCCTCAACTGCTCTTCCTCTTGCGATCTATTCCAAAATGATCTGCAAGCGCTGGTTCAAAATCCAGTACTCCCGAGCAATTATCTCTTTTTCCGTGGCGAGTACAGAAAATAGCGGAAAACTATTCAAGATCAAGAGTTATATTTCCTATCAAGTGGCATTGCCATATCTCAAAACTCTTACGAATTCTGATTATGAAAGAATATGACTCAAATAACATCGCGAAATTCTCACAAACATGTTCTTCTTCTTCAGCAAACTTTGTACGACATAAATCTCCATGTCACGTTCTCTCTTTTTCCAATCTCTGCGCGTTTGAAGACAACGTTGCCTTTGTAGTTGTCGATAACCCTCGTACAGATTATGAACATGCTCTTTGCCTAAAAATCAAACGAGCAAGCCGCCAGAGGTTCACAAAAAATCTTCATACTCAGCTGAATATAATTGTTGTATGAAGACATACTCAGCTGCAAATCTTCATGCAACTTTCGATGATGACATAAAGCATTCTCGACCCTGATCCTCACATTTTCTACTAATTCTATGCGTTACTATGTGCTCTCATGCTTCTTTCCAAACGCGCGCATCCGCACACGCCGTACTCACTCAGTCATTTCCTCTCCTACGCGCAAGAGGAAAAGGTTGCAAAGTTTTCTTTTGTTCACTTTTAAAAAGAACATATGAGGCAACCAGAAAGAACATGAGGCAACCAGGCCTGTATATTATGAGCGTGTGTGACTACGAATATGCTTACACATTCTCATGTATGTATGCATGTCTACGTTAATGTGTCTGAACATGAATTGTTTTACAAATTTGTTTTATGTTGCAGAAATTAAACATCTATTCTTACAATTGGATTTTAATGTAACATTTGATTTTTAAGGTAACACGGCTAGCTAAGTGGGTGAGTCCTTCGCTCCTCTTAAGAGGGGGTGAGTTCAAATCCGCTTTGCTTGCACTGAAGACACTCCTTATGATGAGATGATAAACCACCTCTCTTCGAGGGAAGTTGTTGCCTTTCATGCACTTTCGATTGAAAATGTCGTCAATGTTGAGGGTCATGCTCAGTATGGCAGAGTCAACTTGAGCTCAAACTGACCTCCTCATCTAGCCTTAGGGTTGTCCATTCTCAATTTCTTCCTTGGAGGCCCTCCCCACTATGTATCCTAGTTGTTGCTAGGTGTTTAATCCCCTACTTTGTGGGATTCAAGAGGTACCATTGGTGTTATGCCCGTTCTTCATTGTACTAACTAATAAATTCAAGAATTTAGGAAGAGTAGATCTCATAGGTAGAACTTCTTTTTTCTTTTTAACTACCTAGTCACACACATAAGCACACCCATATACATGTTCAAGTAGCAAACTATGAATTGCAAAGGCAAGGTTTGCAATACGGATAAATACATGAGTTAAAGATTCCACAGAGACTGTGTTACAATGTGGGGTAAAGAAACAAAAAGAGTTGAGGAAATCTTGCATGTATAAGTCAACTCTTTGGTACAAGGCCTTGCGAGAAGCCTTGAAGATATGGTTTCCCTGGGGATTATAGTCCCAAGTGCCAACTTCTTCTTTCCAATCATGCCCTTTCCATCTTCAAGTTTGAAGAATGACTTGGAAATCCTTCCAAATAGACACCCATGGATTCAGTAGAGATATAGTTTAATTAATTAGGCATCCTTTAGCATCTAAATAAGATTTCTAGGGCCCAATTTATGAGGGCCCCACTCACTCGTTCAATGTGCATTGGCATCCACAATTTTTTGTAGAGATGGAGGTTAATATTGAACTCCCATCCTTCATCTACATTAACGTTGGAAAAGATTCCCTTCTAGAGCAAGAAATCAGTTACAAGAACTTGTAGAATGTGTGCTTCCATTATGACATGCCATAGAATCCAAGAATTTCCTTTGAAGAAAGGGGCCTAAAAAGACAAGTCTAGTGTGCTGAGAGACTTATCCTAGATGTTTTCAAATTTTCATGTATGTATGCATGTCTACGTTAATGTGTCTGAACATGAATGTCTTACACATTTTTATGTAGCAGAAATTAAACATCTATTCTTACAATTGATTTTAATGTAACATTTGGATTTTAACGTAACACTGCTAGCTAAGTAGGTGACTCCTTTGCTTCTCTTAAGAGGAGCTGGGTTCAATATACATGTTCAAGGTGCAAACTATGGATTGAAATGGCAAGGCTTGCAATACGGCTAAATATATGAGTTAAAAATTTCATAGAGATTGTGCTACAATGTGGGGTAAAGATTATAACATTATAGATGGACAATATAAAGAGAGCGGAGGAGATCGCCAGTAGTCTCTGTTCACAAAGATGCAACCTCAAAGAAACAAAAAGAGCTGAGGAAATCTTGATGTATCATTCAACTCTTTGGTACAAGACCTTGCTAGAAGCCTTCAAGATATGGTTTCCCAGGGGATTATAGTCCCAAAGTGCCAACTTCTTCTTGCCAATCATGCCTTTCCATCTTCAAGATTGAAGAAATGACTTGGAAATCCTCCCAAATAGACACATGGATAATTCAAAGAACAATTTGTGTTTATTCAGATGGTTCAAAGTTCATTCCCAACAAAATGAATCCCTCAAATTCTCGCTTTGGATGGAGCTTCTATTTCCCCCATGGATTCATTATAGATATAGTTTATTAATTGGGCATCCTTTACCATCGCATCTAAAGAAGATTTCTAGGGTCCAATTTATGAGGACCCCACTCACTCATTCAATGTGCATTGGCATCCCCAGATTTTTGTAGAGGTGGAGATAAATATTGAACTCCCATCATTGATCTACATTAACATTTGAGAAGATTACCTTTTAGAGCAAGAAATCATTTACAAGAACTTCTACAATGCATGCTTCCATTATGACATTCACCGTGCATGTGAAGCAAGCTAGAGAAAGAAGTCATGATTCGAAATTTTACTATCTTTGGCACAGATATCACGCCCACGAAGGAAACAACCATCTTCTTCTATCTCATGGGGGTATGGTGTCAAGGGTCTTCCACAATAAATTAGAAGATGTTAGAGATAAAGGTCTGTGGAAGCACCCAAATCCGAGAAGGAAGAAGAAGAAACTTGGAGAATAACACAATACTCAAGGTATTACGAAGTGGATGTATAGAGATTAGGGACCCATTAGGGTTATAGGTGTATATACAAGCTCAAGAGAAAAAAATAACTCCTAAAGAAGCAAAAAAAATTCCCCTATGGTCCTATGTGCATTCACAAACATCACTACTAAAATATATTGATAGATCTTCCTTTCAAGTGATGCATTGAAGCACTCGTGTGCCAAGCAATGTGGAAAGAAATCAGTCCACAAAAGGCCAAAGCTTTGCGAAAAGCTTCAAACTTCTACCTTGGGAGAGCCTATGTGAGAAGGACTACAACATTATCTTGTGTGGGAACATAAGCCAAATGGATCTCTCTAGTATATAGTTTGTCCTTGACATAATGATAATGCACCTCAAGGATGTTTTGTGCGATCATGGAATAAATGGTTCCTCACAACTACTAATGTGAACTGACTAGAGAAAAAATTGCACCGAAATCGATACCAATATGGCTAGTGGCCTCACAGGAAGTTGCACCAAAATTGCCTAATCCTAGTGTAGCATGGGATATTTTAGCTAAGGCTCCGATTACCGTTCCATTGGGACAGCTACTAACCTTAGTTCCTGGTATTCAATAACAGTTCTAGCAACAAATTGATCCAAGTTCAACTCGAGCACCACCCATGGCTACCATTAACCTGGAGTCTGATTCTACGGTAGCTCACACAGTTCCACTCATTATTGTTTGGTTTAAGAATCAAAAAATTTGGCAAGTCCTTATTGATGGTATATCCGGAGTTAATATTGTTACTGCATCAATCTACAAAAAGCTAGGCTGGAATCACATTGAAAACCAATCGAGAGTTCATCCGATAGGATTAGTACACGCTATCCCTATCACATTGCAGGGTGCAGTATTTTGACTTTTTTCATTATGGACCTACCTGAATCAAGCTTGGATTATAATTTACTATTCGGTCGATCAGAGTTTTGCAAGACTGCTCTCCACATGAACTCATCGTTAAATGCAACCACCATAAATATGTGGTTCCTTTAGATGATATGAAACCCTGTGAGATTCATGTGTGGCCCTATGTAGCCAAACCTTTGCATATGTTAGATGGTTTGTTTGACAATGAGCAGGAAGCCTTTTTGACTGCCAACTAGGATTTGGACCTATGGTCTTTGGTGACCTATGTAGTACAACCACTTGTGGATGATGCTATTAGTGAAACTATGGATCTCTTGGACACTATGGATATCAAACATCTATTTCAATCCGTGGATGATTCCTCTATAGCACAGTAATTTTATGTGTTGCAAGACCAGTTAGTGACTTGCAACCTAGGTGATGAAGCCAATCCACATCCAATTAAAATCAAAGCTCGCTTGACTCCTACTTTCAAGAGGATCTAATAAACTTATTAAAGGAATTTACAGATGCCTTTGCTTGGGACTATAGAGACATGAAGGGCTTAGATCCCCAAATTTACCAGCAACGGGTTGCCTTAAAATCGGATGCTCGACCAATCAAGCAATAGAGTTATCGCATGAATCCTAACTATTCTCAATAGGTTAAGAAGGAAATAGATAGATTATCGCAAATGGGATTTATTGTCCCAATGGAGCATGTTGAATGGATTTCACCGATTGTGATAGTACCTAAAAAGAACAAGCAGCTACATATATGTATTGACTATAGAAAACCGAATGCTACTATTGAGCTTGATCCATTTTCATTACCATTCTTGGATAGCAAGTTGGATGATGTAGCTGGCAGAGAAATGTACTCATTTTTAGATGGACATAGTGGTTACAATTATGTTAGGATGGCTAAAGCAGATATACCCAAGACTGCCTTCATTACTAATTGGGGGGTGTATGATTGTATAATAATGTGGTTTGGTCTGCACAATGCACCCAACACTTTTCAACACTATATGCAAGAAATATTTTCACCATACCTAACGAGTTTCATGAGAGTGTACCTTGATGACGTCTCCCAGTCTGGTGACACTTCTGCACACCCACAGCATCTTCAGTGCTGCTTTTTGAAATGTCGGGAATGTCATCTTTGTTTGAACCCTAAAAAGTTTATTTTTTCGATCGCTTGTGGTAAAGTCCTGGGCCATATTATTTCTAAACATGGAATTCAGGTGGACCCTCATAAAGTACATGGACAACATATAGGCCTTCTTATAGCCTCATCATCTCGGCACCTTCTGTCTCTTGCAATGGGATGCAACGTCTGCTCATCCCAGAGCAGAGAGTATTATTTGTAATATCATCGTAGAACCCACTAATGTGGCTCACTTGACTATTCTTTTGAATGGCCAAGAGCTTAGTATTACTACCACAAAAGTACGATAGCGATTCTTCCTTCCCACCAAAGGAGTCCGATGTCCCATGCTACTATGGAGAAGCTTTTTCCTTGGCATAGCTCTAACAAGTATGCCATTAGCTACAGATCGGAACTCAAACGTTCCATTCTCCACTTTTTGGTCCTGGACCTTAACTTGCAGCACCACCCCTATGGCATCTCACACGAATTCTACTCCCTCATCATCGTGGTTGTTAACCAACTGGTTAAGTGGTCGTTGATTCTATTTGACCATGTCCATAGAGAATGTCAACCCATAGTATGACAGTTGGATGTCGACGACCACCCAAAAGCGTGTCTTCCCTTCCTCCTATCCATTCTATTCCCCAACAAATTTCCCATTGGTGCTTGAGTAGTTTTGGTCCTGCGCTCCTTTGCTCAGTAGCCAATTTCTTCTATTGAAGAAAAAGAAGAAGAAGATGATAGCATCAACATTCTCTTGCACTACCCACGAGATCAGTAGATTGTTGTTTCTTCATCCAATGTATCTCGTGCTGACTCCCACCACCCCTCTCCGTCGCATTCTCCTTCTCCTCCCCCTGAGAATACTTCGGGACCTGTGCATCCTATTCAACCTGATGTGGAAATGACAATGCCCCCAAAACACATGCCAATAGAGTCATCTGCTTCACCCCCCAATTTCCCCTCCACCCATCTCCCCGCCCCCTATCCATCTTGAGCCTTCTCCTCATTCCAGTCCTGCAACCTCTTCTCCTTCCTATTTACCCACTGTGTCTCCTTCAAGATGGTCTATACCCTCCCCTCCGGCATCCTCATGGAACCCCCTGAAACCCATTGAGAAGGATGATCCATTTCTTGCCAGAACTTGCTCCTCTACCTGCTCCTCATGAAAGCTTTTGTCAATTCGGTGTGATTTAATAGGCGGGGTTGCATGAATTCAATCAACTAAGTGTTTACCTACTCCATTTGCAATCCCTGGTTGCTCATGATTTTGGCCAAGTCACCTGCTAGTCTGCCGACCTCCACTCCTATAATCAATGCCTGTAGTCTCGACTCAACCACCTATAGGAATTTGCACACGAGCAACACTTTGAAGTACAATGGTTGACCTATAGTCTCTGGATAGAGTTGCATCAAACGCAGTACTTCAAAGCCTTTTTTGAAGAAGCTCGTTGAGAAGTTGACATGTATTAGAAGCAAGCAGCAAATCTAGAACAAGCCAATCAATGTTGTTGATATATTTAGGTAGTGATGTGTGTGAACACTGTAGGACCGCCAGGGCACTTTTTCCCTCTTTAGGAGGTTTTTTTCCCTCGGCTTGTATATACCCCTATTGCCCTAATGGGCTACTTATCTTTGTACATTCTCTCGTAATACATTCAGTATTATGTGTTTGTGTTCCAAGTTCTTCTTCTTCCTTGTGTTGTTCGCGTGCTTCCGTAGACGTCTAACTCCAACACTTGGTATCAGAGCAGTTCGTCGCTTCATCTAGGATGCCGTCGACACTCCTCCGTTTGCAGTCTCAGAATCGTACGAATGTTGGTGAGCATACTCAGGGTGTTTCCGAGATCAAAACTGCTTTGCTTTGTGGTGCCGAAATCGCGATCTGAGCTCGTTTCGGCCTCCGAACGCACTATCATAGCGCTTGTGTAGGCTATTTCATCTTTTTGTGCCAAAGGTATATACATGTTTTTGTTCGCCAGTATAAGCGTCTCAAAGTTTGCTACAGGTTTAGCAGAACTCGTCTGGGCGGTTCCGTTCAACTTTTTGAGATACAGTCAATTTTCTGCATCAAGGTATTTTAGTCACCGGCCATGGCTAAAAGCAGTGATGTATTCCGTATGTTGGCTGTTGAGGATAAGTTGGATGGTACCAACTACCCATTATGGGCTTATATGATGCGACATGTATTGGTTGCAAAAGGATTGTGGAACATTGAGCAGGGTGTTGAAAGACATCGTGTTACACTTGTAACAACAGGTACTACGAATACAGGTGCTAGAGCTGATGAAGATGGTGTCGAAGATGATATTGTGCAGATTCCTGTTCGTGCTTCTGTTTCTATTGCACCTACAGCAGAGCAGATTCGTTGGGATGGCAGAGATGCCCAGGCACATGCATTGATAGCTTTGTCTGTCAAACGTGCCATTATTCCTCATATTCGCTCTTGCAAAACAGCTAAGGATGCTTGGGATACACTTACCACATTGTACCAAGCTAGGAATGAGGCTCATGTTGCTTACCTCCAAAAACAGTTGGAGAGTGAGCACATGAATGAAGGTGATTCTATGGATAGTTTCCTAACGAAGATCAAAGACTTGAAGGAATAATTGATTTCTGTTGATGAGGTTATACCAGATAGCTCACTTGTGCAGACCGTTCTGAATGGTCTTCCTGATTCATATCAGAGTTTTGCTTCTACTCTTCAGTTGATGATGAAAGGCAATCCAAATGCCTTATCATTTGAGGAGTTAGTCTCTGTTCTATTGCAGGAAGATCAATCCAGGCAAAACAGGTCCATTATGTGAGTTGCAGATCAAGCTTTCCTGGCTAGTCAGAAGGGCAAAGGAAAATGGAGCTCTTCAACTAGTAAGCAGAAATTTGCTAATTCGGCATATTCGAAGAAGAAAGATAAATATGAGAAGAAATCAGAAAAGTAGAAATTGTTTTGTAAGTACTGTAAATGGAATGATCATATCATAAAGAACTGTCCAAAACTGGCTGCTAAAGAGGCAAAGAAGAAAGAGGCTGGAATGGTTTGTTGCAAAGGCCTCTACACCGAAAACAGCTGCAAATCTTGTATAGGAAGAAGAATGGGCGTTTACTACTGTCTGCAGTTTTGACCCATCTTCTCATGATCAGTGCATGTCTGCAATAGACTCAGATGTTTGGTATTTTGATAGTGGGGCGACCCTCGCAGCGCAGTTTCTTCTCCTAACTCGAGCATGCCCCTACAGGGAATACTATTACATGCACCAACAACTCCTCTTATCCTGTTATGGGAGTTGGTAAGATCATTTTGACTACTGCTGATGGTAGTTCTTTCACTTTTTCAGATGTTTTATTTGTGCTAGGGATCAAAAAGAACCTGTTATCAATTTCTGCATTAGCCAACATTGGCTTGGTTGTAAAATTTTTTGATGACAGGTGTACAGTTCATGATCTGTCAAATGGCGATGTGATTATTGCTTCTGGCATTTTATGTCGTGGGTTGTATAAGCTCATAGACTATGAAAGATCTGAAAATGATTTGGCATGTACAGTAAATGATTCTCAGGCTATGTTAGATGCAAAGCTTTGGCATGCACGCTTTGGTCATCTGAATTTTGCTAGTTTGCTACACCTGCAGAAATTTGAAATGGTGTCCTCTTTGCCCAAACTTGAGGTACCTGGAAAACATGTTTGTGAAGGTTGTATTTTGGGCAAAATGCAGCATTCCTCCTTTCCAAAAGATGGTTCAGTTCGGGCTACACAGAAATTGCAGCTTGTACATAGTGATGTCTGTGGTCCTATGCAGACACCCTCTTTTCAAAATTACCTTTACTTCGTGACTTTCATTGATGATTTTTCCAGGCATGCATGGGTATATCCACTCAAAGCAAAGTCCGAAGTGTTCATGTGCTTTAAACAGTTTTTGGTTTTGGCTGAAAATCTGTCAGCATGTAAAATGGGCACCCTTCGTTCTAATCGGGGGGGAATATATGTCATCTGATTTTAATGCATTTCTGGCTGAACGTGGGATAAAACACCAGTTTACAGTGCCTTATACACCTCAATAGAATGGAGTTGCTGAATGAAAGAATAGGTCACTCATGGAGATGGCGAGGTGCATGGTCAAAAGCTAGGCTTTACCACATAGTTTTTGGCTTGAGGCTGTCATGTGTGTAGCATATGTACTGAACAGGTGTCCCACTAAAGCGCTGTAGTCTATCACTCCATATGAGGCTTGGCATGACCACAAGCCATCTGTTGCTCATCTGCGTGCTTTTGGTTGTTTGGCATATGCACTAGTGTCTGAACAACATCGCAAAAAATTGGATAATAAGGCAGTAAAATGTATTTTTGTTCGGTACAGTTCTGAAAGTAAAGGCTATCGTCTGTATCATCCACAGACTAAACGCATTCTGGTTAGCCGTGATGTTGTCTTTGTGGAAGATGCTATTCAGCCATTGCTTTCATGTACTAAGGAGACATCTGTTAGCTCCAAAGACATGTATGATACTTTGATGCCTCTTTTTACAGGTGGACAATCTAGTGCTGGTCCTAATGAGGCAACTTCTCAGCCTCTACAGGTTTCATATGATGATGCAGATCATTCCATTTCTGATGCAGATTTACATGATGCACTTGTTGATGAGAGAGCTGATATTGAGCAAGCAAAAACTATGCCAAAATGGCTAGTGCAGACTTTGCGTGACAGCAAATTAGATGCACCTTTGTCATATCGTACTCGTTCAGGCTCTCATAGTGCCTCCTTTGCATCAGATTGCTATGCTATGGCTGCGTCTAGTCTCTGTGATGAGAATGAGCCTGTTTCTTTTGATGAAGCACAGAATTCAGAAAATCAGATGACTTCTATGCAATCTGAATATGATGCTATAATGAAGAATGGTACATGGTCTTTATTTGACTTGCCTCCTGGCAAGAAGGCCATTGGCTAAGTGGGTATACAAGCTGAAGCGTAAACCTGATGGTACAGTTGACAGGTATAAGGCTAGGCTTGTTGCAAAGGCTTATGCGCAAGAAAGAGGCATTGATTTTAATGAGACCTTTGCACCTACATGCCGTATGACTACTGTTCGGAGCATTTGTGCACTTGCAGCCCATCATGGTTGGAATGTACATCAGTTGGACATTAAAACAGCATTTCTGAATGGTGACTTGCATGAAGAAGTGTATGTTTTTCAGCCCCGTGGCTTTGTGCAGAAACGACATGAAAACCAGGTATGCAGCTTAAAGAAGGCATTATATGGTTTAAAGCAAGCACCACGTGCTTGGTATGAGAAGATACATGCCTATCTGGTTGCACATGGTTTTGATAACAGTCCAACTGAAAGCACCTTATATGTTAAGTGTGCTAATGATGTGCTTCTGATCATTGTCGTCTATGTTGATGACATGCTACTCACTGGTCCTATTGAGAAGCATATTGCTGATTTAAAGGCTGATTTGCATGCCTCATTTGAGATGTCTGATTTGGGGCATTTGCATCACTATTTGGGCATTCAGTTTATGCAAGTTGATGGTGGAATGGCTTTGTGTAAAACGAAATATATTGACACATTATTGCAGCATTTTGGCCTTGAAGACTGTAAGCCTATTGCCACTCCTATGGAGACAGGTTTACGATTGAGTCTTCATGATGCTGGAGATGCATTTGATGATGTTCTCTATCAGGAGGCTGTTGGATGCTTGATTTACTTATGCATTACTCGGCCAGATATTCAGTTTGTTGTCTCACAGATGAGCAGGTTTATGCATTGCCCAAGAGTCACGTCTTGGAAGGCGATTAAGCGCATTTTTCGCTACTTGAGTGGTACTCGGCTACTTGGGTTGTTTTATCCCAAGGGGGGATCACTACCGCCATATTTGCATGCTTTTTCTTACTCAGATTGGGCTAGTTGCTATGACACTCCTGTGTCCACGAGTGGTTTTTGCTTCATGCTTGGTAGCTCATGTATATCTTGGTTGAGCAAGAAGCAGCCTACCGTGGCCACTTCCAGTTGTGAGGCTGAGTATAGGGCAGCTTTCACAGCCACTGTTGAGTGTGTGTGGCTCAGACGCCTTATGGCCAATTTGGGTGTTGGCCACTCTTTTGCCACCACCATCTTCACTAACAGTCAGAGCGCATTGGTAGTTGCGAGGAACCCTGTGTTCCATGCTCGCACTAAGCACATTGAGGTGCATTATCACTATGTCAGGGAGAGGTTCTCTGCTGGGGAGATCAGGTTGGCATATGTGCCCACGCAGGAGAACATTGCAGACCTTTTCACGAAGGCTCTGCCTAGGGAGAAGTTTGAAGCTTTCCGCAAAGCTTTGGGCTTACTTCCTTTTGTGGAGTGATTTCCACATAGCTTGGCACTTCCTTATACATGAGTGCCAGCTCCTTGTTCACCGCATCACTCCCAGGGGGGATTTGTTGATATATTTAGGTAGTGATGTGTGTGAATACTGTAGGACCGCCGGGGCACTTTTTTCCCTCTTTAGGAGGTTTTTTTCCCTCGGCTTGTATATATGCCTATTGCCCTAATGGGCTACTTATCTTTGTACATTCTCTAGTAATACATTCAGTATTGTGTGTTTGTGCTCCAAGCTTCTTCTTCTTCCTTGTGTTGTTCGCGTGATTCCGTAGACGTCTAACTCCAACAAATGCCATCTGCAGAAGATTCAGGATCTGCAAAAGGAAATAATGGTCAAAGATGCCGCCATCAACGAGCTGAAGTACCAACTTAAAATCAAAGTTGATGATCATACATTGTTGTGGCAGAGGGCCTCTGCATTGTGGGAAGCTAATGAACAATTTTCACTGCAGGTGACACAGTAGGCAGATGACCCTCAACTAGCAGGTCGCTACGTTGCAACACAACCTTGAAGAAAAATGCACTACAAAGGCCGCAACTGCTAGACATTAATTGGAAAAAGAATAAAATCACTTGTCAAGATATCCAAAAGAGCTTGGCATATGTAGGAGCCAAAGCCTTCATAAATGCAATACGGAAGGAACCAGTATATATGATATATGCCATACCAACTCAAGAGTCCACAAAAGATGATTTAGTGAAGCTACTCAACCATTACCAAGGTTTTCAAGATGTTTTTGAAAAGAAGAATGCAGTTATCCTCCTAGAGCATAGACCTTATGATTATGCCATAGAACTTCAAGAAGGATCACAACACCCTTTGGAACAATCTATAGACTATCCCCAAAAGGAGTTTACAAAATTACACAAGAATATTGATGAGAATCTAGCCAAGGGTTTATTAGACACTCAAAGTATCCAGTAGAAGCCCCTATACTATTTATAAAAAAGAAGGATGGGACTCTCCAAATGTGTGTAGACTATCATGGACTAAATAAATTTACTATAAAAAATAGGTATCCTTTTGCACTTATATCAAAACTCTTGGAATGCCTTGGAAAATCAAAGTTCTTCATGAAGATTGACCTTTGAGAAGCTTACAATCTTGTCAAGATCAAACAAGGAGACAAATGGAAGACAATATTTTGAACAAGGTACAAGCACTTTGAATATGTTGTTATGCCATTCGATCTTACAAATGCTCCAGCCATCTTCAAGTGTTATTCAACAATGGGCCTATGCATAATTTCATCTCTTTTTATGTGGTGTAGGAACTTGGACTCAGGATCGTCTCTGTAGATCATCCATATGTGGTTTGTTATGTAGAGGGTCGAGTGAGCGAGAAATGGGCCGAGGTCATTCCATGGGTGGACCATTGTATCCAGCACTACTACAAAGTCATAGACATCCGAATGATGAGCCTTGAGCACGTGGATGTCATTTTAGGCATGCCTTGGCTTTTCCATAAGAAAGACCAATTATCTATGGATTATGTTTTGCATAGACTTTCATTTGTTTTAGATGGTAGATTTCACGTAATTGAGGGTTGAATATCACTTTTGTAAATTTTCTTAGTGATAATGAATTTGAAGGCTCGTTTGATTGTAAGATCTCACATTTTTCTATTACATTCAATATGTTATATTTGATGTATCGTTTTAGGTCATTCTATTTCTATCATTGATTCAGGTGTGTATGGTGTGTATGACACGAGTGATCTCTATGTGCATGACATGGAGATCAAAGACACTTCAGATTTGTTCTTATGCGAGTTTGTGGATGTATTTTCACTATATTTTCTAGATGTACTTCCACTGACCCATGAGTCCACACTTGACCACAAGATAGAGCTTGTACCTTGCAATGATCCTATCCCTTGACAACCTTATAGGTCTAGTCAAAAGGACGAGGATTTCAGGGGAGTACTAGATTGTGCTCTCTGACTTCATTAGACAAGATTTTGGAAATATACTTATGATTACAAAAACACCCACATAGGGAAAATGATAGAAGAATACATTATTGATACAAGAGTACCACAACCCGGGACCGATAGATATGGAAAACTGGACTAGAGATGATACAGGAGATCCCACAACCCGGGACGTACTATAGGTATGGGACAAGAATTCTCGATTACAAGAATTCCCTTTAGGGATATGAACTAGGTACAAGAAATAACTAGAAAGGATCTCGTACTACGAGATTACAACTGGACAAGAAAATATTTCCACGATACAAGTCTAGACAAGACTAGAGCAAGAGACAGGACTAGAACTTGAACTAGAACTTGAAAGTACTTACTTGGTGATCATGACCCCTTGAGCTCCCAAGACTAGCATTAGCAAGACTGAGAATCAGACTGGTGAATCCGTCCTTTTATAGGTGTTCAAAGGTGGTGATGTATGGTGATTACAACTTGATGATGTCATCACGATGTCATCAACTTGAAACAAGACCTTCGAGTGTCAGAATTTAGCAAATAGACAGTCGATCTTGGAGTTTTGCAATGGAAGCATTATTTTCTCCAAAATCTGAGCCAATCATGAGATATGGAAACTCACATGGAATATACGATTTAAGATGGTTTCCTTGTCCATGACATCACCTTCCCCTCAAGCGACAAGTTCCACGAGGAGCGGCCATGTTCTCTAGCTTGGGTTTCATTGGATTCTTCCTATGGAACTCATGAACCTTGAATTTTGCTCTCTGAAGATTTTCTATAAGTTCCCAAGTACGATTGCTGATGTCATACGCTTTCCAATGAATAAGGCATTCCAATCTTCCTAGAGAGATCCTCAAGTATAATACATGTGCGACCTCAAATTCTTCATGATCCTCAATCCTTATAGGTGGTGAATGACTGGGTGTCTCTTGAGCTTCCTCGAGTTCTTCATGCAATAGATCCTTTGAGCTTCTAGTGGAATATTATGGTGTTTCCAAGATCTTTGATGGAGATCATTGAGTAAGCACACCTCCTTGATTGACCATGAACTCCTCCTTATCCTTTACCTTCTTGATATCTTCATAACATGTATACTCCATATCATTTGTAATGACTTTTTGGGCTTCAAAGATCCTTGATTCATATTCTTGAGGAATAGTGTCTTCATTATTCAAGACTTAGGACTTGTCTTTCTTTTAACATCTGATTCTCACATTGAATTGCTTGATTAATAGATTTATCTAAAGTATTTAATTGAGATGTAGAGGAAAAACAACCCTTTATTTCATCTCTGATACGACTTTGAAACTTATTAAATAGATAGTCTTCTTGATATGTGGATCCTTGAAATACAATTTTGAAGTCTGATGTGAATTCTCCAACTAAGCGATCACCTTGTTGTAACCTTCATTCAAAGTCTTGAAGTTTTTTATATATATCATCCATAGTAGACTCGATATTTCTAAGTATGGATATGGAGTCCATCATTCTTAATAGGGACTTGATGTGGATAGTCTTGCCAAAATGTCAGGGGACCACTAGATTGTGCTCTCTGACTTCACTAGACAAGATTTTGGAAATATACTTATGATTACAAGAACACCTACATAGGGAAAATGATACAAGAATACGTGATTGATACAAGATGTCCCACAACTCGGAATCGATAGGTATGGAAAACTGGACTAGAGATGATACAGGAGATCCCACAACCTGGGACCGTATGTATGGGACAAGATATCTCGATTACAAGAATTCCCTTTAGGGATATGAACTAGGTACAAGAAATAACTAGAAAGGATCTCGTACTACGAGATTACAACACGACAAGAAAAGATGTCCACGATACAACTCTAGACAAGACTAAAGCAAGAGACAAGACTAGAACTTGAACTCAAACTTGAAAGTACTTACTTGGTGATCAAAACCCCTTGAGCTCCCAAGAATGGCATTGGCAACACTGAGAATAAGAGTGGTGAAGCCCTCCTTTTATAGGTGTTCAAAGGCAGTGCTCTATGGCGGTTATGACTTGATGATGTCCTCATGATGTTATCAACTTGAAACAAGACCTTCGAGTGTCAGAATTCAACAAATAGATAGTCGATTTTGGGGCTTTGGCACATTCCAGGTGCAATGGAAGTATTATTTTCTCCAAAATCTGAGCCAAACATGAGATATGGAAAGTCACATGGAATCTACGGTTTAAGATGGTTTCCTTGTCCATGATAAGGATGAGATTGCCAAGTAGATACAAATCTACCTTGAGAAAGGGTTTTTTGAGGTGCACTAGTTCTTCTTGCGAAGAAGAAGGACAGAGGGATGCACTTTTGTGTAGATTACAAGGGACTTAATAAACTTAGCATCAAGAATAGGTATTCTTTGCCTATGATGGATGACCTTATAGACGACTCTAAGGTGTACGTTATTTCACCAAGATCGATCTTAGGTCTAGCTACCATCAAATATGGATACACCTTGATGATGTCTCAAAGAGTGCGTTTCAAACAAGGTATGGACATTACCAATTCTTGATCTTTCCATTTGGCTTGACTAATGCACCTACCACCTTCCAATAGATGGTGAATGATCAGTTTCAACCATATTTGGGGAAGTGGGTAGTGGTGTTGCTCGATGATATCTTGGTATATAGCAAGACGTTGGAGGCACATAGACAACATTTATAGCTTGTCTTATGCATTTTAAGGTGGGAGTGATTGTATGTGAAACAGAGTAAGCGTGAATTCTTTTGCACTCAACTACTTTATCTTGTTTATATCATCACAGTAGATGGTATTCGCATAGAACATGATAAAGTTAGGGTTTTGATCGATTGTTCTATTCTCCAAACTACCCACCACATCTTTTTGGGATTCATTGGTTTCTTTTGAAGGTTCTTTAGGGACTATGTTCATATTGCAAAACCCTTCACCCCTTTGGTGAAGAGTACTCTTTGTAATAGACATATCATTGAGCCCATCATTTCAATGGACTTTTGAGCTTGTTCAGTGTTTTCAGACACTGAAAAAGCTGGTTACTATTGCTCCGCTGTTGCAGATAGTAGATGCAGCTAGACCATTCATTGTGGAAACAGATGCTAGTGATGTGACTATAAGAGCCTCTCTATTTCAGAATGGTAGGCTTGTAGCATTTGAGAGTCATAAGCTCTCTGAGGTTCAAATGCACTACACCACATTATGTGACGGTAAGAAAAGGAATTGTTGGTGGTTGTCTATGCTTCGAAGGTTTGGAGACATTACCTATATGGTAACCACTTCACTATATGGACGAATCGCCATTCTTTGAAATATCTTTGTGATCAACCTAATCTTAGAAGTCAAAAGGAAAGGTGGGCTGAGCTCATGCAGGAATTCGTCTGTGAGATTAGTAGAAGAGAGGCACCACCAATGTGGTGGTTGATGTCTTGACTAAGTTCTTTGAAGTGAATGTTCTTTCTTTTATAGACATAGGGACTGATTTCTATCTTTCTCTCAAGGGGTGCTATCGTGATGATCTCCACTATGGTGGGTCTGGCTATGAGTCCAGTCTCGATAATGTAGTCTAGAAAGCTATGGTGCTCGCTCCGCCCAACAACTCGCTATCGAGGAAAGATAGCAGAAAAGTTTTCCATTCATAATGGATTACTTTTCAAGAAAAGCAAGGTTTGTGTGCCCAATGATGATGACATACAACGGCATATCTTATATGAGTATCATGATGCATAGAGTATAGGGCACCCAGACATACATCTTATCTTGGCTCTGGTAGGCAGATACTTTTAGTGGCCACACATGAGGACCTTTGTTGAGAGGTATGTGCGTGAGTGCTTTCGATGCCTACTTAATAAAGTTGAGCGATTGAGACTAGTAGGAATACTCCACCCATTACATATTCCCCATAGTAAGTGGACTTCCATTTCTATGGACTTTGTGATAGGGTTTTCGAGGATGGAGAGGGGTCATGATGCCATTTGGGTTGTTGTTGACAAACTTGCACAAATGGTGTGTCTCATATCGACACATTCCCCGTGAAGAGCCATGAGTTAGCTTAGCTCTTCCTAGAGCATTTGTATAAACTTTATGGATTACCTAATGAAATTGTTAGTGATTGTGATTCTAAGTTCACTAGCAATTTATGGCATACAATCTTCTAGACATTGGAGACTCGATTGAGCATGCCTTCGTCGGATCATTGGGAGATCGATTGATAAACAGAGAATAAGAATCACACTATGGAGTATATGCTACATGCATATGTCTCCCTATGACAGTCTGATTTGGAGTGTTACCTTCTCTAGATTGAGTTTGCCTATAACAGTACTAAGCATTTAGCCACAAGATATAGACCCTTCATGTTGATGTATGGTTATGAGTCAAGGCCATCGCCTTGGGAGTCAATTAGATCATTGAAGAATCGTTTTCCTTGATTTATTACCGAGGAGATTGTTGAGGACAAAAATCAAAAAATAAGGGGGGAAGTGTTACATCTCCACATTCTAAGACATCTGGATGGGGGTTCGCATTCATTGTTTGACCATGAGGTGTCTTGCCAATGTGTACTAAGACTGACTAATTGAGTGTGAACTAGGTCATTTCACTTGAGTCCTATAAATATGAGACATGACCTCTAATTTGGGATTTTTGGCATTCTCCAAGATTGGACTCTTGGCCTTGCATGGCAAAGCCTTGTCACCCATTCCAGTGGGGGATTGGTCGTATGGGACACTTTGGCTTGTGTCTTGACTTGTCTAGCAGGGAGGATCTAACAATTCCCCTAACCTTCATTCCTCGGCCACAAATCACCCTCCCCCAACCCACCCCGATCCGCCCCTCCCCACCCCTACACCCCATATACCCTTCCTCCCAACCGCCCTTCCTTACACCCCTCCCCTTCCCACTCCTGTCCCTCTCTACACCCACCCTCATTTCAACCCCACCCCCACCCACATTGGCCACTCCTCCCCTCTTAATTCATTAAACATTAGAGCTCTTGTGGTTTTGAGAGATGAAGTCCAAGCCTCAAAATCGGATCACGTGAAAGATGAAGATGAAGAACCATCTCAATAGGAGAACAATGCATTTGATCACTATGTGAAGATCCCAAGGAAGAACAAATTGAAGTGTCTAATACGAAAAAGCCTTTGTTCTTCTATGTCACTCTTGACAAAGCATAGATAATTGAAGCATGTGAGAAACTTCTCACATGTAATTTGTAGAAGTCTAGATCTATACAATTTGCTATCTTACTTCGCTCTCTCCTTGATGTAGAGAGTTGATGATATCATATCATCTAAAGCTCTAGTGCCCCTCCAATCACGTTCCTATTCTATAGATATAAACTTGTGAGGTGTTCAGTATTCGTTGTCTTTTCGGATGCCTTTTTCCAATGGGAAAAAAGTCTATGTATTAATTTATTAAAATAAATAGTAAATAAATAGAATAAATACTTAAGGTTTCCCTCTCCTTCCTCACATTCATTTCGAGTGTGGGCAAAGGAGTAGAGGTACGTTCTCAACTTCATACACCTGCCCCCTCCCCTACCTGCCCCTACCCACAACATCCCCTCCACCCATGCCCCTGTTCCCCCTCTGACGTTCAAAACCCAACCCCAACAAACCCCCCCCCCCCCCCCCCCCCCGGGAACAAAACACCTAATGCTGGGCAGCCAAATGGTAGAGATGGAAGGTCTGCAACCCTTCATGAAACACCTAGAGCACCACAAAATCAAGAGAACCAAGGGAAAAATGATAGATTCGAAGCGTGTTTGCGCTGGCCATCATCCAAACCATCCGAATAATCCAGTGGAAGCATGATTTGAATATATCCTAACTCTGTGTGCAAAAAACCAAATTAAGGTAGCAGCATGATGTCAGCAAATTGGAGTAGCAACAGCACCACATGGCATCATTCCATAAGCAAATTGTACCTAGACTGAAGGCATGTGAAAAAATTATCACATGCACAGATCCGACTCTTTGTTGAGGCTGCAAATCATCACCCAGTGCACGATTGGCCAATGGTCTTCTGATTATTTCCCAACAGGAAGGATGAGCAGAAGACCACCAGGGTCTTGTATATGGCAAAACACAACCTGCTGTTGTAGATGCACATTCATTTCATCATCAGACTATTGTTTCTTGAAGCACTGTACTACAAGGGCATCACAAAAAGTTACTAGCAAAGAGGAAACTGTAGAACGTAGTGGAGTGTTGGGTATGGAGGGTGGAATAATATGCACAGAGCAGTAGATGGATAACCCTCCTTCTCAATATACACACATAACAAGATACAGGAGGTGCTTCTGATGTAGTAGCAATAGGGACAACAACGACTGCAAACTTGCTGGTATCCTTGGAGATTGAGCTGGTCTGCTTAGAGGAAGGAAGACTCAGCCTCGAAAGCACTAGCAACAACATTCTTAAGTACATTTGTAGCCACAATTAGGATAGGGTAGTTCAACCCTAAAGAAAGGGCAGTAACCGTGGACACACCAAAAGCAACTCCTCAGTAATCCGTTAGATTGAGAACTGCTCTCGTATACATTTCGTATCACCAATCCATATACAAATGGACTTTGATGCTAGCGACATGTTTTTGAAAGATTCATTTCCCACTAATGTCATGGCTCTTAAAAGCATGTTGATACATGGATTCTTTCACTCTTTGAGAGCTGTGTAAAGGAACAAAATTAACATGCTTCAAGCACATAAGCAAATGTGTTGACCATAGGAGAATGATGGAAACTTAAGCCATATGGTAGTGAAATGTCAAAAGCTTACAAGTGTTTGAATTTATGGAGTGTCATGGTGCAGGTAGGATTGTATAGGCAGCAAAATAACCAAATGAAGCTTGAAAAACACCATGAGATGTAGGTCCAACATGTCCCTATAATATGCTATTTACGATAGTTGTCCAAGTTGCATGGATTGTGCTACACCATCAACATGGGGGATCATGTTAATTCCCTCAATGGAAGCTCGTCTTTGAGAAATTGGCAACCGTACAAATTCCAATATTATGGCTTTGATGTTAAGAGCTCTTGGTGCTTCATTGTGAATGATATTTGTTTAAAATAAAACTGAATGTGTCCTTCAGTTTTATTTTAATTCGGCTGAATCTCATGGAAAATTCAACCGAATTTGTCCTTCAGTGATGCAAGTGCCTATGGTTCCCACTAAAGAGCAATTGGTGCTTAATGCACAATCGCCTTTGTTGCACTTCGAAATTATTGTGGAAGAACTTTGAAAGAGACTGGACCACATAGCACACATATTTGGACTTTGGCATCAGCCGTAACGACATCACAATCTGTAGCACTGGCTGCAAGGGGAGAATGCATTCCAGTACAATCCCCTGCCATTTTTGAAGAGAATTGTGGGCACCAGTTATGCCTTCCACTTCCTGTAGAAGCATAGGTGGCGATCAAATAAATATATCGGGGTATAATAACATCAAGGGTGCTGTCTTGGTGTGTTGTCTGATTTGTGTGGTGAATAGAATGACTTGCACTAGCCTTGAAGTTGAAATGATTACGGAGTAAGAGTTGCCAATATAGCAGCTTGAAGAGATGAACTGCAAGTCAAGAGGGTGCAGTTAATCTTCCTTTTAGTTTTAAGCTCTAAAAGGATTAATGTATCTGGCACCTACCACGAAACAATGTTCTTCATCAAGTTACTCATCTTTGCCGAGTGCATGCTCCATATCATTAAGGAGACAAGGCATGAAAGCCAGTTGTACCAGGAGAAGATCTATGATGTGCAAAGAAAAATATTACTACACAATGCGAAGTCTTGCGAATGCAGATTATAGAGGTAGATTTTGAGAAGCTGAACAATGAGAAACCATTATAGAGTATATGTAAAAAGCAATAAAGAGCACAGAACGCAAGGTTTTTTGCACACAGTCTAACCACTCCAGTCTCCGAATCGGAATAAAATCCCTCAAGGGATGCTGCTGAAGCTCTCTCTAATCTATCACAAACCTCTTTTAACATTGTTAGGTGGTCAGAAGCAATATGAGTTCAAATTTATTCCATGATGTGCCTGCAAATCCGTTTGAAATTGTGGTATGATCAGGAAACTGATGGAAGCTTGATGCATTGTCATCCTCAGGATTGTTTCAGGCAAGAGTAGCTTTCAGTGTCTTAGATCTCTCAATAACATTTCCTTAGCATTTAATTTGTTGAAGCAGTACTCTGTACTCTCGTTCCAAGTGATATAACATTTTGGTATGGCAGAGCAGATCTACATGTGGTTACACGGTGCTTTTTCTCATGCTTCTGCATATGCTCATCAACACTATGGCCAAATCACACTTGGCTGTGCAAACCTAACCTTTAAATGATTCAGGACAGCAATCATTGAACACACTTCTCATTGAGAGTTTGGAGGCATCTCTACTTTTGCTGCAAGAAGGGTGAATAGGGCTGAGAGGAACTCGATATGCTTTAGCTAGATGATAATGTTGTTCAGTCCAAACGTGCATCAAAAATTGAAAAAGTTTCTTATGCAGTTCCTATTTTCAAACAACTTATGGAGCGATCTTCAAGGGTTTTCAATACTTGGCCTTCATGTACGATCTTTTGGATCCCCTCATTATGAAGCACCTTATACCAAATATGTTGATCGATGGAATGTCTCTTTGTGAATGGACATCTTCTCTGAATGATTACTTCTATAAAATATTCAGAGAGCAAAATATTAGGAGAACAGATAAGACTAACATTTCGGCTTTGCAATTGCCATCAGAAAGATACAGGATACATGGGAGTCTTGCTGAAACTCGGATATTTTCTCCAAGAGTGTTAAGCCACAACCCATGGTAGCCCAGTGAATCACTTTGCTTCCTTGTTATTATGTTCAGCCTTACACTTTTGGATCTGCACTGGTTGGGATGTTATAAATTCATAGGTCGAAATTGTTAACCATGTTTTTTTCAAATGTTCTCCCCAAAAGACACTACCTAACTAGTAACTACACACCATATTTCCTCCTCTTTTCTCCTTGTGCCCTATGTTCGAAGTGTACTGTATTTTTCTTTTCTCTGATTCACTTGTGGGGGCTGACCTATACATGTCATTTTTATATTTCAGTTGATTCTTGATGGGAGTCCAGACGTCCAAGCTTGTTCCACTTCAATCTTTGTGATGGCTACTCCACAGGGCCATGTTGAGACTTTGATCACCACCGAAACAACATCTGAGCTCCACACCTCCATTTCGGACTTCCAGTCCCGCAGCTTCTAGCTTCATCACTACCTCCATTCAGCAGCACTTCCATCCATCACAGTTCAATATCCTACTCATTCCAGCTCCTCCACATATAGCCCAAGCTTTCCACATCCAGTATTATGTTGTGCACCTAATCATTCGGACTCAGGATCTGACTGCGCAACATTATCTATAGATGGTGCGCAGGCCCTTGACACCATTTACTGCCTTGGCACCTTGTATACCTCGTTGCACCTGCCCTTGACCACACATAGTGGTGCACTCTGATCCTTCACACCCCCTACATTTACGGCTGGATCTCACCCTGCCTGAAACATATTTAGTGAGTCTATTCCCTGTACATTGAGTTGGTTTAGGGAGGTTAGCACACATTGTCTGGTTCGAGCCAGATGCGTCCCCTCTTTGTTTGGCTTTTAAGTTTTTTCCTCATTTATAGAGTGGCATATTGGACATCCAGTACATTGCCTCTACCATTATCTTGTTGTCATCCATTTCCATGCATACCATACTCAACTATTGTGGTTTGTGTCGTGAAGATGCTATCACCCATTGCCTTCACTCCTTTGGTCTCTTGATGTGTGATCATTTATGGGATATTCACCATGCATTTTTTTATATTTTTTCTTTAATTTTAACGTATGTTAATGCCCTTATCGCTCCGAGATATTCCTATTGTCATTTTAATACCGCCTCTAGCATTTCCATCATGCTACTTCACACAATAGTAGATCTTTTGCGGTCAAATCTCCATGGGTTTTGGCATGGCTATATCACCGACTCACTTAGCATCCACTTCCATCCTGCATCCTACTTCGTGCATGATTCTAGAACTCAATTATGATGCAGAGGTATTCATTTTCGGCAGGTTCTTGACCCGATCAACACTACTCAGATCACATGCCACTGTCCCATTTCCATTACATCCGTCCACCTCTCTTGCTACCACTCTTAGTTCCCCTCGACACTACGCTTCTTTGACCGGTTGGTCGTATGAGGGTATTCCTACCGGACTCTAGTAATATTCATTTATGGCATTAGAGAAAGAAGATTCATTACCACCCTTGTCCCATAGGTAGTGGTATTGTGTTGATCCCGCGCATGCTCCACATGCCTCTGAGGTTCATTGTCCACCACCTTCGTCTCCATCAGCACATCTACTGCCTTAGAGCACTATTGGCCGCCCTAAACTTATCTTGTAGGGCCGCTAGGGAGGAGGGCAGCCATATATGCAAGTCCATATTTATTTCTTATTGTGTGGGAAGGGACACATTTGTATCGCCATCATTCACTTAAGAGATGATATTTATGCCTCCACCTTCGAGCACACTTCCACTCTCCACTCCCCTAGATGAGATGCCTCTCTTTCCGTTTTCAATTTCGCATGGATATTCTTACTTTGTTTATGCTCACTTATATCTATTGGCGCTTTGAATATGCCCTAGGATAGTTCCTTGTATTGTCTACAAATTCTATTGGAACACTTTGTATATGTCTGGTCATTGTGGCCCATTGTACCTATAGGAAATTTACATTAGTTATTGGTATAGAATGGCTTATGAAGTTTACCCTTCTACATTCTCATGATGGTTCATCCTCCTTTCAGCACTATTTCACATCCCTCTCTATTTTCACCTCCTTGATCACTCTACTTTCTATTTCACATTCCTCTCTACTTTCATCTTCACTTGACTTTCATCCATTGTAATCCATATCTACTCCATCCCTTATCTTTTCCATCATAGTTCTTCTCTCCTAGTTTGCTTCCCATTTTGGTTTCTATACAAGTTTGCAAACTTCATCAAGACTTAGCATGCATTTGTCTATATTTAATGACACTCCTACGACTCTTCATTCAATTGTTGCCATCACTATTTGCTCTTCTAGATAGAGAGCCCTTTGATGGTGGGTATTTAATGTGAAGACAAAGATCACAATGGTATGGTGCACAAATAGTGCAAGCTATGGCCATGGGACACACATATTTGTAATAAGATTGTAGGTGATAATTAGCTATGAAGAGAAAGAGTAGTGGTGAGCAAGGCTCTTCAAAGGAGATTAATAAGGAGGTGGAATCTACAAGCCACACATTGGAAAAGTTTATTTATTGAAGCAAAGCTATTAGTGAACAAAATCAAGATATCCATTTGTTTTGGCATTTTATTTTGGATTCCATATAAGCAAGCGATGTCATATATCCACTTATGGGTCCATGTAGTGATACTATTCACATGTTGTGATACATTATGTATAACATTGTGGATCCTTTTATGGGCAACTCATGCTCTAGGAGGTTACCATCTTTGTTGAAAAACATATAAATAGTAATTGAGGATTGTGGTGAGGTATTTTTAACTATGATATACTCATCTTGCTAATGATTTGGTGATTGATATAGGTGGAAGAGTCAAAGGAGAAGATTGTCCAAACACCTTGTGCATCAAACATGGGATGAATGTATAGATTCAAGGCCTCTTGTTAGTGATATTTTGCATGCATTGCATATTGACATAATGCTTTCATCTAATTTTTGGGTTTTGGTGGAGGATTTTGGTAGGTCCTATGCTCATAAGTACATTATACAAATGAGATCGTTGAAATTTTTACAAAAGTTGATAAGTAAGCAAATAAAGATGTAAGCAACGTAGGGAGTTGATAGAAGAGAAAGTATGCCTTGAGATTACTTAAAAAAGAGAAGTTTATTGTTACTCAAATTCATGAAAAACAATTGAATATTTGTCAAAAAAAATTTGGAATCCATCATAAATTTT
This sequence comes from Ceratopteris richardii, assembly GCA_020310875.1. NCBI lineage: Eukaryota > Viridiplantae > Streptophyta > Polypodiopsida > Polypodiales > Pteridaceae > Ceratopteris > Ceratopteris richardii. The sequence goes on along the minus strand of CM035417.1, from coordinate 185,405,210 downwards.
TCATAGCCTAGAAAAGTGCCCAAGTCTTAAGCATGGTTGATAATATCACACATATAGTAGGATATAAGCTCAATAATGATAATTATCTATGCTAGAAATTCTTTTAATGAGTAAAGGACTCTACGATGTAACCAATGATGAGATCTACTGCATATCTTCATAACTTCACAATCTCCAAAAGTGAAGATGACCTCCTCCAAGTATAAATAAGTTTCAAGCTCATGTCTTCCTTGATGTTGAAGAAGAAGCACAAACCCTAGCTATTAGATTCAAGATATGAGAGGTAGGAGATGGTTGAACCATGCCCTAAGAGGGAGGATTATGAATCCTTCATCTTAGGACATGGTTCAACCATCTCTTGCCTCTCTTAGGGCATGGTTCAGCCATCTCCCGCCTCTCATATCTTGAATCTAACACTAGCTACAACCCTCTTTGTTGAAGTTCAAGAAATCCAAGATCTCCTCTTTTGCAAGGTCGAAGAAGATCTTCTGCCAAACTCAAGGCTTAGACCACCTAGAAGTGATGAGATGTGTGTTATGGGCTTCTGTTTATATATTTCTTGATCCATGATGAAAAGCAAGATAAAAATCTTAAAAAACCTAAAAAAAGGTCAAAAAGGAAGGTTCTTTTTCAAAAACCCTAATCTTGAAAATTACAAAAAATCCTAATTTTGGTTTTTCAATTATATTTTATATTTTATTGGGTAAAATTACATGGTGTTGAAGCTCAAGGTCAAGGACAAAGCATGGAAGCGCATCAAGGAAGTGGACACACAAGAAGAAGGAGCAAGTAGGGAGCTCCAAGAATCACATGTCAAATTTTCAGAAGAAATCCCTATAAAAATAGTGATTTTTATCACTAAAAATCATTGTAAATACCATTTTCTATTTTTACAACTCCATTTTGTTCACGCCAAGGATTCCTTGAGCTTGAGGAGTATTAGATGTATCATACTACCATTTTTCATAATTTTTAGATTCCATTTGAGCCCCCAAATAAGCTCTAGAACCTAATTCTTAACTATGCTGGACACTAGGTCTGGACAGGGCCAAAACCACTCAAAAGCTATAAAAAGGGCTGGAGAGCTCATTTTTGAGGTTAGCTTGTTGTAGATTTCAGCTTTGTAAGAGAGTACATTTACAATTGAAGATCTTCCATTGTTCCACTCTTTGCTCTTACCTTGTGCATGTGTGTGCATGGTTGTGTGCTTTCACTCATGCACTTGTGCACTTCTCTTGCTCTTGGTCTTCATACCAGTCCTCACGTCTCCACATATTGACATTTATGAGGTGGAGCTCCTCACATTGGTACTTACCATTGTGCTAGAGTGTCACCAAATTTGGCGCCGTTGTCGGGGAGAGAGCTTGGAGGACGAGCGTGTGATGGTAAGACGTAGAGTATCGATGTTGGAAGGTAAAGAAATCACCATTTTCAGTTCAGTTTTTGAGTTTTTCTTCTCCTTCATCTTCATCATCATCACCATCTCCACCCACCTTCATCTTCTCAGTTTTTTCCATTATTTAGAGTACATTCACCTCGCTTTTTACTTGTGGTTGTGAGAAAGAGCCTTAGAGAGGGTGCAGAACTGAAACGCTGAAGATATAGTACCCAAATAGCCGAAAATCGGAGTGATCTATCTCGGACGTGACATAACCCGCACCAAGTATCGTGAGTGCAATATCGTGGGTTTGAAGGAAGATTTGGCATCTACAGACACATAGGAGTGACAAGGAGGACACAAGGTACTCATATTTGCAAAAATTTTTGAATTTGGACTCCAAAAAATCCAAGTATTGTGTTCTCCTGCGGTTGAAGTATTGCGATACCTAGATATCGTGAAACTCCTGTGGTCGAGTATCGCGATACTTGCAGTGGTCACATATCGTGTATCGTTTATCGCTGAGAAACATTCAGGATACTAGACAGATATCGTGTATCGTATATCGTGGAGTTAACTTTCACGATACCTGGTAGATATCGAGTATCGTCAGAAAATTTCTCGCGATATTGGTCACATATCGAGTATCGTAGAGATCTGAAAAATGATACTTCAAAAATATCAAATATCGTGGGAATTCCAAGTATCGTGTATCGTGATTTTTTCGCGATACCTACCCAATATCGTGTATCGTGACTTTCAGTGTCAAGTATCGTGAGTCTAACTCTCGTCTGATATCGAGTATCGTGTATCGTGGATTCCTCTTGGCGATACCTGTGCAATATCGAATATTGTGAGGGTCCTTCCACGATACTTGCTGGATATCGAGTATCGTGATCTGTCTAGTTGGTCAAATATCGTGTATCGTGTGGGCTCAAGTATCGAATATCATGGCATTTTTCCAGTCAGCCAAATATCGAGTATCGTGACTTTTCCAGTGTGTCTAGTGTCGTGTATCGTTTAGTTGAGATATCGTGTATTGTGGCAAGGCAAGTATCGTGTATCGTCTGCTTCCAAGTATCCTGATACTTGATAAGTATCGTGTATTGCCTGTTTTGAAGCATTTCCTGAGAGGTCCTGTTTCCCTGTTTTAACCCCCAGAACCCTGAACTGGCATGACTTTCTCATACGAAATCCGTTTGCTGTGATTTTGAGTTTGTTGGAAAGCTAGTGGGGAGTACAACAAAAACTTCTACTGGTTATGGTAAAACTAATACCAGGATTATTAGATAAGGTATTCTGAAGTTGACCCTCACGTTGGACTAGGAAGGAAGGGGTTCCACAAGATTTTGAGCAGTTCAAAGGACATTTGTGGACTTGTAGACAAGGCTTATGAACCTAAGATCAAGTAGACACTTAGGAAGAGATAGATAAAGTACCAAATCACTTGAAACTAAGGTCAACTACACAACCAAGTCAGGGACTCACAACTCAGGGGTTAACACTACGTGCTGAGTTCACAGACAGTAAAAAATGTCACTTAACTAGGAGAGACTCTTGGCTTCTGAAGACATGCATAGTTCCATACCTAGGGAAGGCCTTATGTCTACAATGGAAGAGGAATATAGGACGTCTCTTCAATACATATCCACCAACTTGCAGGGAATACCCATCTACCTTGATGGTCTACAGAGGACAGTAGCAAGAATGATAAACACCACAGAATCTGAAATAATTCCAAGACCAGCTGTCAAGTATGAAAGTGGAGTGTATAGGGACAAGATGGACCAGATATATGTAGTAACCGAAAACCCTGATCAGATTAATGAAAGAGGAGAGTTAGCTCGAGATCAAGCAACTACCTCACAAAACCCATTTGAGACCCAGCAAAGAACAGAAAATGTGATGTTAGGACAAACGAGCCAAGGTAGTATACCCAATAGGCCACATGAGCAATTCACCATGCCAGGAATTAACCCCACAGCCACACTAGCCAGGGAATGGGAAATATGAACAGAATCACCCTTAGGGTAGAACCACCCCAAGGTGTAGGAGCTGGAACACATCCAATAAAACCCGCTTTTCCCATCATAAGTCAAACCCGAGAGCCCGCCAAAATACTGAAACGATTCCAATTGGCCAAGTATATGCAAAATCGTTATGATAGCACAAGAGAGCCGTATGACCACATTGCAGAATTCAAGCAAGTATTGTGAGCGGAGCAAGTGGACGACTTTTTCATGAAATATGAATCGTTTGGGCTAACCCTCATAGGAATAGCTTTGACCTGGTTTCAATCCTTGGATCCAAGTTGCTTTGAACATATTGAACAATTATTCCAAGAACTTATTTGGGAATTCACTAAGCGAGGGATCAAGCACAATTCATCATCCTTAATACATAGTTTCAAACAAGCTCCTAATGAGACAGTAAAAAATGCAGCACGAAGATTTAAGCAATACGTAGCCCGATGCCTTGTGACAGAGAGACCTTCTCAGCAAAAAATGATATCTTTATTTTTAGAAGATCTAACCAATGGAACATTGAGAATCTTAGTATATGTAAAACGACTACAAACCCTAAGTGAGTGTCTTTAGGAGTGCATAGATTTGGAAGAAAACATAGATGAGGATCTCAGAACCACACAAGATCCTACCAAATCAGAGGATACAAGGAACAATGAAACTTCTAGTTCGAGTTATGTGGAGGAAGTGGTAGAGTTAGTGGTCAAAAAATTAGGGATACAAGGACAAAGGAACTAGGAGAACTCTTCCTTGAGAGTGCCAATGTTAGGAAGTTGCACACTTTGCGGTGAGGATCATCCATCTCATGTCTACACCAGAGAAGCATTAGGGTTATCCCAACCTTACCCTTACGATAGACAACCAACTCAAGCGCCTAACATGTACTCTTATAGTGAGCAGAAGTACATCAATTACAACACCGAAAACTATCCAATGAATAGACATCCACGACCGTTTGTACCACCCCACTATAGACCATACGAGTACCCTCCTACAGAACAAGGCAGAGAAGTTCCTAGGTATAACTCATGTCCAGGATCACGAGGAGAAACTAGACCATGTGAACATGGAGGATATGGCCAACCTCAACCTATACCAGGACAACAACCACACCACACACTAGCTCTGATACAAGGTCAGAACCTCACAATACAAGTTGGTTGTCTTGAATGTGGCAAAGAAAAACTCCTGAGAGATTGTCCCGGACATCCCTCTAGTGCACCAAAGGTTACACCCATTAATGTAGTAGGCCTAGCAAGGGATTCAAGTTCTATTAGTGATAATGTGGCTCCTATACATGCAGTTACCGGGGCACAAGCCTTACAAAAAGCTAAACTAGCGGAGCAATCAGAGCCAAATGAAACAAGAGAGCCTAGTAAGAGAAGAACAAGAACATGGAAGGATACAAGAGAGAAGTCCAATCATAAGTGGACCAAAAAGTTATCCGAACTAGAAGAAATCCTAAAAGATGCAAAAATAAAAATAGAAGATATTGCCTCTCAAAGCCCCTCGTAGGTCAAACCTCCATCCACACCACCTCATCCCCACCCATCAACCATTGTAACTAGACCACCACAATCAGGGTCTGTTCTTGCAGATCAAACTCCAGAAGACTTGGACATGATGTTCAAGGCATACGAGGCTCGACTTCAAGAAGGGCCAACACCTGCAAACCTAGATAAGAGCTACCCTAGAGCAAATTTAGAGATTGAACGAACAAAAATGTGCATTAAAATGGTGGAACTAGCTCAAGCTATGTTCGAGGCCAACCAATCGTTCAATCAGACAAAAACTGTTACACCGGGTTTGCACTTCCAGGGCTTACTAGATAGATTAGAGCAGTTGGTAAACAAGCCACAAGTTTCTTTACCTCCACAGGCTCAACCAACTATTGAAAGAGAAATCTCATTACCAAAGGAAGTCTATGTTCCAGACTCCTTAGATGATGGAGAACCCCTTTCCATTCAACAACACACTCAAGGGTTATTGCAGGAAATACAAGAAGAGAAATGGGCCAAGGAGAAGGATAATCCCCTCCTATTCTTGAGATTGATGATCATCATGACCAGTTTCCCCAAGACATCCCGTCTATTTATGGAGACCAAATAGAGCAACAAGAAGATGAACGACTAGATTTTGAATCTAATTCTTTACAAGAGTTGCCACAATTCACAGGCCCATGGGAATCTGAATCTCTCTATATCCGAGCTCCCACAATATTGATCAGGAATGAAGACTCGGTGGTTCTAAGAAACACTGAAGTAGTGAAGAACACTAAGGTTCAGTGTCATCTTACTTTAGAAGAGTTGCTCAAAGTAAAACCTGAGTTATGGAATCATGTGAAGGATCAGGTTCTAGAACTTGATTCCAAAATACCAAAAGCATGCTCTAAAGAGCAAGTACCGGAGATACCTCTAGACAAAATAGGGGACATGAGCGAAGGTGATGAAGGTAATACGTATCTTCCAATCACCTACCAAGGTTACACAACCAACGCAATCATAGATTCAGGTGCTGGCGATGCTATTGCAACCATCTCCTTGTGGAAGCGATGGGGCAAGCCCACATTAAGACCAACTAGAATGAAGCTTCAAATGGCTGACGGCCATGTGGAAAGACCTCTAGGATTGCTCGAAGGGATAACTCTAACCACCTATGGTGTAGAGTTTGAACACACATTTGCTATATGTAACTTTGAGAAAAATAATGTCTACGAGATGATTCTAGGAAGGCCCTTCCTAAGACAACTGCAAATAGTACAGGATTGGGGAACCAACTCCTTGTACTTGCAGCGCTTAGGGTTCACAACCAAGGTCAATTTGAAGGATTACACCTTCAGAGATGTACCACCCCTACAGTGGAATCCTATCCACAAGGAGCAAGAAGATTCAATCTCTGTGCATTCTAAGAGTTCATCTGATACATCTTGGATGCATGAAGATACTCATTTGTGGATGTGCAAGGTCGCAAAGGAAGAGGAAAAACGCTTAAATGCAAGAGAAAAAGAAACTTCTCAAGGAGATAGACTAGTTAGAGACCCAACCTACACACCAATGATCTTTCCAGATGAGGAATTTGAGCCGCACGGTTGGGCAAAAATCTTAGCTACCATGGACATTGCAGTCAATGAAGAACAATGGACACCTCATTGCAATGAGGAGGGTTATGATATTTTAGTGTTCATGTGTCAGCCCTTGCTAGAAGAATGTGACTCTAGTGACTTCATAGAAGAAGAAGAGATTGATGATCTAGAGTCCATTGTGATGGATAGTTGCTTTATTTCATAGGAGCACTATCTAGAAGACATAGGAGTATTTACACAAAAAGAAGAAGAACCTCTCACAAGCATCAAAACGGTAAATTCAAAGGATGGGAGTGAAGGTGGTCAAAAGAAAAAGAAAAGAAAAGTAGTGAAACAAGGAGAGGAGGAGCAATTATTTGAAGTACCAGAAAATCTCAAGAAATATGAAGTGGAAGACCGAAAAATTTTGGTACGAATGCCTAAGAGAGAGGCCACAATAGGAGAAGCATATGATAATAAAGAAAAGACCAAAAAAATCATAGTCACCATCGAAGAGAATGAAGAGAGATGTACATACATAGGCGATGACCTAAGTAAAGAAGAGGAAGCAAAATTGTTAGCCTTGTTAAGGGAATATAGGGACATGTTTGCATGGCACTATAGAGACTTGAAGGGAGTAGATCCAAAAATTTCTCATACGATTCCCATGATAGCAGATGCCAAGCCCACCAAACATAAGCCCTACACATATAATGACACTTATGCAGCCAAAATAAAAGAAGAAATTGATAGATTGATTGAAGCTGGGTTCATCTATGAGATTGAGCATACTGAATGGGTGTCCCCCATTGTAGTGGTGCCCAAGAAGAATGGAAGTTTACGTGTGTGTATTAACCTTAAAAAAGTTAATGCCGCCACGATAAGAGATAGTTATCCGCTTGCAATCACTGAACATTTATTGGAACGTGTTGTAGGCAAGGAAGTTTATAGCTTCCTTGATGGATTTTCAGGTTACAATCAAGTAGCCATTGCCCCAGAAGATCAACATAAAACAACTTTCTCCACAGAGTGGGGGATCTTTGCATTTCGGGTGATGCCATTTGGGCTCACCAATGCACCTGCAACCTTTCAACGGCTCATGTGTCATGTCTTCAAATAGTTCTTGCGAAAGAGCTTAGAAGTACATGTGGATGATTTATGTGCTCATTCCCAAGAGCGAAGATACCACATCCCTGAGCTCAAACATATCTTCAACAAGTGTAGAGAATATCGAGTATGTCTGAACCCAGAGAAGTGTGTGTTCATGGTACGCCAAGGTAAAATCTTAGGTCACATTGTCTCTAAGAACGGAATATCAACAGATGAGGACAAGGTAAAAGCCATAGCGGAGATGCCAAGGCCGAGGAATGTTAAAGAGGTACAAGCCTTTATGGGCCATTGTCAATATTACCGTAGGTTTATTCACATGTATGCAATTATAGCTAAGCCTCTTTATGCCTTGTTTACAAATTTTGAGTGGAACGACGAATGCGAGAAGTCCTTCAATGAGCTGAAGAGATGCTTGTGCACAGCACCAATACTGACCACTCCTGATTGGAATAATCCATTCCATGTACATGTGGATGCATCCAATTATGCAATAGGATGTGTGCTATCACAACCAACTAGTGAAGGGAATTTAGATTTGCCTATAGCATATGCTAGCAAGCAATTGAATGTTGCCGAACAAAACTACACCACAACCGAAAGAGAAGGTTTAGGCATGGTATTGCTGTGAAGAAGTTTAGACACTATCTATTGGCCAACAAGTTCAAATTTTTCAGTGATCATCAAGCTTTACTATACTTGGTTAATAAACCTTGCAGTATAGGACGCTTAGTTCCTCTTACTAATGGAATATGACTTTGAAGTGGTTGTTAGGAAAGGTAAGACCCACCTCAGAGCGGATCACCTTTCTCGCATCACCTCAGGTGAGTTACCGCAAGGAGTGTCTGATGAATTGCCCGATGCTTATCTATTCAATCTAGAAGTTGTTCCTAAATGGGCAAATAAGTTGATACCAGTCCTAACCTTTGGACCCGCAAATAAGAATGTAAAAACAAATAAAGATGAGATTGACAAATCACAAAAATATCAAATAATGGTAGGCAACATGTACAAATAAGATACAGAAGGTGTATTAGCTTGTTGTGTTGAGGACGATGAACATAGTAGTTGGTTGCAACAAGCTCATGAAGGATTTCTAAGGAATCACTATTCTAAACAATGAACATTGCAAAATCTAAAGCGTTTAGGAGTGTATTGGCCTAGTATGGACAAAGAAAATCATGAGTGGATTACGAATTGTCCAAGGTGCAAAGAGAGTCCCCCAGTGGAGCATGCCACTCTTTATCACGTGGCGCTAATTCCAGACTGGAGTGCTCCATTGGTAGAATTCATGAGATCGGGAACCTTACCCAAGGAGGCTAGTCTAGCAAGGAAAGGAAGCATGGAGCAAGAGGCTAAAGACTATGCCTTCGTAGGAGACAACCTATATAGGAGAGGAAAAGATGGTTACTTAAGATTGTGCATTCATGAAATAGACTACTTGAAACTCTTAGAAACTGTCCATAGCAGTGTCGCAGGCAGACATTTTGTTCCTAATCGAGTAATTAAGACTATCCTATTCTCAGGACTTTGGTGGCCCACTCTTCATATGGATGCATATACCTATGTGAAGAAATGTGACACATGCCAACGTTCCCAGTACCCAATTAGAAAAGATGAGATGCCTTTGATGCCAATGATGGGAGGACGTGCATTCTCGAAGTGGTGCATAGACTTTGTAGGTCCTATTAACCCCCAGCTAGAAACTCCCATGCAGAATACATTATTGTAGCCACAGACTACCTTACAAAGTGGGTAGAAGTCAAAGCCACAATGAAGAATGATGCTCAAACAACGGCAAAGTTCTTATTTGAGAATGTGTTCACAAGATACAGATTACCAATAGAGTTAGTAAGTGATAGAGGCACACACTTCTTGAATGAAGTAATTGAAAATCTTCTCCAAGAATTCTTGGTGATACATAAGAAGTCTGCCCCCTATCATCCACAAGCTAACGGACAAGCTGAGAGCACAAACAAGATCCTATGTAATATACTGACAAAACTAGTAACTAACAAACGCTCTGATTGGAACAAACAACTTCATCATGTTGTTTGGGCTACCGAGTTGCCTATAAAACGGTACTCAATGCCACCCCATTTCAGATGTTCTTCGGATAAAATGTTCTGCTACCATTGGACTTCCTAATCCCAACTTTAAAAGTAGCACAAGAGCATGAATGGAATGGACACGAGTTATCCTCAAGGATCTTGGATCTAGAATGCTTAGGTGAGACAAGGCTACGTGCGGCTGCAGGCATCTATGCTGCAAAGAAAAGGCAAAAGGCATACTTTGATGCACATATCAAAGATAAAGGATTGAAAGAGGGAGACCTAGTGTTGGTTTATACACTAAAGCAACATGCCCATAAATTGGAAAAAAGAGGATATGGACCCTTGATCATTAATAGAATTTCCACTAGCGGTGCAGTTCAATTGGCCACACTAGAAGGTGATATCTTGCCCAACTATATCAGTGGTTGTCGAGTCAAGCTATATCAAGAACCTCTTACAGAGGATATGCTACAGAGACTCAACACTGCTAAGAAGCGAAAAGAAGAAGAGTTAAGGGTTAGAGAAGAAGCACAGGCAGAGGCTAGAGAACGCATTAGGAGAAATAAGTTAAGACGCCTAGGCCTAGAATTCGATCGAGAGGCTCCAAGATACCACATGGCCATGTGTCAAACATCAAGTGCAATTGCTTCTCAAATAATTGATCGACGTCCTTTTGTGACCATAGCGGTAGGACAAGGGAAGAATGCAAGGACTGTGAGAGCATTGATTGACTCAGGTGCAACAACTAGTGCAGTTAGACTATCCTACTGCCAAGACTTGCAATTGAACATAAAGCCCATAGAAGCCTATCTCATAGGTTTTGGAGGTGTGGAAACCCCTTGTTTGGGTGAGGTGGAACTTCCCATCTACCTTCAAGATGTTCCAATGAAAGTCAAAATGCTAGTAGGTCATGATGAGGACATTATAGAGCCACTTGTCTTGGGTCAAGATTGGATTTATGACCATGTAGTCAATTGGAACCTAAGAAGTCAAATCCTTCAAGTTTGGGCACATGAACAATGTATTACATTAGAATTAGACAATTGCATGATCACAAATCCAAAGGTCACACATTATCTTAGTTCTTCGGAAACTAATCTTCGTAAAGAAAATGTTGTGTGTGTCAAAAACCCTACGAAGCAAAAGGACTCAATCATGGAAGCACAAGCTCAAAGGCCAGCAAACCTCTCTTCTTCTTCACATACTAATGCCAGTGTAACTCAGCCAAAGAGGCAAGCAAAAGATACATCTGCTATATCAACTAGACAGACAGAATTCAAGAAGAAAGAAGCTCAGGGCATGAAGCACATTTGGGTACAAAAAGGAGAACAAGCACCAGATTTGCCACAACCCTTTCGAGTGAGGCAAGCCAACCATCCTACAAGGAGCACCAAGAAACGAGGACCATCTCAATTCCACGGTCTTCGACAAATTTGGGTACCAAAGCAATCGATGAAGGCCAACCATACTAACGTACAAATTTGGGTGCCAAAGAAATTAGTTGTAGCTCAACAAGAGCGATTACAAATGTGGGTACCCAAGGCACTCTTACATGCACAAAACCATCTGATCTCCCTCACAAGGAAAATCTCAGCAAAAACACCATGAAGAAGCAAGAGTCAAAACCACGGGCAGAGACCAAAAGAAGATGAATTCATCTCCTGGCCGATAATAAAAAGACAATCACAAAGGATATGGGTTTGGAAGCCAAAAATACTAGCAGCTTCCACAACACCACGGAGCCGACCACGATAGATATCAAATTTTAGCAACCATCCAAAGATGAAAGGGCCAGAAGTGATCTCCACAGGACCACATACCATTCTCAAATGGATCCCTATAAGGCGGATTACATCATTGCAAGATTCAATCGACACCTCCAAACAAAGATTGCATCAATTCTACAAGTAACATCAAATGCCTCGACCAACAACCATGTGCCTTTGGCATAACCTTGTCTTTTGCACCATTGAGGTCATGCATTTCCAAAGTATGCATTAATACAGGGCCTCCTTACATGGTTGTGCATAGACACAATTGAGAATCCCAAGCACATGATACACATCTGACATATGTAAAATATTTTATTGATGCTAACACCTTTCTTCTTGTCTTATTCCACAAAAAAAAGAAAAAAAAAATAAGAAAAGAAAAAGAAACAAAGAGAGTGATAGGACAGGAGTGCACGCTTGAACAATCTCTAATGAGAACCATCAACACGAGAGACAAGCCAGTGGTCAATCATCACAATGGGCATACAACATGAAGAGTGACGATCGACGGAACTTTCACCATGGTAAGAATTGTATGCTTCAACAACAACATAACCATGGTCGATTAGGAAACCTCTTCGTCGGCATACCCTTGAGTACCTAGCTCAAGACCCAACTTCTTGCACCATAACTTTTCCAATGCATTTCCGAAGTATGCATGCATAGGGCTATATTACAAGGCCATGCACAAGGCACATATCTTGTCCAACCCATGCACTAATGCACTGACCCATTGTCCATTATGGGTTACAAGTACTTGATGTGAAAACGAGGAAATCCATCTTTGGAAGAACCAGAGGACATCAAGGGGACAACAACAAGAGAAAGGAAGCAATCCACCATGCGAGTTGCTCATACCCAACATCGACAACCTCTTTCAAGTAGCTCACAATTTTTGAAAGCTCACAACGACACCATCAAGAGGGAATACAAGGAAGACGTACAAACGTAGCAGTGACAAAATGAGGAACCAGATATCTGCCCAAGCTACAATTGGAAGATGGACTGCTCTTGTGGATACATGATGGACACTATCTCTCCAAGCACTACACGGAACAACCACTACAACAAGGGTCTGTCAGGGACGACAGACTCTAGAGGGGGGAGTGTTGAAGCTCAAGGTCAAGGACAAATCATGGAAGCACATCAAGGAAGTGGACACACAAGAAGAAGGAGCAAGTGGGGAGCTCCAAGAATCACATGTCAAATTTTCAGAAGAAATCCCTATAAAAATAGTGATTTTTATTATTAAAAATCATTGTAAATACCATTTTCTATTTTTACAACTCCATTTTGTTCAAGACAATGAGTCCTTGAGCTTGAGGAGTATTAGATGTATCATCTACCAATTTCATAATTTTTAGATTTCGTTTGAGCCCCCAAATAAGCCCTAGAACCTAATTTTTAACTAGGCCACTAGGTCTGGACAGAGCCAAAACCACTCAAAAACTATAAAAAGGGCTGGAGAGCTCATTTTTGATGTTAGCTTGTTGTAGATTTAAGCTTTGTAAGAGAGTTCATTTGCAATCAAAGATCTTCCATCGTTCCACTCTTTGCTCTTACCTTGTGCATGTGTGTGTATATGTGTGTGCATGGTTGTGTGCTTTCACTCACGCACTTGTGCACTTCTCTTGCTCTTGGTCTTCATACCAGTCCTCACGTCTCCACGGATTGACATTTATGAGGTGGAGCTCCTCAGGTTGGTACTTACCATTGTGCTAGAGTGTCACCACATGGTGGATTGCTTTTCACTTTATAAAATTGCTTTTCACACAAATTTTAAAATTTAGGGTTTGGCTTTTGACTGCCCAAATGTGGTCCAAATTCTAAATGTTATATATCAATAGATAGCTCCTCATATATTGTTTGGTATTTTTTTAATGAACTATTGATATATTTAGGTAGTGATGTGTATGAACACTCTAGGACCGTTGGGGCACTTTTCTCCCTCTTTAGGAGGTTTTTCCCCCCCGTCTTGTACATACGTCGATTGCCCTAACAGGCTACTTATCTTTGTACATTCTAGAGCAGGTCGCCATTTCATCTACGGCATTGTCGACACTCCTCCGATCACAGTCTTAGGATCGCATGAAATTTGGTATGCATACTCAGGGTGATTTGGAGATCAAAACTGCTTCGCTTTGTGGTGCCGAAATCATGATCTGGGCTCGTTTTGGTCTCTGAGCGCACTGTCGTAGTGCTTGTGCAAGCTATTTTGTCTTTTTGTGCCAAAGATATATACCAGTTTCAATTCGCCAATATAAGTGTCTCAAAGTCTGCTACAAGTCTAGCAAAACTCGTTTGGGTAGTTTTGTTCAACTTTTTTAGATATAGTCATTTTTTTGCGTCAAGGTATTTTAGTCAGTGGACATGGCTGATAGTTTTTTTTTTTATACGTTGGTTGTTGAGGATAAGTTGGATGGTACCAATTATCGATTGTGGGCTTATATGATGCATCATGTATTGGTCGCAAAAGGACTGTGGAATATTGTGTAGGGTGTTGAAAAACGTCCTATTACACCTGTGAACACAGGTACTGCAAATACAGGTACTAGTTGAAGCTGATGCAGATGGTGTCGAAGATGGTGATATTCTACACATTCTTGTTCGTGCTACTGTTTATTGCACCTACAATAAAGCAAATTCATTGGGATGGCAGAGATGCTCAGGCACATGCATTGATAGCTTTGTCTGTCAAATGTGCCATTATTCCTCACATTCACTCTTGTAGAATAAATAAGGATGCTTGGGATACACTTACCACATTGTACTAGGCTAGGAATGAGGCTCGTGTTGCTTACCTTTGAAAACAGTTAGAGAGTGAGCACATGAATGAAGGTGATTCTATGGATAGTTTTTTGACAAAGATTAAGGATTTGAAGAACACTTGATTTTTGTTGATGAAGTCCTTCTTGATAATTCACTTGTGCAGACTGTTTTGAATGGTCTTCCCGACTCATATCAGAGTTTTGCATCTACTCTTTGTTTGATGATGAAAGGCAATCCAAATGCCTTAACATTTGAAGAGTTAGTTTTTGTTTTGTTGTAGGAGTATCATTCTAGGCAGAATAGGTCTAGTATGCATGTTGCAGATCAAGCTTTCTTGGCTAGTCAAAAGGGCAAAGGAAAATGGAGCTCTTCTATTAGTAAGCAAAAATCTGCTAATTCTGCACAATCAAAGAAGGAAGACAAAGATGAGAAGAAATTAGAAAAGCAGAAATTGTTTTGCAAATACTGTAAAGCAAATGATCATGCCATTAAGAGATGTCCAAAATTGACTGCTAAAGAGGCAAAGAAGAAAGAGGTTGGAATGGTTGTTGCAGAGGCCTCTACACCAAAAACGGAGTCTGCTAATCTTGTGTAGGATGAAGAATGGGTGTTTACTATTGTTTGCAGTTTTGACCCATATTCTCATGAGCACTGCATGTTTGCAGTAGACTTAGATGTTTGGTAATTTGATAGTGGGGCGACCAAACATATCACCTTGCAGCATAGTTTCTTCTCTTCACTCGAGCCTACCCCTACAAGGAATATTATCACATGCACCAACAACTCCTCTTATCCTGTCATGGGAGTTGGTAAGCTCATTCTAACTATTGTTGATAGTAGTTCTTTTACTTTGTCAGATGTTTTATTTTTGTCAGGGATCAAGAAGAATCTGTTATCAGTTTTAGCTTTAGCCAAGATTGGCTTGGTTGTGAAATTTATTGATGACAGGTGTACAATTCATGATCTATCAAATGGCGATGTGATTATTTCTTCTAGCATTTTATGTCGTGGGTTGTATAAGCTCATAGACTATGAAAGATTTGTGAATGATTTAGCATGTGCAATACATGATTCTTAGGCTATGTTAGATGCAAAGCTTTGGCATGCATGGTCATCTGAATTTTGCTAGTTTGTTATGCTTGCAGAAATATGAAATGGTGTCCTCTTTGCCCAAACTTGAGGCACCCCGTAAACATGTTTGTAAAGGCTGTATTTTGGGCAAAATGCAGCATTCATCCTTCCAAAAGGATGGTTTAGTTCGGGCTACTCAGAAACTGCAGCTTGTTCATAGTGATGTCTGTGGTCCTATTCAAACACCCTCTTTTGGAAATTATCCTTACTTCGTGACTTTCATCGATGATTTTTCGAGGCATGCATGGATATATCCATTGAAGGCAAAGTCCAAAGTGTTCATGTGCTTCAAACAATTTTTGGTTTTGGCAAAAAATATGTCAGCATGTAAAATGGGCACCCTCCATTCTGATCGAGGGGGGGAATATATGTCTTCTGACTTTAATGCATTTTTGTCTGAACGTGGGATAAAACATCAATGTACAATGTCGTATCCACCTCAATAGAATGGAGTTGCTAAACGGAAGAACATGTCACTCATGGAGATGGCGAGGTGTATGGTCACGAGTCAAGCTTTACCACATAGTTTCTGGCTTGAGGTCATCATGTGTGTAGCATATGTACTTAACAGGTGTCCCACTAAAGCACTGCAATCTATCACTTCATATGAGGCTTGGCATGGTCGCAAGCCATCTGTTTCTCATCTACGTGTTTTTGGTTGTTTGGCATATGCATTAGTGCCTAAACAACATCGCAGAAAACTAGATGATAAAGCAGGAAAATGTATTTTTTTTTATACAATTCTGAAAGCAAAGGCTATCGTCTGTATCATCCACAAACTAAATGAATTCTAGTTAGCCGTGATGTTGTTTTTGTGGAAGATGCTATTCAACCCTTACAGACATTTGTTAGCTCCAAAGATATGTATGATACTTTGCTCCCTCTTTTTACAAGTGGACATTCTATTGTTGGTCCTAATGAGGCAACTTCTCAGCCTTTGTAGGTTTCATATGATGATGCAGATCCTTCCATTTCTGATGCAGATTTACATGATGCACTTGATGAGAGAGCTGATATTGAGCAAGAAAAAACTATGCCAAAATGGTTGGTGTAGACTTTGCATGACAGCAAATTAGATGCACCTCTATCATAACGTACTCGTTTAGGATCTCATAGTGCCTCTTTTGCATCAGATTGCTATGCTATGGCTACATCTATTCTATGTGATGACAATGAGCATGTTTCATTTGATGAAGCACAAAATTCAAAAGTTGGATGGTTGCTTTGCAATCTAAATATGATGCTATAATGAAGAATGGTACTTGGTCTTTATGTGACTTGCCTCCTGGCCAGAAGGCCATTGACACCAAGTGGGTATACAAGCTGAAGCATAACCCCTGGAACCATTGACGGGTATAAACCCAGGCTTGTTTCAAAGGGTTATGCATAGGAAAGAGGCATTGATTTTGATGAAACCTTTACACCTACATGCCGAATGACGACTATTCATAGCATCTGTGCACTTGCAGCTCATCATGGTTGGAATGTACATCAGTTGGACATTAAAACAACATTTCTAAATGGTGACTTGCATGAAGAGGTGTATGTTTTTCAGCCCCATGGCTTTGTGCACAAAGGGCATGAAAACTAGGTGTGCAGGTTAAAGAAGGCATTGTATGGTTTAAAGCAAGCACCACGTGCTTGGTATGAAAAGATACATGCCTATCTGATTGCACATGGTTTTGAGAATAGTCCAACTGAAAGAAACTTATATGTTAAGGGTGCTAATGATGTGCTTCTGATCATTGTTGTCAATGTTGATGACATGTTGCTCACTAGCCCTATTGAGAAGCATATTGCTGATTTTGAGGCTGATTTGCATGCCTCATTTGAGATGTCTGATTTGGGGCATCTGCATCATTATTTGGGCATCCAATTTATGTGAGTTGATGGTGGAATAGCTTTGTGTCAAATGAAATATATTGAGACATTATTGTAGCATTTTGGCCTTGAAGATTGTAAGCCTATTGCCACTCCTATGGAGACAAGTTTACGTTTGAGTCTTCATGATGCGAGAGATGCATTTGAAGTCGTCCTCTATTAGCAGACTGTTGGATGCTTGATTTATTTATGCATTACTCGGCCAGATATTCAGTTTGTTGTCTCAGAGATGAGCAAGTTTATGCATTGCCCAGGTGTCAAGCATTGGCAGGCGGTTAAATGCAACCCCACGTTACCCAAACAATTCTTCTCCTCTTCGTTCTAGTGAATAGTAGTAGTACTTTGGTTTCAATGAGAACATTGGCCTTGACTTGATTCTCCTTCTTGTTCCCTTATTGCAACATGGATACGACCAAGTCCTGGGCCACATTACTTGGTGGGAAAACTACTCGGACAGTCTAACTTTGAAAAATTTTTGATTCTTCACTACTTGAGTGGTACCCGGCTACTTGGATTGTTTTATCCCAAGGGGGGATCATTACCGCCAGATTTGCATGCTTTTTCTGACAGTGATTGGGATGGTTGCTATGATAGGTGTGTCCAATAGTGGCTTTTGCTTCATGCTTGGTAGCTCATGTATATCTTGGTTGAGCAAGAAGCAGACTACTTTTGCCACTGCAATTTGTGGCCATGTCCAGTTGTGAGGCTGAGTATAGGGCAGCTTTCCTAGTGACTATCGAGTGTGTGTGGCTCAGAAGCCTTATGGCTGATTTGGGTGTTGGTCACTCTTCTGTCATCACCATCTTCACTAACACTCAGAGCACATTGGCAGTTGTGAGGAACCGTGTGTTTCATGCTTGCACTAAGCACATTGAGGTGCATTATCATTATGTTATGGAGAGGTTCTCTGTTGGAGAGATCAACTTGGCATATGTGCCCATGCAAGAGAACATTGCAGACCTTTTCATGAAGGCTTTGCCAAGGGAGAAGTTTGAAGCTTTCCACAAATCTTTAGGCTTTATTCCTTTTGTGGATTGATTCCACATAGCTTGGCACTTCCTTATACATGAGTGTCAGCTTCTTGTTCACCGCATCACTCTCGAGGGGGATTTGTTGATATATTTAGGTAGTGATGTGTGTGAACACTCTAGGGCCCCCAAGTCACTTTTTTCCTCTTTAGGAGGTCTTTTTTCCCTAGCTTGTACATATGCCTATTGCCCTAACGGGCTACTTATCTTTGTATATTCTAGTAGTAATACATTCAGTATTGTGTGTTGTGCTTCAAGCTTCTTCTTCCTTGTGCTATTCGTGTGCTTCTGCAGACGTCTAACTCCAACATGAACTTCCTTGTGGAAAGTTTTCTATTTTCCAACAAACATGTCAAATACATTTTGGGAAGAAGCATGCCATATGATTGTACATGTCATAAATAGATCTCCAACACGAATGATGCATGATTTGACTCCTTATGAGAGATTATGGAAGCACAAACCAACTCTAAGCTATTTACGAGTATTTGGATGCATTATTTATGCACAGATGCCTAGTCAATTGAGACATAATTTTGAGACAAAATATGAAAAGTGCATGTTTATTAAAAATTAATAGAAAAATAAAGGATATAGATGCTATAATATTGTGACCAAAGAATGTATTGTGAATTGAGACATAATTTTTGGTGAGAATGCTTCTTGGTATGCATCCAAAGATATGGTAGCGATAAAAAATGATTGAGGTGATATTTATGCATAATGTTTATAATGAGCCAGAGACAAGTCATATACATTATGATCATGAAGAAAGTCAAGATTATGGATCATACAAGTTTCCTACCCTTGAGATATTAGGGAGTGAAGATGCAAAAGATTATGCAAGGAGAAAGGACAAAGGGAAAGAAAATAGTATGTGTGTGATTCATATATTGAAGATAAAATAGTCACATTTGAAATGTTGGAAAGTAAGAAGTAGAAATATGTTCCTCCATATGAAAGAAGGGAAAAATGATCAAGATTAGATGAAGAAACATCTTTAAGAAGATCTATGAGTGAGACATCTTATAGAGGAATTGAATCTATAAAATAAGTCTATGAATTTTCACTATCCATACATGATAGAGAGAATAAAGCATGATGTGCTTAGGAACTTTCATGGAGTAATAAAGATTTGTGCAAAGCAATGAATGACGAAATGAGTGCATTGAATAAGAATAAAACTTGGGAATTGGTGAGATCTCCACCAAACAAGAAAGCTATTGGATGCAAATGGGTGTAAAAAGTGAGGTATAAAAGTGATGGTTCAACAAAGAGATATAAAACAAATCTTGTTGCAAAGGGATATGCAAGTGTATATTGGTTGAATTATGATGAAATGTTTGGTCATATTGAAAAAATGACAATGATGAAAAGCGATTGCATAGGTTGTTATGAACAATTAGAAATTGTATCAAATAGATGTTGAGAACACATTCTTGAACGATAAGTTGCATGAGGAATTTTATATGGAGCAACCAAAAGATAGCATGCTAAGAAATGACTAGTCATAGACTTTTTGTCACACGTATATTAGTTTGAGCATGGGAGAAGGCAATTCCTAATACATGGAGATGTGAATCTTTAGGAGATGAGTTTAGAGATCACAACCAAATTGCTCAAGAATTTTAGTAAGTACATCTATGTTTTAAATTTTGTTTATTGATATTGTGTTATAATGGATTCTAACAATCAAGGAAGTTCTAATGAGAATGCTAATAAGTTTGTTGAAGATGAGAGTAGATTTCTAGGAATTAATTTTATGTGATTTACCTTTTGGTTTACCTCTTTGCAAGGACATTGATCATATGTTGAGTCAGTGCCAAGAGCGATTTGATCTCTCGACCATCATTTTGCATGAGCATGCAAGAGGCTAATGAATTCCACAAGATCCTAGACGAGTATATGGAGAAAGGGCTAAATCTAGTCATCCTTTGGAAAACACATGCTGCTAGTGAAAAATAAGCACAAATCTTATAGGATGTGAGGAGATTACCACACACTCAATATGATCACTGTCAAACATAGATACCCATGCCTAGAATATATTATATAAATAGACACTCTAGGTGGATCAATTTGTACTCAAGAAGATAGATTTAAAGAATGGTTACCACCATATTAGAGTTAGAGAGTAGGATATACATAAAACAACATTATGGACAAGGTTTAGTTTTGTTGAATTTCCATGCATTAAGAATGTGTAGAAATGAAGAAAGCTTCTATGAAGGTTAATTTATCTTTAGAGATAAATTTTCTTCATTAAATAGATTATTGGGAAATGATTTGACTACACTTATAATTTTTCACAAAAGCTTTGTAATTTCTTATGTCAATAAATTCCTAATCATTTTATTTTTACTTTCACTCCTCTACATATAGTTTTTGCAATACTTTTTTTGAAAAAGCTATCTCAAAACATCAAGATTTTTGTAAATCTTATAGTTTTAAATTGTGTTTAAGTTCAAGTTTTTTATGTAAAGTTTGGAAATTTCATAAGAATCTCATCAAATCAAGATTTATAAATACTTCTTGTAATACACCTCTCATAAATGTTTTGAAATGGGTAAACAATGTTGGAGTTAGACGTCTGCGAAAGCACGCAAACAGTACAAGGAAGAAGAGGAAGCTTGGAGCACAACACACAATACTGAATGTATTACGACTAGAATATATAAAGATTAGTAATCCGTTAGGGCTGTAGGCGTATATACACAGGGGGGGGGGATAAAAGCTCCTAAAGAGGAAAAAAAGTGCCTCGAGAGTCCTAGTGTGTTCACACACATCGCTACCTAAATATATCAACAAAGCCCCCCTGGGAGTGATGCGGTGAACAAGGAGCTGGCACTCATGTATAAGGAAGTGCCAAGCTATGTGGAATCAATCCACAAAAGGAAGTAAGCCCAAATCTTTGCAGAAAGCTGACTTCTCCCTAGGCAGAGCCTTCATGAAAAGGTCTGCAATGTTCTCCTGCATGGGCACATATGCCAAGCTGATCTCTCCAGCAAAGAACCTCTCCCTGTGATAATGATAATGCATCTCAATGTGCTTAGTGTGAGCATGGAACACACGGTTCTTTACAATTGCCAATGCGCTCTGACTGTCAATGAAGATGGTGGTGGCAGAAGAGTGACCAACACCCAAATCAGCCATAAGGCATCTGAGCCACACACCCTCAATAGTCACTGTGAAAGCTGCCCTATACTCAGCCTCACAATTGGAAGTGGCCATAGTAGGTTGCTTCTTTCTCAGCCAAGATATGCATGAGCTACCAAGCATGAATCAAAAACCACTAGTGGACACACTTGTATCATAGCAACCAGCCCAATCACTGTCAGAAAATGCATGCAAATTTGGCAGTAGTGATCCCCCCTTGGGATAAAGCAACCCAAGTAGCCGGGTACCACTCAAGTAGTGAAAGATGCGCTTAGTCGCCTGGCAATGCTTGACACCTAGGCAATGCATAAACCTGCTCATTTGTGAGATAGAAAACTCAATAGCTGGCCGAGTAATGCATAAGTAAATCAAGCATCCAATAGCCTACTGATAGAGAACAACATCAAATGCATCTCTAGCATCATGAAGACTCAATCATAAACCTTTCTCCATAGGACTGGCAATAGGTTGCATGAAATCAATGCCCAAATAATGATGTGAATGACCCAAATTAGACATCTCAAATGAGGCATGCAAACCAGCCTTGAAACCAGCAATATGCTTGTTATGAGGACCAGTCAACAGCATTTCATCAACATACACAACAACAATCAGAAGCACATCATTATCACGCTTAACATATAAGGTGCTTTCGATTGGATTGTTCGCAAAACCATGTGCAATAAGATAGGCATGTATCTTTTCATACCAAGCACGTGGTGCTTGTTTTAAACCATATAATGCCTTCTTTAATCTGCACACGTGGTTTTCATGCTCTTTCTACATAAAGGAGATTTCTAGTTATTTGTGTTGGCGCGTTGAAAATGGCTATATAGCCAATCCGTGAAAGAAGGTATATCTGTAATCTCATTATTATCGAGATTACGTCTAGATCTTTTGTTTTTTTGCCTTTTACTTCAGTGATTTTGAAGTTCCTCGTACTCGCTAAGGAATGCTTGCATGCATTCACTATTATATGCTACAAAAGTAGAAACATCATTTTTTTCTTGAAATGTAAATAAGAATGGAACACCCTTACTTGATAATACCTCATCTTTTATTTTTGAAGAAGACTCGTTGGTCCATGCACGTGGAGCTTCTTCATGAACTCTTTCAAGGTACTCACTAACGTAATACATGCAATCTTCAAGCATCCAACCCTTTGCCATGGATCCTTCTGGTTTTGCTCTTTGTCGCACATAACCTTTAGTATTCCCATAAATGGCTCGACCCAAAACATCCATCGAGTGTTGACAACACCTGCAATCTCTATCTCATCTACAAGATGGACTAATAAATGAACCTGAATATCAAAAAATGAAGTAGGAAGCACTTTCTCCATCAAACATAGTAGCTCTTTGCATTCACGTTTTTTTGTGGGATCGAGTATTTGTCAATCTCTTTGGATTTAATCCACCTATACATATCATAAAAGCAATTATAAAGAAGTTAATTAAAAAATAAAAGAATCCATAGTAAACATGTTTTGAAACGATGCTCCATATCCTGTAGGAGTCTTAATCAATTGAATTCTATTGTTGATAGTCTGTATCTCTTTTGTTGTAAGTACCCAAGGAGCAGGTGCATAAGTCGTTTCTTGTCGATGTCTATCAAAAACTGGCCATAACTTTGGTTTGGATTTTTTATCTTTCAAATCATTCCTTGATGCTATGGTATCTTTTAGTCCAAGAAGATGCTGCCATAGTGAATAACCAATATTTTTGAATATATGCATAGGATCAAGAAGATGACATACTTTTAACTCTTTCCAATACTCCAAAGAATACCATATTGATATGTTCTCTGCGAGTGCCAATTTTCCTTTACGTCTGTTCACATACTCATTATCTGAATCATCACTGAAGATTTCTGCTTCTGGATCTATCAGAGGTCCATCTGTCCATTTTTTATACCAATCCATAGGCATCATAGGTTTTGGATACTGACCTGTTTCAAACTTTTCATTAAAATGTATTGCTTCTCTTTTAGATCTTAATGGATGATCATCAGACAAGAATCATCGATGTCGAAGATAAATATTTTTGTTGAGATTCTTACTATAGATTGATCTCAATCAATCACCACAATATGGACAAGCTTTATAACCCTTAGTAGATATTCTTGCATCATGGAAAATGATAAAAATATAATTAGATTAAATCATATTTATTTACATGCATATTGAATGAAAAAATTACATCAATACCTGAACAAACACCATATCCAGGAAAATCGTGAATAGTCCAAGCCACAATACCACAAACCGTAATATGTCTTTCATTGATGCTTTTCGATACATCAATGACATTAATACCTCTCCATAACTCTTGAAGATCATCAATGAGAGGAGCAAGATATACATTCATATCTTTAACTTGTCTTTTGCCTGGGATTAAAAGTGAAAGCATTAAATGTTCCTTTTTAATGCTAAGATATGGCAGAAGATTGTAGTTTATGACTACTACTGGCCATGTTGACCATTTTTTGGATTTCATGGAGAATGGATTAACCCCATCTAATGCAACTCCTAACTTTAAGTTTTGTGGATTTTGTGCAAATTCAGGCCATGTAGAATCAATATGCTGAAAAGCAATACTATCATGAGGAATTCTGATTATTCCATCGGCACTTTTGTGATCATGTCCCCAAGTCAAAAGCTTTGATAATTCGGGGCTTTGAAACATATGTCTAATCTGTGGAGCCAATGGAAAATGTCTCAATACCTTTTTTGGGATTTTACCTTCTTCGTCCTTATATTGAGGAGATTGACATTTGGGACATGTCAAAGAGTCTGCATATTCATCTCTATATAAAATACAATCGTTAGGACATGCATATATACATTGATAATCTATACCGAGATTGTTGATTATCTTCTTCATTTCATCATGTGAGGTAGGAAGAATATTCTGACTTGGTAAAAACTTTTTAGATAATAACCTGTAAGTTTATCAAAAAAAGATATATTAAAAAAAGTAAATAAATAAATATACATATATACATGCAGGTTTTTATTCTTACTTTAGATAAGGTAAGAACAAGAACTTGAATTGAATGGACACTTTTTGTCCGCGCATCTTTTAAAACTATTAATGCATCTTTCAAAATATTCGTGCAAAATTTGATTGTTTTAGATGGTAGGATACGATTGTTTGTTTTGGAGGATATGAAGTATGTACCTTCATTGAATGATTTGTCGATTCACACATATGTTTAGTTTGAAAGTGTGAGAAGCGGGTTTATAATTGCTATTCAAAGAATTTGACATTGTTTATAGGCCATACGATGGTGACCTGGATGAATCGCATGCACAGAGGTTACTCAAGATAGAGCAACCTGATTATAAGGGACTAGTACCAACAGGATTTCTGGGGTATGCAGTAAACCTCTTGCATGTCAATGATGAGCATCTGAACTTTAGGATACAAAGTGGAAATCATGGTGGCTTGAGAGGATCACTTTTATACAGCTTGTTCAAAGAACTTCAGGTTTATGACACTGAAGTTTTTTGAACAAGTTGTATAAAAGTGATCCTCTCAAGCCACCATGATTTCCACTTTGTATCCTAAAGTTTAGATGCTCATCATTGACATGCAAGAGGTTTACTGCATACCCCAAAAATCCTACTAGTATTAGTCCCTTATAATCAGGTTGCTCTATCTTGAGTAACCTCTGTGCATGCGATTCATCCAGGTCACCATCGTATGGCCTATAAACAGTGCCAAATTCTTTGAATAGCAATTATAAACCCGCTTCTCACACTTTCAAACTGAACATATGTGTGAATCGACAAATCATTCAATGAAGGTACATACGTCATATCCTCCAAAACAAACAATCGTATCCTGCCATCCAAACAATCAAATTTTTTGCAAATATTTTGAAAGATGCATTAATAGTTTTAAAAGATGTGCAGACAAAAAGTGTCCATTCAATTCAAGTTCTTGTTCTTACCTTATCTAAAGTAAGAATAAAAACCTGCATGTATATATATAAATATATATATATATATATATATATATATATATATATATATATATATATATATATATATATATATATATATATATATATATATATATATATATATATATATATATATATATATATCGAAAATTGAAAATTATAACTTAATAGTGTCGAAACAGATACATTACTCCATCCAAAACGATTTTGAAGGTTGAGAATAAGTAAGCTCGCCCTTAGTCGTGTCAAACGACTTCCTTCATATACATGCTTTAGACATTCCTCTCGAAGATATTTCTCATTTTTAGAAATATCAATGCTCTCACTGTCATTTTGATACCAATCCTCAATAAAATCTGCCATGCCATCATCTTCATCATTGTCACACAAATCTTGTACTTTATCGTCTTTTGAATATAGATCTTTCAACTTTTCATATTGCACAGGATTAGTTTTGTGTAGCCTCCTCATGGAAGCTTCTGATAAATGAGGTCTTACTGGTAATTGTGAATGTTGTGGACGAATATCATCAATATCATATGTTGGAATCTACACATATAAATAAAACTCATTAGTATTCCATGAATGAATAAAAAGTAAACTTTAAATATAAAATTAAGTATATAACTTATTAAATATGGATAGAAAATTTTTATTCTCTCTAGATAAAAGGTGCTCTTGGAGGTCTACGCCATCCATAATTCACTAATAGTTCATCACCAGCATGTAATGTAGTAATAGCATTGACAACTATGTATCTTGATACATCTCTACTCATGTATGGCGATTCATGACTATTTTCACGCTCCTCAAATGTGCAATTAGTCCTTGAACTATTATGTAACCCTCGACTACGATTTATTAAACCTTCTATATTTCCATGTGTGTAAGGTCTTCCATCAATATATAATCTTTCATTTTCTGCATGTAAAATCCTTCTACTAGTAAGGGATACTGCGTTCAAGCATATTCCATAAGTACTCATGCTAACATACCACCTGAGACGTGGTAGTTTTTTTGTAGATAGCTACGTCTTCAAGAGTCATTTCCTCAGCAGAAGGTACACAAATTAATAGTTTATATTAAAAAAGTTTTATATATTTTAGTAAATTTTTACATTTAATTTATGTATTTTTTTTCTTGAATAAATAGGCTCTTGCAACGAAGAGAGTGGAGTCGGGCCACACATCGCACCTAGGCCAAATGGGCCATAATGGTTTTGTAGCTAGGTTTTTAAGTATATGTGTTAATGTGAGTATATTTTTTATTTTAGTTAGAATGCAAGCAACTAATGTTTTTTATTTGTTTCATTGCAGCGGAAGGATTATGGCCGATATCCTACGAAACATGAGATCGAGTATGCTACACATTTTGGATATCGGCATTTGGGCGAGTATATGCAAGATCATCCTGATGCCTTTGTGAGTATTTTTAAATTTTATATAATTATTTTGTTTTTATGAATGGTTTAATTATTTTATTTATTTATGTTTGTTATATGTAATACATGAGTATTATGGAGAGACAAATATGGATGAGGTGGAGAGACAAACATAGGAGGGACGATCTCGATCGTCAAAGGGTGATCATGACGATGAGGATGAGGAAGATCGGGATGATCATGATATTGCTGCTGATGATGATGATCATGATGATGATGATTAGGATTTTAGTTGATTATGACATTGGATTATATGTATATATATATATATATATATATATATATATATATATATATATATATATATATATATATATATATATATATATATATATATATATATATATATATTATCTATATATTTTTCATTTCAGTTATGTTTTGAATTGTGTGTATGGTATTAAGTAATGAAGAGTTTTGTTCTATTGATTGTTATTATTGTTTATATTAAGCATGTGTTTTAATACTTTAATTATATAATTCATTCATATGTGTGTATCTAAGTGTATATGTATGTAGTGTATGTGCATGTGTATGTGTGTGTATATGTATGTATGTGCATGTGCATGTGTAAGTGTATATGTGTGTATGAGTATGTGCATGTGCATGTGCATGTGCATGAGTATGTGTATATGTAGGTATGTGCATGTGTGTGTGCATGTGTATATGTGTTTTAATACTTTAATTATATAATTCATTCATATATGTGTACCTAAGTGTATATGTATGTGTGTGTATATGTATGTATGTGCATGTGCATGTGTGTAAATGTATGTATGTGCATGTGAGTGTATAAGTGTATATGTGTGTATGAGTATGTGCATATGCATGTGTATGTATGTGTATATGTATATGTATAATTCTATGTGTATATGTGTGTATGTTCATGTATATGTGTATATGTAGGTATGTGCATGTGTGTGTGCATGTGTATATGTGTTTTAATACTTTAATTATATAATTCATTCATATGTGTGTACTTAAGTGTATATGTATGTGTGTGTATATGTATATATGTGCATGTGTATGTGTGTGTATATGTATGTATGTGCATGTGCATGTATGAGTGTATATGTGTGTATGAGTATGTGCATGTGCATGTGTATGTGTGTGTATATGTATATGTGTAATAAAGTAAGTCTATGATCCAAGGGTCTGGCCGGTTCAGACAGATCTGAAATCGGACACCGTTTGGTCATCCGTGTATATGACCAAAGATCTCGAGTTTAGACTTATTAGGAGGTTCTGTGCTCTTGTGAACAAGTGAACCACTTAGCTTAGTGGTTAAGACTCAAGGGTGTGAAGGACGAGGTCTTGGGTTCAATCCCCATGAGGTACATGGGAAGAGTATTTTGCCCAAAGAGCTCTAAAACCTTCTAGAAGCATCCACTGGACACTTGGCGCACATGTAGTTACATGGCTGACACTTGGATGATTAGTATCCACCTGCCCAAGAAAGCAGTCCCCTGGAGAGAGCTATATATAGAGGCATTTGGTTGGGAGGAGAGTGATCTCTATAGCATGTGGTGGTCGTAATCCTTGTTCTCTTGCATTGGTATCAGAGCCTAGGAAGTAGGCTTGGGCAAAGTGGAATGACCCAATGGCCTCTAAAAAAGGCGCTTGGGCATCCTCCATGTGAAAGGGTAGGAATTGTGGAAGGCGCGCGTCGATTTCAATGATGGACCTTACAATGATTGGGGTGTATCTCCCAATCCGTAGGTCGGATTGAGGCGTGTAATATACCGTTGGAAAGCTCTCGGAACGAACTTTCCAATGAGCTAGCTTGCAATGTGTGAATTCCTTGGGAATCCTTGGATGGAACTTGATTGAGTACATCCTGCCAGTCCCATAGCTGGTCAGGGTACATCCTACCAGGGTACATCCAGGGTACATCCTACCAGTCCCATAGCTGGTCAGGGTACATTCCCGAGGGAGTTCAAGGGGGGAAGAATGTAACATAATCCTGGTAGGAGATGGTTGAACCACACCCTAAGAGAGAGGATTAGGAAGTAATCCTCAACCATGGCTTTTGGGGCAAGTGGTTAGCCCATCACATTCCTAACCAAGAGGTTGTGAGTTCAATTCCTTACATTGGTATCAAAGTAATCATCAACCATGGCTTTTGGGGCAAGTGGTTAGCCCATCACATTCCTAACCAAGAGGTTGTGAGTTCAATTCCTTACATTGGTATCAGAGCCTAAGAAGTAGGCTTGGGCAAAGTGGAATGACCCAATGGCCTCTAAAAAAGACGCTTGGGCATCCTCCATGTGAAAGGGTAGGAATTGTGGAAGGCGCGCGTCGATTTCAATGATGGACCTTACAATGATTGGGGTGTATCTCCCAATCCGTAGGTCGGATTGAGGCGTGTAATATACCGTTGGAAAGCTCTCGGAACGAACTTTCCAATGAGCTAGCTTGCAATGTGTGAATTCCTTGGGAATCCTTGGATGGAACTTGATTGAGTACATCCTGCCAATCCCATAGCTGGTCAGGGTACATCCTGCTAGGGTACATCCAGGGTACATCCTACCAGTCCCATAGCTGGTCAGGGTACATTCCCGAGGGAGTTCAAGGGGGGAAGAATGTAACATAATCCTGGTAGGAGATGGTTGAACCACACCCTAAGAGAGAGGATTAGGAAGTAATCCTCAACCATGGCTTTTGGGGCAAGTGGTTAGCCCATCACATTCCTAACCAAGAGGTTGTGAGTTCAATTCCTTACAATATGCATGTATATGTATAACTCTATGTGTATGTGTGTGTGTATGTGCATGTATATGTGTATATGTAGGTATGTGCATGTGTGTGTGCATGTGTATATGTGTTTTAATACGTTAATTATATAATTCATTCATATGTGTGTACCTAAGTGTATATGTATGTGTGTGTATATGTATGTATGTGCATGTGTATGTGTGTGTATATGTATGTATGTGCATGTGCATGTATAAGTGTATATGTGTGTATGAGTATGTGCATGTTCTTGTGTATGTGTGTGTATATGTATATGCATGTATATGTATATGTGTGTATATGTATATGTAAATGTATATGTATATGTATATGTATATGTATATGTATATGTATATGTATATGTATATGTATATGTATATGTATATGTATATGTATATGTATATGTATATGTATATGTATATGTATATGTATATGTATATGTATATGTATATGTATATGTATATGTATATGTATATGTATATGTATATGTATATGTATATGTATATTGTATATTCAAGGAACTACCAAAATTGGGAAAGACTACCAATATCATTCTACAAACAAACATCGATCTCATTCGTAGAAATCCTAAGAGTTATCTGATCTTGGACATGGGGGCAAGAGAGAGCTTGAATATGAACCAAATGCATTTGATTTTTAACTAAGCTATTGAGCCCATCTACATCAATGAAAAATTGCATTGAGGCTAGTTTGAGAGCTATAGCTGAGGAGAGTTGGCCATTGATGTTGATTCAAAAGAAGCATTTCCTAGAAGAGTAGAAACCATTTTGAAGGACTTTTGCCCACATCCCACGTCCTTGAGGGATTAGAGAATAAAACCCCATTGTATTCTAGCACAGGCTTTATCAAAATCTATCTTGAGATATAGAATATGTTTAGATGATGAATCTTTAGCATTTTTGAGATCGTCACCAAAGTTTGGAAGAACTTATTAGTAAGGCCTTCAAGTCTCAAGCTTTTACCTTTAGTTAGGGTGTTGATAGCTTCTGAGATTTCATAGATGGTAAGTAGACTCTCTAGTTTGAGAGCAATGTCTTAATGAATCTTTTTGGATCTGAATTTCTGATGAGGCCTATTCAATCATCTCTATGAGGGGAGAGTAGAGAGATCACCCAAACAATTGAGAAAAGTTATTAACAATTAAGGTATAATTATCCTCCTCCAAAGTGTATTTGACACCATTACTATCAATAATTCAAGGAAGAACTTCTTTGAGTTTTTTCTTCTTCAAAAGAGTGCACATTTGTTTGGAATTTTAATTTTGCTTGATAACCCAAAAGTCTTTAAAGAATAAATATATCTTCTTTTTGTTGAATTCCTCTCCATATTTGAGCATGCCCTTGATCTTGAGGAGGCCCTTCTTCAAGTGAGATTTAACTTAGCTAACTTCAGCCTCAAGGTGAATAAGCCTTTTGTAAAGTTTCTCCCTTCCTTCTTTCCAAATTCTTTGGATCTCATTTTGAGTTCTACATAGAATACTCTGGGTTTCTTTGAAAACATCAATCCAGCTTTTAGTTGGAGAGGATTGATAATGGGAATCTTGCCTCTAGGTGATCAAGATCTCATGTCAGGCTAAGGGGAGTGAGATCATTGAAGCATCAACATGGTGGAACTAAGGGTCCTTCCTACCCATAAAAAATAGTTGAAAAAAAAAATGGGAATTCGATAAATGTAGCACTTTTCAATTCCAGATTTACAAAGTAAATCTCAACATGAGACTCAAGGTTTGACCAAGAAAAACCAAAAGAGTGCTTGACTTCAAGTATATCATGGTGAAGCTTTTCACGTGATCCCATCTTTCTTTTTCAAGACCATCAATAATGTGGTGTTTATGTTCTCACCTATCTGACAACAATTCCACCATGTTAGAATCCCCACACAAGATGTCATACAAGGGTAGAGATTCAACAGAGTTCCAAGTATCAATGCTCTCATGATCGGAGTTTAGGGCATAAATGGAAGCAACGGAAAAGGGATGTAAACCATCAAAAGAATCAATAACTCATATGTGAAGAGGATTTGTTGAAGAACCTAAAATGCTACATTAACATTGGGTCTTGAATCCCATCATCACACATCCACAACCACAAGAGTAACCCATGGAAATCCAACTATGGAGAGAGGATATACTTTTCAAACTCTTCATGAGGTCATCAAATCAACTTTAACTTCTTGAAGAGAGATGAAATATGGGTTATTGCTCTTTTCTTATAACGGTTTTCCAAAAATAGTCAATCTTGATGGGTCTTTTAGCCATTGAACATTGAAGAGGAGGATGAAAATTTTTGAGTGGGTTGATTTTTCCGGACCAAGGTTTTGTCTCTAATTTTCTTAATTTTCCCATCTTCTCTCTTCTTTTATTTTTGTGACGGGGGTGCTATAAAGGAACTTCCCCTTGATAGGGCTCTTCCACAAGAACTCTAACAAAACCTTGCCTTTTAGATTGCTTGCTTTCTTGAATAAGAGAATATGTGTCTCTGACTTGATTTTATCCACCTAGGCAATCCAATTGGTTGAACTCTTTCTTTGATCAATTGGTCTCTTTAATCTATGAACCCTTATCAAAATGAGAAGACCTCTCTCTAGGTTTCTTTTTGGAACTTCTTTACTTTCTTCTCTTAACCTCCATAAACCCGTGTCAATTAGGCTCCAAGGGTTGCATCCTTCTAGATTTATCCATTTCTAACAGAGTCATTTTGGAGCTCAACTCGACCTTCTTGAAAGCCATCAAAATCTCCCCCATCAGCTTAGTGTGCCTCATGCCAAAATGTGCTTGTTTCTCTGAGCCCCTTTTTCTTATGAGCACTTTTTAATTCTAAGCCCCAATGTGCCAAAGTGAAAGCATGCATTAGGAAGGGTTTTGTAGATAATGTTTGTACCAAGGAAGGATCCTATTCAATGTTGATTAGTGTTGGTGAGGAATCGCAAGGTTGAGGTCAACATCAATGCAAATCTATGCGTGGAAATGGGCATTAAAAGTGTGGGGTCTCTCTCATAGATCGGTCCCTCGATGTCTTTTAGTTCCTATCAAGCATCCCCTTGGAGTGAGTATATCATTGATAGATCAGTAGAGAAAGAAGGGAAGATTAGGAATTTCCACCCATGATGGGAACTTAGAGGGTTACACTTTGTTTGAGAAAAAATCTAAGCATCACTTGAAAGATGGTTTCTTTTGCTTGCCATGTTATAATATGAAAAAAGGTCTATAAGGCCATGTCTTTGGTCTCAACGAGAAGCAACACATGATTTATTGGTAGGAATTGACATTTAGTGACCATAAATTAAAGCACTAAATGCCATGACCTGATGGCATCAATAGGTAGATAGGGCCAAAATGCTGACCTATTAAGCACATTTTCTTAGGATCCACTTGTGATTTCTCTATCTCCAATCTTTGCAATGCTACCAGTGAGGGACCAAAATCCAAACACGGAGCATTTTTCCATTTCCTAAACCATGGGTAACATGGCCTATGTTATTCTAACAAGGGAGGAGGCCATGAAACCAACCCCAGGCAGGAAGAGAGAGAGAGAGAGAGAGAGAGAGAGAGAGAGAGAGAGAGAGAGAGAGAGAAAAGGATAAAGGGGAATCGAAAAGTATAAATATGAGCGAGAGCATGAGAGAGAGAGAGAGAGGAAAGGAGCTAAGGAGGACCCTCATGGCCACTAGCAACTTTACTCAACTTTACTTATCTTTACTTAATTAAACTCAACTTTACTTAGCTCCACATGATGTTGTCCTGATGTTGGACGACTCCTTAACTGACACTCTGGTGGATCAAAATCATAGATAGTGGTTGCGTCTTTTAAAAGCCCTATTAGGTTCATTGTCAAGTTGGTTCAAGCGCCTAACATGGATTAGGATAGAGTGGCTACTTGGCACACTCTACAAGCCCTACCTTGTAAGGTTCTATTGTGGTGACTTTAACATGATGGAAGGAATTTTTGATAGGTGGGGTATCCCGATTAAAGGGTTCATGATGATCCGTTGTGAGGCAAAGTGCCTTTGCCTCTGTGCCTTTGGATCAGCCTAAGATCTAAGGGTGATAGGTGATCCTTTATGATGGAGGGTGACAATTTATATCCTCCCTTAGATCCAAGATGGATCCAACAGCTATGATTAAGCTCAATTTTTGGCTCAACTACAATCGCGCTCCAGCATTAGATCAAACATGATTGGACAAGTAAGGTTGAATACACATTTTTGAAACAATCCCATTTTTAGTTGACCATTGGATGTCTATGAAATGAATGGTTGAGATTGATTTCAAGTGCACATTCTATCTCCACTATCCTTCCCCAAGCTCACATGCAACGATTGACTTGTCTTTAGCCCTTTCAGACATAGTCATCTGTATGAGAAATCCAATGGTTTATAGTCATTTTGACTGAGCACTCACTTCAAACATATTTTCTTCAATATTTTAATAGAGAAAACCACTAGTGGTGTTGTTTATCCCCTTAAACCCTCATAAGCATAAATTTAATACCTAAAAATTAGGGGTCTTTATAATGCCCAACCAAGGTTCACTTTTCCTCTAATGTTCATTCTCTATAAGAGGGTGCAAACGATAAGTAATTGAATCACTATCCCATGATCCACTTTATCCTATGTTATCCTAGACAACAAAGTTGAAAATGAAATTGGGTTTCATGAATGAAATACCTTCCCATGTTTATCAAGCATGTAGATCTGTTGATAATCTGCACCGAATGTTGTCATAGGGAATTTTTCCTCGGAGAAGAAGTTGCAATCAAAAAGCTATGAAGAGAAGTTTATAGAGAGAATCAAAGGGCATAATTTTTTAATAAATTCCATACTATTTAGAGGGTCCAAGACAGGAATCACATCCGGTTGTTAGGATTCTACGAGGAGACAAGAAAGACTAATCTATGAGTACATGGACAATGGCAGCTTTTACAACTATTTGAAGCATAAGTACTCCAAATTTATGGCATTTCCTCCTTAAGGAAAATGTTGGCCATCTATCTGTTTACTCATTGTTATTCGCAAGAGCAAGGCATGATAGAGTGTTAAAATAGAGTGATCAATACCAGATTATCATGGGCATAGTAAAGGGGCTGGCCTATCTACATGAGGAATCACACTATAAAATTGTACATGGAGATATTAAGCCACAGAATATACCTTTGAATGATGGACTGCAAGCTGTTAATGCAAATTTTGGTATTTCCAGGCTCCTGCAAGACGACAATATAGAGCTCATCAAAACTCCCATTGGGACATGGTGAGTATTTCTCCCACCATTGACTTGTTAATTTATTTTGATTTTCTCTACAAGGACCTTGGATCAAATTATTGATGTTGTGGAATGCAAGTGGGATCTAAAGGTGGGAAATCCATTTATATAGCTTTCTTTGGATGTTGCAACTCTTATCTAAGTACTACCTAATGGGGTAATAGATCCATTTAAGCAAGTTTGATGTACTAAAGGTCAGAATGTACGAGATATCATTGCAAAATGTGCTCTAAAATTGTTGTATTGTGCTATTTCTAATGTAATGGACCACAGTATGGAGCATTGTATGTTTATTTCTAGAAAAAAAACCATTGTAGTTGATCAAGTACATTATGAAATTCTCAAGCCTAGTGTTTGGTACCAACAACCATACGTTGGTATTTTCTAACCTATGAATATTGATAATAATACAAGAGCTAGTGGTACTATTACTTCATCATCGTCAAGAAAACGTGGCCAAAACTATCAAGGCCAACAACAAGGATGAAACATTTTAATTGCAACTACAAAGAAGGTAATAATTACTAGAAGGATTATAAAGAACCTTAGTGTCTGTTTTGTCTATAGTTCAAACAAAATAGGTCAAACTATCCAAAAGCACACGACTATGACCGAAGAAAACAAAAAGATAAATAAAAAGCATGGATGATAAATATGGTCATGATCTCCTATGAGGAATTGGTGGAAACATTTGTTACTTGCTCTAGGAAGCACGTTCAATCTGAGGTGGACATACATCTAGCCTGCCTTGTTGTATATTGGGATGGCTGAGCGATCCTAGTTTTAGCCTATTGGCCTTATTAAAGACATCCCTATTTGCATACAAGAGGTCACTTTTCATCCTACCTTTGTGGAAATCGAATTGATTGGAAAGCACGATGAATATGATATGCTTTTGGGACACCCTTGGTTGAAATGTGCAAAGGTATAGTATAATTGGGGATCCCAAGCAGTGGCCTTTAGAAAGGTTCATAAATAGTATTCCATTATTTAGATGATATGCGTGCATATTCTAAGAACTAGTTTACCAACGATCGTAGAATATCCAAATATGCTTGAAGTTTTGGAAGATGATAGAGAGGTTGAATTTTTTAAAGCAAACAAGGATCTCTAGTCATAGGGATTATTGATATTCTTGAGATTCTAATAATACCACTGCAAAATACTAACCACAGTGATGGTCCAACCATAGGAAGTTTTTGATGATGGTTTTGCATATGAATTGCTTTCAGTAGTGGATGATCAATTAGAACAGATGAGTATACATGCACAAGGGGATCAGGTGGAGTAATTTAAAATCGTTTCCCTAATCAAGCCACTATTGGTTAAGGTTTGTGTAGATTTACCTACTGCCTTGGGGAGCAATATGCATGCCCTTTTTTAGCAATTTAAAGATGTTTTTACCTTGATTATTTTGATATGAAGGGCCTTGATCCTCAATTGTACCAACATAAGATCCACTTAAATTATTATGCATCCCTAGTCATTCAATAATTCCATTAAATGAATCCAAATTTTGCACAACAAGTAAGGAAGAAGTCAATCCCTTGTTGAGGGCTGGATTATTGTTTCAATTGAGTATCCAGAATGGGCCTCCCCAATTTTGTTTTGTAAATAAAAGGAAGTTTGGCCTTGGCCTATTCTCCCGGACTTTAATTAAAATAAAGAAAAAAAGTTACAAGTGAATGGGACTACTGCCCATGGGACACCCCAAATCCCACAATGTAAGGGAGGAGTTAGACAAGACAGAGGGCATCACAAATGAGGCGGATAAATCTATCATCTCCCTCATGCAGGACCCATTTGGGTTTCAGCTTGTTATCTTTGAGGAGATAAATACAGTGATGCCTAAACGGTGGAGATCTCTTATCTCAGGAGATTCTTTTACCTAGAAGAAACAAGGATTTCTCAATCGACCATTCCTTTGGTGTTTGGCCAAAATTGACAACACCTCGCTCCCTCCAAATCTTCCAAAGAGTCTCACCCCTGATGGCATTCCATAACCTTGATGAGCAGCCAATCACTTCACCCAACAACGCCTGTTGCCAATTGATTTGGTTCGTGAGTCTCAATACCCATGTCATGTGATGCCAGATAACACGAGACTTGGGGCAATCGAAGAAAAGGTGAACCAAATCTTTGATGCACCAATGGCAATGTTTGCATCATAGAGGCACACCACAAATTTTTTTAGCCCTTGCGTTGGACCAGATACCCTTATGCAAGATCTACCACATGAGAACGGACTTTTTGGTCTCAATAAGGGGGTGCCAAATAGACATGAACTTTACTTCCCATGGAAGTTTGGTCCAAGATAGGCACCACAACTTGTTAAGGGTGTGATGAACATCTACGTTCTCTTTGAAGTTGGGGATTCTGGAAAGTTTACTACCATTGCTCCATTTGAAACCCTCCAGGCAAGGAAGATCCTATCCGTAGAGAAGGCAGATAATTGAGTGGTCCCACACTAAACACCTGTTTTGAAGAAGATCCCATTCCTCAAGGGTAACTCTATATCCTAGGTCTAAGTCTTCGTACCTGATCCACTGGTCGGTCTCTTGTTTCCAGAGTTGTTTCCACTGTTTGAACCCCTTGTTCCAAAGCAGCTTAGCAATTTGAAGGTTCCAGAACTCCACCCCCTAATGCCACAGATCGGGAACCAAATAGAGTCATTTTGTCTTATCCCGGCCACCCACTTCCACTCATCATTGATTCTGATGAATCGTTTGGCCTTGTTCCAACTCTTCCATAAGGAACACATGAGGCTAGAGCCTTTAGGGGACACCGCGAGGGGGGAGAACAAAACCATGATGATCCCTATGTCCTTCCAACCAGGATGGCCAACTAAGGTAAGGTCTTTCATGTTTCTGAAGATCAATTTAGGCCAAGAGGACTCACTAGTGCTCCAAGCCTTGATAAACCACTTTGCCGCCAACTTAGCCAAACCAGCGATATCCAAAATACCCAAGCCCCTAGAGTCTTTCAAGCTAATGCAAGTTTCCCATTTGATTTTGGGAATCCCCCTCCTGTTGGGGTCCCCCGTCCATAAGAAGTTTTTGCATATTCTTTCCACTTTGGCCAACTCTTTCTCCTCAGGTCTCCAACAAGCGATAAAGTAAATAGTCGTAGAAAGCATAAATGTGTTAACAACCATTGCGTGCCCCAAAGTTGACTTGCATACCTTTCCAATGATTTAGCTTGCTATCTAGTTTAGATAGCACCCAGTTCCATCGTTGGTCCATTGTGATGTTGAAGCCCATCGGAATACCGAGGAGACGGAAGACTTGACCTCTAGGAATAACTTGACACCCTTGATCTAACAGCAATTGAGGAGGAGGTCCACGGATTGCTCTGAAAGCAGTCTTGGCATGGTTGATTTTTGAACCTGATGCCACACAAAAGGTGTTGAGGCAACTCCATAACACCTCAATGTTGTTCATATCATTATGTACAAAGGCATTCATGTCATCAACAAAGAGTCTCACAAATATTTGGCTGTGATCAAGAGGTAGGGAAAGACCCTTGAGATTGCCAACATCCATGTGATGCTTTAATAGGCGATAGCGAAGAGTAGTGGAGCCAGTGGGCAACCTTCCTTGATAGATTTTTTAAGCGTATAGGATTTGAGAGCTTATCATTGATATTTATTCTCGTTGAAACATTTACGAACAGAGTGGAAACCATCTTCGTGAGCTTTTGGCTGCATCCAAGGTCTTTGAGTGATTGAAGAATAAAGTCCCATTCCAATCTATTATAGGCTTTGTCGAAGTCGATCTTGATGAATACCAAATCTTGTGCCAACTCCTCAGCAAAGGCAAGGCCTTCCCAAATATCGACAATTGCTTCAAGTATAGATCTACCTTTGATAAAACCTTTTTGGTCCTCACAAAGCCATGTCTTTAAATGACAAGAGATTCTGTTGGCGATAACTTTGGCAATTATCTTGTATCTAGTTTGGAGCATGGTAATCGGCCGCCAGTTTTCAATTCTATTCGTATCTCCCCTTTTGTGTATTAACTTGATAAAGCCATTATTAAGACACTCAGGGAGGGTGCCAAAGGAGAGAGCCTCTTGCCACACCGGACATAGCGGGGTGGCCACCAAGTGCTTAAAGGACTTGAAAAACTCATTTGTGAGGCCATCAGGACCCGCACTTTTTCCATTGGGAAGAGCATCAATAACCTCGATAATTTCATTCTCGGAAATGTTAGCATCCCGAAGAGATTTCATATTCTGTGGGATTCTAGGTTGAGCAACTCGTGAGATGGTTGCCATACAGTCATGCGTGTGTGGGGGAAGAGGAGTTGAGACCCCAAGAAGATGGGTAAAGTGCTCGACGATGATAGATCTATTCTGAACTTTCGTGCTACATTCGATCCCATTGTTGTCGACCACGAAGGGGATGGCTTCCCTAGCTTGTTTCCTTTTGAGGATGTTACACATCTCTTTCGATGGTTTGTCGTCCTTCCCTGCCCACCAGTGTTTGAAGAATATTTGTAGATTTTTCCTTTGAACCTCTTCCTTGAGTCTTAGTCTTCCCCTGATTTTCAGAAGCCCTTGTTGGCATTGCAAGTTGCCTTTGTTTACTTCTTCTTCAAGCCGTGAGATCCTCCGGTACATCGTTTCTCTTCTTTTTTTCCAGATATCTCTTGTACTCTTTTGAGTCCTGATCAAAATTTGTCGAGTCCTTTCCACCATGCTTCTTTAGCACTTAGCCGGTTCATTACAGTAGGCAAAGGCCTCCGCCCACACTACAGAAATTTCTTGGTGGACAGAGGGGAGGGAAAACGACGTCTGACATGCATGAAACCAAGGAGCTTTTTGGAGCCTTGGAATTGGTTTGAAAGAAGGAGTAATTGGGTAGTGGCCCAAGATAATCAGGTCCATGTGTTTGGAAATTGAAGGAATACCCCACTGGAGGATGGTGTTTTGGCCGATGTAACATCTATCAAGTCTTGCTTTCCTCTGAGAGTCCCCTAATTGAAGATTAGACCTGGAGAATCCCTTCGTGTCTTTCACCTCGACCAAGTCGAGATGGAGCTTAATTTTATCCCATATCTCTTTCTCATGACCATCAATAATTTTCCCCTTGTTATTCCATCAGTCCTCAGGAAACTCAACCATGTTGAAGTCTCCAGTAATCAAAATATAGTGTGAGAGGGAGTCAAGGGAAGCCCACGTATCGATTCTATCTACCTCACCATTTGGGGCATAAATTGAGACCACAGTGAACTGCTTAGGGACCCCGATAGAAACAACAATCCAATGATGATTTCCATCTTCACAAGTCTAGGTCAATCTGTCCAATCAAGTGTGACAAATACCAATCACAGCACCCCCTGCCCCCTAGGGTCAGAAGTGGAGAACCAAAGGTGGTTTGGAGAAATGCATTTAGGCCGTTTCTAGAGATCCTTCGCGTCGATTTTAACCTCTTGTATGCAGATAAAGTTGGGGTTGAGGCACTCGTCTTTGAACCACTGACCAAGAATTGACGCTCTTGAGGGGTTAGAAAAACCCCTGACATTTAGCGATGTGATTTTCATTATTGATGGTTGCCATCTTTAAAGGGAGGGACCCGATCTTTTTTTTTCTTGTGATCTTCTTTTTTCCTCCCAGCTTCTAGACTTAGGATCCTACTCTTGAGGGGGCTCTTCCATGGCATGCCCGACAAATGTTTCCCTTTAAGCCTTGTCTTTTGTTGCAGTAAGCTTGGCATGCAAACCGAAAGAGTACGACCAAGGAAGTAGCTTTCACTATCTGGGTTGTCTACATTGCTAGTACTGAAGCCTTCCTCGTTACTCCTGTTGTACACTTCCTGGTTGTCTTCTTTGCTAGTGGAGCACCCAAGGGTATTATTAGCAGGGTCTTCTTCATAATGGTTATCCCCTAGGAGGTTGAGCTCATTAATCTCCTTTTCTAGGTTACAGTACATGTTATTCAAAGGAGCAATGGTCATGATGTTCCTTGCTACTGATCTTTGAGGGCTAACTTTCCTCCTATGTATTACTTCAGTGAATCCTTCTAAATCCGTCTCTATAACCCGAGTGCCCTCTTCTTCCTCCCCAATTTTGATTGTCGCAAAGAAGAACAAGTAGTTATGAATCCATGTCAATTATCCAATGATCTGAGACCCAATTCCTTTGCCATTCTTGGATACAATGTTGGATAAAGTAGTAGGATGGGAGATTTACTCCGTTTTGGATGGATTCCTCCTTTTTGGATGGATTCAATATTTATATCTAGATATTCATGGCTAAATATGATGTTTTGAAGTCGATTTTTATAATGAATTGAGATGTGTTCACCTGAATAGTCACATGGTTTGGACTTAGTAATGCCCCCGACACTTTTCATAAGTACATACATCATTTTTTTTCTCCTATGCAAGTCCTTTTGTATGATTTTTTGGTTTTTGGACAAGTAGATCGTTTGAAGCACTTGCAGATATACTTTGCTAATGTAGAGATTTTCACCTTTGTGTTGGTCCCATAAAGCTTGTTTTTGGAGTCAAGTGTGGTAAGCTTCTTGGACATATTATCTCTCAAAAGGGAATTGCAATGGATCTCAATAAAGTGAAGGTGGTTTTTTGTAAGATCCACGTCCAAAGACAACGAAGGAAATCTTATGATTTCTTTGGAAGATAGAGGGGCATGGTTGTCACTTATGATTTTTTGATCATGTGGATATTTCCATTAATTGGTTGATTCATGACCAAATTGCTGATTTCTAATGAATTGATGTGTGTGAATTGGATTTCCAATGTCTTAAGGTCTTAGACTAAAGCACTTAATCTACAAGCTCTGAATTGGGTTCATTTATTCATGTGCTTGCATCCTATGTGGCTAGTGGTAGTGTTTTGGTACAAAAGAATAGCTGCACCTAGTACCACCTAGTCTACTATGTGAGCCATAGTCTTACTATTTCTTAAAAGAACTACTCAGCTATGGAAAGAGAATGTTTAATCCTAATTTATTCTATCAAGGATTTCACTGCTAGGATGCCAATTTACTTTTCATGTTGATCACTCAACATTGCAATACTTGGTGAAGCAACATAACTTGGTTGGAGGACTTGCATGGTGGGCCTTGTTTCTATAAGAATTTGATTATGATGTGATACATTGTAGACATTGCGACACCATTCATTCCACCAACCAGGTTCTTCCCTTATGTGAAGGGCCAAATGGACATCCGATACTCAACTTATCATGGCTTGGATGGCCATGAACTCGATAGAGGTTGCCCATTTGTGAAAAATGCATAGAATGAATGTGTACTCTCTGTTCTCTAGGATTTTTTGTTTTTCTATAGGTCTTCATAGATACATACACAAGGAGCATTGCTATGCCATCCAAAAAGATAAGTGTCACTTCCAAGAGCTCAAAGGCTCTTGTTTAGAGGTATTAAAAGTAGTTTTACACATCGATGCATAGGTTATAACCAATCTACACACTACTTCTTGGCATATATTTTCATATGAGTCATTGAAGTCATTGTTGGCACCATTGGTTGTGTGCAAGGGAGGACCTCAATGATCAATGAAGATGGAGATTCTTGATAATTCTTGGAGGTCACCCATCTAAGTACCCTTCTCCTTAGAGCTCACTTAATAGATAATCTTTTGCCACTAAGCTACAGTCATGTGGTAATTGAGGAAGGGAAAAGACTAAGTTTGACATTATCTTAAGCATGATCTAGGTGTTCATGTCGATATATTTAGATAGTGATGTGTGTGAACACACTAGGACCGCCAGGGCACTTTTTTCCCTCTTTAGGAGGTTTTTTTTTTCCCGTCTTGTATATACCCCTATTGCCCTAATGGGATACTTATCTTTGTACATTATCTAGTAATACTTTCATTATTGTGTGTTGAGCTCCAAGCTTCTTATTCTTCCTTGTGATCTTTGTGTGCTTCTATAGACCTCTAACTCCAACAATTGGTATTAGAGCAAGTTGCCGCTTCATCTAGGGCGTCTTCTACACATCTTCGATTGCAGTCTCAGAATCGCATGAATTTTGGTGAGCATACTCAGCATGTTTTTGAGATCAAAACAGCTTTGTTGTGTGGTGTCGAAATCGCGATCTAAGCTCATTTCCGCCTCCAAATACCAGTTTCAGTTCGCCAATATAAGCATCTCAAAGTCTGCTACAGGTCTAGCAGAATTCATCTCGGTAGTTCTGTTCAACTTTTTGAGATACAGTCAATTTTTTGCATTAAGGTATTTTAGTCACCGGCCATGGCTGAAAGCACTGATGTATTCCGTATGTTGGCAATCGAGGATAAGTTGGATGGTACCAACTACTCATTATGGGCTTATATGATGCGACATGTATTGGTTGCAAAAGGACTGTGGAACATTGTGCACGGTATTGAAAAACATCATATCACACCTGCAACTGTTACAAGTGCACGTACTAAAGCTAATGCAAAAGGTGTTGAAGATGATGATATTCTCCATATTCCTGTTTGTGCTATGGTTTCTACTACACCTACTCTAG
Organism: Ceratopteris richardii; assembly: GCA_020310875.1. Taxonomy (NCBI): domain Eukaryota; kingdom Viridiplantae; phylum Streptophyta; class Polypodiopsida; order Polypodiales; family Pteridaceae; genus Ceratopteris; species Ceratopteris richardii. Next base: position 185,361,930 of record CM035417.1, on the reverse strand, counting down.
AGCAAATTCTCTAGGATGGAAGAGATGCCCAGGCACATGCATTGATAGCTTTGTCTATCAAATGTGCCATTACTCCTCACATACGCTCTTGTAGAACAACTAAGGATACTTGGGATACACTTACCACATTGTACCAAGCTAGGAATGAGGCTCGTGTTGCTTATCTCTGAAAACAATTGGAGAGTGAGCACATGAATGAAGGCGATTCTATGGACAGTTTTCTGACAAAGATCAAGGACTTGAAAGAATAGTTGAGTTCTGTTGATGAGGTTATACCAGATAGCTCACTTGTGCATACCGTTTTGAATGGTCTTCCTGATTCATATCAGAGTTTTGCTTCTACTCTTCGGTTGATGATGAAAGGCAATCCAAATGCCTTGTCATTTGAGGAGTTAGTTTTTGTTCTATTGCAAGAAGATCAGTCTAGGCAAAACAGGTCTATTATGCGTGTTGCAGATCAAACTTTCCTCGCTAGTTAGAATGGCATAGGAAAATGGAGCTCTTCTACTAGTAAGCAGAAATCTGCAAATGTTGCGCATTCAAAGAAGGAAGATAAAGATGAGAAGAAATCAAAAAAGCAGAAATTGTTTTGCAATTACTGTAAAGGGAATGATCATATCATAAAGAACTATCCAAAACTCGCTGCTAAAGACGCAAAGAAGAAAGAGGCTCGAATGGTTGTTGCAGAGGCCTCTACACTAGAAACAGAGTCTGCTAATCTTGTGCAGGAAGAAGAATGGGTGTTTACTACTGTTTGTAGTTTTTATCCATCTTCTCATGAGCCATGCGTGTCTACAATAGACTCAGATGTTTGGTACTTTGATAGTGGGGCAACCAAACATATTACCTTGCAACACAGTTTCTTCTCTTCACTCGAGCCTACCCCTACAGGGAATACTATTACATGCACCAACAACTCCTCTTATCCTATTCTGGGAGTTGATAAGATCATTTTGACTACTGTTGATGGTAGTTCTTTCACTTTGTCAGAGGCTCTGTTTATGCCAAGGATCAAGAAAAAATTGTTATCAATTTCTGCATTAGCCAAGATTGGCTTGTTTGTGAAATTTGTTGATGATAGATGTATAGTTCATGATCTGTCAAATGGTGACATGATTATTGCTTCTAGAATTTTATGTCATGGGCTGTATAAGCTCATAGACTATGAAAGATCTATAAATGATTCGGCATGTGTAGTACATGATTCTCAGGCTATGTCAGATGCAAAGCTTTGGCATGTACGCTTTGGTCCTCTTAACTTTGCTAGTTTGCTATGCCTACAGAAATATGAAATGATGTCCTCTTTGCCCAAACTTGAGGCACCCGGTAAACATGTATGTGAAGATTGTATTTTGGGCAAAATGCAGCGTTCCTCATTTCCAAAAAGATGGTTCAGTTCGGGCTACTCAAAAATTGCAGCTTGTTCATAGCGATGTCTATGGTCCTATGCAGACACCTTCTTTTGGAAACTATCTTTACTTTGTGACTTTCATTGATGATTTTTCTAGGCATGCATGTGTATATCCACTCAAAGCAAAGTCCAAAGTGTTTATGTGCTTCAAACACTTTCTCGTTTTGGCTGAAAATTGATCAGCATGTAAAATGGGCACCCTCAATTTTGATCGAGGGGGGGGGGGGGGGGATATATGTCTTCTGACTTTAATGCATTTTTGGTTGAACGTGGGATAAAACACCAGTGTACAGTGTCATATACACCTCAACAAAATGGAGTTGCTGAACGGAAGAACAGGCCACTCAGAGATGGTGAGGTGTATGGTCAAGAATCAGGCTTTACCACATAGTTTTTGGCTTGAGGTTATCATGTGTGCAGCATATGTGCTTAATAGGTGTCCCACTAAAGCACTGTAGTCTATCACTCCATATGTGGCTTGGCATGATCGCAATCCATCTAGTGCTCATCTGCATGTTTTTGGTTGTTTGGCATATGCATTAGTGCCTAAACAAGATCGCAAAAAATTGGATGATAAAGTAGTAAAATGTATTTTTCTTGGGTTTAGTTCTAAAAGTAAAGGCTATGGTTTGTATCATCCACAAACTAAAAACATTTTGGTTAGCTGTGATGTTGCCTTTGTGGAAGATGCTATTCAACCATTGCTTTCATGGACTAAGGAGACATCTGTTAGCTCCAAAGACATGTATGATACTTTGCTGCCTCTTTTTATAGGTGGACAGTCTAGTGTTGGTCCTAATGAGGCAACTTCTCAGCCTTTGCAGGTTTCATGTGATGATGCAGATCATCCCATTTTTTATGCAGATTTACATGATGCACTTGTTGATGAGAGAGCTGATATTAAGGAGGTAAAATTTATGCTAAAATGGTTGGTGCAGACTTTGCGTGAAAACAAATTAGATGCACCTCTATCATATCATACTCGATCAGGCTCTCATAGTGCCTCTTTTGCATCATATTGCTATGCTATGGCTGCATCTAGTCTCTGTGATGAGAATGAGCCTGTTTTGTTTGATGAAGCAGAGAATTCAGAAAACTGGATGGTTGCTATGCAATCTGAATATGATGCTATAATGAAGAATGGTACTTGGTCTTTGTGTGACTTGCCTCCCAGCAAGAAGGCCATTGGTACTAAGTGGGTTTACAAGCTGAAGTGTATGCCTGATGGAACAGTTGAAAGGTATAAGGCTAGGCTTGTTGCAAAGGGTTATGCGTAGGAAAGAGGCATTGATTTTGATGAGACCTTTGCACCTACATGTCATATGACTACTGTTCGGAGCATCTATGCACTTGCAGCCCATCGTGGTTGGAATGTACATCAGTTGGACATTAAAACAGCATTTTTGAATGGTGACTTTTATGAAGAAGTGTATGTTTTTCAGCCCTGTGGCTTTGTGCAAAAAGTTCATGAAAACCAGGTGTGCAAGTTAACAAAGACATTATATGGTTTAAAGCAAGCACCACGTGCTTGGTATGATAAGATACGTGCCTATTTGATTGCACATGGTTTTGAGAACACTCCAATTGAAAGCACTTTATATGTTAAGCGTGCCAATGATGTGCTTCTGATCATTGTTGTCTATGTTGATGACATGCTACTCACTCGTCGCTTTACAAGGTAACCTATTCACAAGGTATGTTGCAGTGTTGATAGCTTCTGCTCATAAGTAATTTGGACAATTATTCTCTTTCATCATTTCTCTTGCAAACTCTACAAGAGTTCTATTTCTTCTTTCTGCAACTCCATTTTGTTGAGGGGAGTACCTGCAAGTTACTTCCCTTTTTATACCTCCATTCCACAAATAATCATCAAACTCCTTAGAAAAATACTCTGCCCCTCCATCTGATCTCAACCTCTTGAGCTTTTGTCTTGTAATCCTTTCTGCATAAGCATGATAATGCTTGAATGTCTTGAATACTTTTGACTTTTCCTTAATTACATATAAAGTAATCCATCTGGTTGCATCATCAACAAACAACACATAATATCTGGATCCATTTATGCTATAGTCCCTCGAAGGACCCCACACATCTGTATGAACTAACTCAAGCATATTTGAATACTTGCACCCTGATTTATTGTATGAACTTTTGTGTGCTTTACCTAATTGACAAGCTTCACACTTGTACACCATGTGTTGACCTTCAACATTTGGCAATCCAAGCACTACATCATTCTTTCACATTTCCTTTATAGCTCTCTCATTAAAATGACCTAGCCTTTTATGCCATAGGTCTAACTCAGACATCTTTTGACTTCCATAAGTAAATAATGCATGTCCCACATTACCTTGGACCTTGAGAGTAAACAACCTTCCTTCCTTTTTTACCTGCAATGATATTTCTATATCCCTAATTTGGATCTTGCACAAAAACACCATCATTTGTGAATCTGACTTCATATCCCTTCTCCACAATTTGTCCTACACTTATCAAATTTTTAGGAATAGTAGGAACATAAAGTAGCTTGCTTAAGAGTGTGCTTCCACTCTTCGTCTTCACTGATCCAATGCTTTCCACTTTATGCTTGGTATTATCTCTTGTTTGAACTATATGTCCATTCACCTTTGCTTCCATATCAGTCATTAATGATATATTGCCACTCAGATGTTTGCTACATCCTGAGTCAATATAGAACACCCTTTGATCTTCTCCTACTTCATGTGTTGCATTCAAGATGAGAGTCATGTCATCCTTCTGATCTAATGCATAATTATAATAATTGTTGTTGTACGACTGAGCTTGAAAACTTCTTCCACCTCCTCTAGCATATGATGTCCTACCACCTCTTCCTCTGAAGTTGCCTCTTTGATTTCTGCCTCCTCTACCTCTTTGATTGAAGCTCTGGTTATTTCTTGCACCATTTTGATTGTTATACCAACAATCATTTGCCAAATGATTTGTTCTGCCACAAATCCAACAAGCTTTAGTATTGTCTTTGTCCTTACATCCTCTTCCTTTACCTCTGAAGTTCATCTTTCCTCTTGTAAAATTGACTTGGTTTGAAGGTCGTTCATCATTAATTGACTGCTTCCCTTTGCCATTATTTTTCTTGTCCTTGGAGTACATAGCTTGACTTGCACTCCTATCATTGTCTCCTTTAATGTCCTGCCCAAAAGTTAGCATGTGTCCTAGCAATTGATTAAGATCAGGAGTAAAATGATATAATGACAATTCTATGGAATATATGAAAGGCTTCCACTTCTCATCTCCTCGTCAGACCTGTAAGTATTTGCCTTACCAACTTATCCTCTTCAATGTCTTCATCTACTGCTCCCAATCTATCTGCAATATCCTTCATCCTTGCCACGTAATCAAAAATTGATTGTGAACTCTTCTTCTTGAAAGTTGTGAACTCTTCCCATAATGAAGACTTCCTTGACTTGGTTGTGTTTTGGAAATGCTCTTCCAAAGCATTCCACACATCTGTTGCACTTTCCAATCCTTTAATGTGAGGTAGAAGATAATCATTTATAGCCATGTAAATGATGTTCCTAGCTTGAGCATCCTTTCTCATCCAATTCTTCAAATCTGCAAGCTCTTCCCTAGTTGGAACACTAGGATCTCCAAACTCAGGCTTTTCTTCTTCCCCTATGATGAATGCCATCAAATATTTGCTCATGTGATCTTCTGTGTCTACAATTACTAAGATTTATGATGATAGAGTATACCTTTGATATGAAGCTTTAATCCTTCTTGATCCTTTGAACTTGTGCTTTGTACTTCTTCAGGTTGTCTTCAAGAATTTTGATTTGGGGCATTTGCATTATTATTTGGGCATTCAGTTTATGCATGTTGATGGTGGAATGGCTTTGTGTCAAAAGAAATATATTGACATATTATTGTAGTGTTTTGGCCTTGACTGTAAACCTATTGTCACTCCTATGGAGACACGTTTACAATTGAGTCTTCATGATGTTGGAGATCCATTTGATGTTGTTCTCTACCAATAGGCTATTGGATGCCTGATTTACTTATGCATTACTCGGCCAGATATTCAGTTTGTTGTCTCACATATCAGCAGGTTTATGCATTGCCCAAGAGTCAAGCATTGGCAGGCAGTTAAGCACATCTTTCACTACTTGAGTGGTACCCGACTACTTGGTTTGTTTTATCCCAAGGGGGATCACTACCTCCAGATTTGCATGCTTTTTCTAACTCTGATTGGGCTAGTTGCTATGACACTCGTGTGTCCACTAGTGGTTTTTGCTTCATGCTTGGTAGCTCATGCATATCTTGGTTGAGCAAGAAGCAGCCTACTATGGCCACTTCCAGTTGTGAGGCTGAGTATAGGGAACTCAAGTAACTATAGAAGCACATAGAGTGATTCATCAACATGTATGAATTAGAATGTGTATTCATATTGCACGTATGATATGAGAAACTGTGGAAGAGTACTCCTACATTAAGTGAGCACAATTTATGCTCAAAAAATCAGCTCAATCTAAGAAAAGGTTTCATATCCCATGATTAAGAATTAGATGTATTTGTACATGAATTTGAATTTGAATATGGTGAGTCATCCACCTAAAAATGTCCAATCATTGATTTGAATCTACTTAGCTTGATTCCATCCAAAGCTTTTTTTCATCATATGTGCACATTGTTGATGAGTTGAAACATATGATAACTTTATTTTGTTACTTCTAATCTTTTCTTTGACATAATGCCAGTGTACTTGTATGTACTTAGCCTTGGTATGATAGTTTGGCTTAACAACAAGATGCAATGAGCTGATATTATCCCCAAAGGTAGTTGCATTTGCAAGTCCTCTATATTCAGTCTCTGTTGATAACAATGCAACACTAGGTTTCTTCTTTGAGGACCATGAAATCAATTTTATACCAGTAAAGGTGAGGTATCCAAATGTACTTCTCCTATCATCTTTAGAGCTTGCCCAATCTACATTAGAGAATACCTTGATATCTATATCAAATGTGTAAGAATATTACAAACCTTCATTGATCATTTCCTTTAGGTACTTGAGGATTCTTTTGGCTGCTTCCATGTGAGGTTTCCTTGGAGTATGCATGAATTTTCTTAAGACACTTACTACATAGAAAAACTCCAATCTAGTTAGTGTATCATAATTCCAACTACCAACTAGACTCTGATAGCTAGTTACATTTTCAATTTTCTCACCTTCATGAGCACTTATCTTCAAGTCCATCTCCATAGGAGTTCTTGGAGCCTTTGAATTCTAATTTGAGAGGCATGTGTTTGATTTACTTCCTCTAGGTAAGGTACATACCATTTTTTGTGTATAGTACTTCCAATTGTAGGAAGTATGTAAGTGGACCTAGATCATTGATTTTGAATTTTTCTTTCATCTAAAGCTTGACCTTCCTAATTTGTTGAGCATCAATACCTATTATTATAATATCCTCAACATATGTACATAGCTATATGACTTCTGATTGGTTCCTCTTGATGAAGAGGGAAGGATCTAGCCTCATACAAATCTTTTCTTAACCTACACACATATTCATGACATGATGAATCTTCAAAAAAAAGATGTTGAGTCATTTATACCTCCTCATATATCCGTCCATTAAGAAAAACATTTTTTTACATCCATTTGATAATTCTTCCAATTCTTGGAAGTTGCAACTCTCATAAGTACATTAATAGTTTCCGTCTTTGCAACAGGTGAAAAAATTTCTTCAATACCTTATGTTTGTGCATATCCTTTACCACAAGTCTTGCTTTTTACCTTCTTATATTTCTACAAAAAAAGTTCTTTACCTTTTATATCCATCTTGAGAGATGGAGTGTTGGGCACCAATTCCCAAGTTTGTTTTTCTTGTAAAGCATCTATCTCTTCTTCCATGGCATTCATCCATTCAAGCTTCTTCTTTCCTTCCTCAAATAATGAGGGTTCCTCAAAATTTCAGACCTATGCTAAATATATGGAATTTTTAGTAATTAGTGAAGTATCATAGACACACCTTTTTGGCTTTCTCTTTTCTCTAGCTGACCTTCTAATTGTTTTTTGAGAGGATTCTGCCATATCCCTCAACTCTGGCACTTTGTCTTTTCCCTTAGGGTTCCAAGAGTTGACTTGTCTTCATGGAGTCTTCTGATCATCATTTGAATCACTTGATTCTTCGTGTATGCTCATTCTTCTTTGATAGAGTAGGAAAGTCCTCCTCTAGGTCATAACGTAGTTTGATCCTCCTGCAATCATCTTCAAACCATGATTTGTTTTCATCAAACACAACATTTCTACTTACAATGGAACCTTTGTTGCTCGGATTATACAACCTTTAACCTTTTTTATTAAGTTCATAGCCAATAAAGATGCGTTTCTCTACCTTTGGGTCTGATTTTCCTCTAATCTGTGAAGGTGTGTGTGCATATGCTATGCACCCAAAGATTTTGCAATGATCAAGATAGGTCTTCTTCCATTGCATGCCTCAAATGGATTCATTCCATCTAGAGCCTTTGATGGAATTCTATTCACCAAATATGTAGCTGTTGATACTACCTTTGCCCATAAGTAGCTGGGGAGTTTTTTGTCATTGAGCATTGATCTTCCAGCCTCCACAATTGTCCTATTCCTTCTCTCTACCACTCCATTTTTCTCAAGAGTGTATTTGGTACTAATTTCTCTTTTTTATCCCCCTCTCTTGAAGATAAGAATCAAATTCATGGAAGAAGTATTCTTTTTTCCATCTGACATTTATCTCTTTACCATTTTACTTGTTTGCTTCTCTAGAAGAACTAAATACTTTTTGAAACATGAAACCACCGTCTTTAAGCTTCATTAACTATAATATAGTCCATTTTTTACAATCATCTATGAATGAAACATAATACCTTGATCCTAAGATTGAAGGCTTCTTGCTTGGTCCCCATACATCTGTCTACACCAACTCTAATAGGACTCCATGTATGTATCCTTTCTTAGTGAAGGATTGTCTATGTGAATTACCAAATTGACAAGCACTACATTTATAAATCATAAAGTATTTTTATATATTTGGTAGACCACGTACACTCTCATCCCCACTAATTATTTTTTAGAGATCCTTCTCCTATGTGAGCTAACCTTTTGTGCCAAATCTCTAAGTCTGATAGAGTTTCAATGCCATAATTGAACAACGCAATGTTCTTGGTATCTTGGATTTCAAAGGAGAACAATCTACCTTATTTTTCTTCTCTCGGTATATCCTTGAATCTGTGATGTGGATCTTGAATAAATGCTCCATGCTTGGTGGATCTAACCTAGAATCCCTTCTCAAGAATTTAACCTACACTAATGATGTTATTAGCAGTAGTAGGCACATAGAGTACTCTGCTTAGTAAGTTCATATTACCATCTAGAGTCTTCACATTACCTATCTTCTCAATTGGATGCCATCTCCTATTTGGACTTCACACCTATTCCTTGGGTCCCACAAATATGAGAGTAGAGCTACATTTTTTGCCACATGATTTTAGCATCCTGGGTCTATATAAAACACATGCTCATCTCCTTCGTTTGTATCCACCATGTTAGTTATTGTTGTATGAGTTTTTATTGTATCCATACGAGTTTTTTAATCTTCCTCTTGAGTTTCCATAGCCTCCTCTATTGTATCCTCTTCCTCTTAGGTTCCTTGGATTCCTAAAACAATTCTTTGTAATATGATTGGTTAGACCACATATGCCATAGAGTGATGAGCTTTGAGTGCTCCCCATGCCTATTCTACCTCCTCTGCCTCTTCTTCTTGAGCTTCTACTTCTACCTTCAAAGATCGATTGAGAGGTAATTCCTTCATCTTTAGACTTCTTAGCTTTTCTTTTGTTATCCTTGATTTTATTATTATCTATATAGAGAGCTGAGGATTGATTACCTTTTTGGTTGTCTCCATTCTTCATAAGCTTTCCCTCATGAGTGAACAATTGTTCCATGAGTTTGTTGAAGCCATGAACTTGCATGTCCATGTATAAATCCATATGTGTTGGGAAGGATCCCATTTGTCATCATCCTTGATACCATTGATGACTTGCCTTACTATTTGTTGTTCATCAATGACTTCTCCAATGCTTCAAATTTGGTTTGCAACATCCTTCATCTTTGTGAAAAAATCAATCACACTTTGCTTGGGCATCTTCTTGAGTGGTGTGAACTCGATCCATAACTGATTCTTCCTTGCCTTGGTGATTTATGAGAAGAATAATTCGAGAGCATTCCATGTCTCTCGTGATGTCTTGCAATTCCTAATGTGAGGAAGTAAGAAATCAGAGATAGAGTTGAGAATGTATGAGCTTTCCAAAGCATCCTTTGAGCATTGTGAACTTAACCTTCCTTGCTCCTCTTATATTAGTTGGCCCTTGCTTCTAAGTATTGGCATCATCTCATCCCCATATATGTATAAACCATAGAGATTTCTTCCTTGTAAATAGGCTTCCATTTTGAGTAGCCATCTTGAGTAATTACCTCGATCTAATTTGTCAATAGATGAGGGGAATCCATCATCCATGATGCTTAGAAGCTCTAATATCACTATGAAGAGGTGATGGGATATATATAGAGATGAGTGGGTTTTTGCGAAAACCTGCTTTATATCAACCAATATAACTTGATGGATGACTAATGTCATTTGTTAGCTTCTCAAATATGCATATAAAGTCACCAAGTGTCCTTTGGAACATCATTGCCAAATAACTCCATCAAAACAGATGTCTTGTACTTCACAACATTTGGAGAAACCTTCTATTTTGGGTAGTGCCCAACAAGATTATATATGAAAATCTATCATCTATAGATGACCATAAGCTTATTTAGAAGATCTTGTTCAAATTGGACAGGAAACAAATATAGCTATTTAGTTGTGCCATGCATTACTTTTGTGATTAATTATTTATGAGATAACCTGATGTTTCAAAGGCAAATTCAAGACTGCACTATTTGATGTATGTAAAAAAAATCTATTTCAAGGTGTCAAAAGTTACGTTTTCACACAATAAGGTGCCCATGTCCTTATAAATCTTTATCTGATTTATTTGTGATGTTTCTCATAAATGCAAAGAAGAAAGAAGGATAAGAAACTAATTTGGAAGCCATTTACTCTAATGCATGGGATCATAGGGCATATAGGAGCTATGGGAGGAGTTGAGGGTTAGTGAGGGTTGAGTTGGTAAGTTGGGGAGACAATAAGGATGGAGTGAGAATGGAGTTAACATAGAGTGACAGTGAAAGGGTGAGAAAGTAGGTGGGAAATTAAGTGTAATAGAACAATGCCTATAGGATTACAAAAAGGACCTTTACTGAAGAAAGTGGTCATTAGAATCAAGATAAAGGGTGATAAAAGACTAAAAATAGGTTATAAAGACAAGTTGTGGCAACTTAAAAATACAACATTTGGAGATCCTACTAGGGATGGTTAGGCATATCTCATAGAGACTGTCTTGGGCTCGCCTAGTGCTCCTAAGTGTAGCAAACCTTCACAAGCCAAAAAAATGGCTCAAAGACATTTGGTGCCTCTTAGCAACTTTCCACAATTTCTAGGCTCCTCAATGAAGATTCTGATGCCCACATTCAATTATTTGAGCTAATTTATGGTGCCCATGAGATAGTGGATGAAGGTAGAAAATTGTGTATCTTTCCTGCAACGTTGAGAGGTGATGCAACTGAATGGTATGCCAACTTGGGCATGTAATAGAGAGCAACTTATGATGACCTAAAAACCAAATTCTTGAGGAAGTTTAGAGCTCAAAGATTTGAAGAGAAATTAGCAAAGCGGTTGGACTAGTTACAATGAGGGGCCAATGAGAGTATCGATAGATATATTGATCGGATGGATACCATAATAAAGAAGTTAGAAAATAGTGAACCTAATAGAGAGACCTTAAAAAGGCAATTCTTAGTAGGCTTATAGGATGAAAAAGGCAAACAAAACATAAGGTTGAAGAGAATTGCTGGTCCAGAAGAGGCAATGCATGAGGCGAGGGTTTGGGAAGAGGTTTAGTGTGTGTTTGAAATGTATGAATCGAGACAAGATTCACATTCAAGAAGACTAGAAGCAAAGCAAGAGAGATCTTAGGTTGGAGGTATCACTAAGGGGCAGGTATTGGAGCTCATAGACAAGCTAAAAGCTCATTTTTTTACAAAAGTTGAACCCACTTGCTTGTCTAGGTATGTGCAAGAACTGGAGTGTCCTCATGAATCAAAGACGTTGCAACAAAATGATGAATTGTGAAGAGAGAGGAAATGTAGCATAGATGATTGGGATGGAAGGGTACATACAAGTTGTCAAGAATATATGATACTCAAAAGAAATGTGAATTGGAGTCCACCAGCACATATGCAAAAGGTGCAATGTTACTTAAAGAAAATAGTATGTTGGACTTGCAATCAAGTGGGACATATGGTTAGAGAACGCCCAAGTTTACGCGGATTGAGGAGTGATACTCCTATGAATAGATATCATGGATAAGGGAACATGTAAAGGATGAGTACACTACAAAAGGTGTTTGGATCCACTAGAGGAGATATATCCATGAGCCCTTGTGTTGGTCCAAAGTTTGTGGGAGTTCAAGTTTTTAATGAATGTAGATGCAAAGTGGAATCAAAACCGTGAAGAACGATTGTTGCTAACCAAGGTATTATGGAGGTAGGAGTGATACCTCGAGTTCAAACAAGCAGATGGGAAGGAATGTGTGGAGATGAGAGGCCCAAGAACAAAGAACCCATACTTGCAACAAAGAGGTATTGGCACAAGAAGGATGTGATGATAACATCTAAAATTGTTGCAGCAGTAGAATGTGAAGCCCTAGAAGATATTGGACTGCGATGCAAAGTGCAAAAATTAGAATCAAAGCTAGAAAAGCTAAGAGATATAGTTTCTCACCTAGAGAATGAGTTGGCACAAGAAAAGAAAATGAGGACACAACAACAAGAAAATGATAAGGAGATAGAGAGAGAGCAACACATGAGTGGCTCAAAGATGCCCAAGACATAAGGGAAAAGGAAAATAAAAGGAAAGATCAAATTAGTGGATGAAAGCATAGGATTTCAAGAGTTGTTCAAGAGGCGGGAAATCGATCGAAACCTCCAAAGAGAGAAAATAGTGAGTGAAATAGAGAAATGTGGAGAATTAGAAAGAAAAGTTGAAGTGTTGATGAGAAACTTTGGAGAGGACAAAAATAGGAAAAATAGCATCGAAAGGAAAAGAAGAGACATTGGCTTCTCCACATGTGAAGTTTGAAGGATGTGCGACTAATGAGGAACTAAAGACTAGAGAACAAGTTAGTGGAGATTGAGTGGAGGTGAGTCAAAAAGGGAAGGGGGATGGAATTGAGATGAGAAATGAAATTACTAAGGAAGCAAATATTAGCAAAGTAAACATGATGGAGCCAATAAAGAAGAATATCACACAAACTGTTGCATAACTTTGACATATTCATGCTCCTTGTAGGATATCGATGCATTTTAGGTGGAAATATTGTTATTCATTCTTCATTTTATTTGGTTGCACCACAAAAATATAGTCCTACCAAGTGATTCATTCTTGGGATGTTACATTTTTACCTTATGGAGAGGTGGCCTATCATTCTTTTTTTTTTTTTGGTTTTTTGTTGAGGATGTGCAGCTGTCTCTAAGTAGATACACAAGGTTGTTCCATGTAGTTTCTTTGAAGACCTGCCATAACAAGACGATTCCATCTAAGGGAAGAAGTCATTTATTGAGGAGGTTTTAGGGCTTGCCTACTAGCTCACAGCTACCCTTGTCAAAGTAGGAGTGTGGTTCATTTCGGGCCCAGTGGGAGGGAACAGCGAGGAAGGGCGTTGTGGAGTTCCACTTAGGGAGGATCTTCACAGCTCCAGGAAGAAGAAGGGGGCTTTTATTGGAGGGGACTAAGGAGGACAATAGAAAGAGCAGTGCACAAGGCAGGTTGACATGCATTCCAGGAGTATCCATGATGTTGTTTTGCATTTTCAAGGATAAGAAATGCACTAGGGAGATAGCATGGGGCCTTTGGCTCCAAGAGCTGGTAGATATATGAAAGGAGAAGTGCAGACTTGAAGGGATTCTTTTTTGAGAAGAAATAGGAGTTTATGTATGTTCTCATGCACATCGTGATATGCGACATGTTTTTGAGGGTCCTAGTACTCTGAAAAGAAGGGGGAATTAATCAGGGTCGAGGGATTTTGGACAAGAAGGAACACAAGGGGAGGCAAAAAAAGGGGGATCTCTATACTCAAGAGGATGACACATATCATAGGACAGTCAAGAACATGGATGATGAAAATAGAGAAAGCCAAACTTACATGGATTGAGAGCAGAGGTGATGGAAGATAAACAATTCGACAAGCTTAGATGAGCTGTTAGAGCAATTTTCAAAGACATTCTCAATGGAAGATTTATGGCAGTTTTGTTGGATGCACAATGTTTTGTCAGAGAAGCACAGTTTTCAAGGAGGAGACATGAGTGGAGTAATTTAAGATTGTGCTAAGGGAAGCCTCAGCATAAGGTGATCATAGAAGCAGTATGAGGTTAGAGAAACTTTATCAAACTCTGATTTATTAAAACTACACTGATTTCGAAGTGCAATAATGATTGTCATATAATTGGATTAATACATGTATATGGTACTACACAAACGAAGAAATTCCACCCAAGGATTATGTGTTTCTTGGAGAGCTATTTTCTTAATAGAGGCTTTGAGTTTGGTTACAACAAAGACCCTGGTAATATATAAACATGAGTTTACTTTGTCTGGTCATGATATCATTATTATTTCAACAGAGTTCATAAAGCTATCATCTTTTATTTAAAGTTTTTGTTGTCAAGGTTTCCAATTATGTGTCCTAAAAATACAATTGCATGTGCATGATTTACAATGAGACTTGATCAATATGATTATTGATTTATTCCAACAAGATTATATATTAAAATCTATTGTCTATAGATGACCATAAGCTTATTCAGAAGATCTTGTTCACAGTCTACAGGAAACAAATATAGCTATTCAATTGTGCCATGCATTAATTTTGTGATTGGTTACTTTATGAGATAACCTCATGTTGCGAGGTGAAATTGAAGATTGCACCATTTCATGTATGTAAACAAATCTATTTCAAGGTGTCAAAAGTTATGCTTTCACACAATAAGGTGCCCATGTCCGTATAAGGCTTTATCTTATTTATTCGTGATGTTTCTCATAAATGCAAAGAAGAAAGAGGGATAGGAAACTAATTTGGAAGCCATATACTCTAATACATGGGAGCACAGGGCATAGAGGAGCTATAAGAGAAGTTGAGAGTTAGGTGAGGCTTGAGTTGGTGAGTTGGAGAGTCAATAAGGATGGAGTGAGAGTGGAGTAAACACAGAGTGTGAGTGAAAGGGTGAAGAAGTAGGTGGGAAATTAAGCGTAATAGACCAATGCCTATAGGGTAATAAAAGGGACCTTTAGTGCAGAAAGTGGGCAATAAAACCAACATAAAGGGTGATAAAAAAAAACAAAAACAGGCTAGAAAGGCAAGTTTTGGAAACTTATAGATACAAGAGTACCTCTAAGAGATCCAATGTACATTCCCCTCAAAAATTTCCTAAAAAATAGTTATCGCATCATGGAAGGATGCACATCTTAGTTGCTATGGACATTACTGTTAATCAGACCATTATGATCGAGAATTCTGATGAAAAAAGACTTTTATATTAATGGATTCTTCATGATAGCCATGCTTCAAGAAATAGATGAAGAAGTTTGAATCAAAGAAGTAAAAGTAGAATAAGATGATGATCATGTGCGATCCATCACCATGAAATTGCTTGGAATTTTTAGAAGAAACAACGGCAAATGATTGTGTGAAAGACCTAATTACGCATGCACATCCCTTGTATAAAATAGAATATCTACGTGAATATGTAAGTTTTTAGTACTACAATAAGAATTCAAACGTATTTGAACCCCTTGAAAACTTGAAGAAATATGAGGTCAAAATTCAAAAGGTTGGAGTACAAAAGCAAAATAGAGAATCAGTAAAAGGATAATCATATGATAATCAAGGCACGAAATAGAAAAATATAGTGATTGTCAGAGAGTGAGAACAGAGTGTACATATGTTGGTAGTGATGTGTTTAATATAGAGGACACAAGCTTGAATTATTTCAAAGATGTAGATACATCTTTGAATGTTAATACAAAGATATGAAGGGATTAAATTTGAAAACTTTGCTTATACAATTCCCATGAGACTTGATTCAAACACTTCTAAATAAATGATATACACATATGATAACGTGTATTAGACCAAAATCAAATACGAAATTGGTAAGGTCTTAGAAGTAGGATTTACTTATGAAAATGATCACACAAAATGTTTTTCACCTAGTTTTGGTGCCGAGGAAGAATGGAAAGTTAAGAGTATGTATCAATTCGAAGAAGTTAAATGAAAGAAGCATTAGGGAAAGTTATCCAATATCAATAATTTATCATCTTCAAGAAAGCGTAGCATGTAAAGAGGGTGTATAGTTTCTTAGATGGTTTCTTCGATTGCAATCAAATTGTGATTGTACCAGGAGAACAACACAAAACTACCTTTGCTACAGAATGGGGAATACTTGCTTTTAAAGTCATTCCATCTGGTTTAATAGATACCCCAACCACTTCCAACGATGGATATGTCATTTGTTCAAGGAATTCTTGGGAATTTAAATTGCAATTGGAGTGGATTATGCTTGTCAAAGGTGCCAAGAATGGGCAAGGATATGCTCTATAGGTACTCCATGTGAGAGAAAATATTTTCTCAGAGGGACCCAATCCTTTATGTATGGTTTGAGGCTTGTCATTATCATTTTTTTATATAGAGACAAGGTTTTTGATGTTCATCATGCACACTTAGGACAGTATTTTGATGCTCAATCGAATGTTCATGATGCCAAAATATAGCAAGTTTTTTGTGCTTATGTAGTGCATGTTGTGGATGATCAATCGGATGCTCATTTTGAGTGTGATATGGATGTTTAGTACAGCACTATGATGATGCTCAAATAGAGATTGATCATCACTTTGACCTTGATGTTGATGTTTTGCATTTGGCTCATATGAAGCATGATTGTACACCTGGTATGGTAGAGCAAGATAGTTCTAGTGATACATGGAGTATCATCGGCTATGATAACTCTTGTGGCACATTACTAGACATGTCCTTGGTTGATAGGATGGTTCATTTGGATGTTGAGGTTCCAATAGTCATGTAGTCATTCTTGGATTTTCCCATGTGAAATGTTGCCATGAATATGTCGAGACATTCTAGTACTATGATGGTGCTTTTGATGCCCTGGATACATGCATGGAAAACATTGTTAGGTTATCCAAGATAACACATGTTTCTTTTATATTTGGGAGTTTGAGAATGTATGAGTTGTTGTGCTCAACACCAAACATTATAGTTGCAATTATGAAATTTTCACTTGGAGTTTTCAATCAGTCAATATAAATTCAAACGATCATAGATTTAGTGGGAACAACCACCGAGATGTAAAAGATGAGAAGTAGATTCTGTTTGTTAGCACTATTGAGCAAATAACCTTGAAAATCTGATGCACATGCTTCATCGAAATCGGGCTTTGATTGGATTTTTTGGTGTATCATCGATGGCTCGAGCACGACACCTTCTAAATCAATAGTTGTAATTTCTTGGACATCTGATCTTTGCGTACTTTGTGTTGCAATTTCTACAAGTGTTGGCTCGACTTCAGTTATCTGAACTATTCCATTGTATTACGACTTCAATGTGCTATGGTCTATTTTGGTCTATGGAGGGAATGCACTACAATGGGTTTTGGCCTATAACTCGGATCTAGGGCATTTTTTTAGGGTCTATCTACTCTCTTTCTAAGTATTGGTTGCAAACCACTATTTTAAGAAATTGCTGGAAACTTAGTTTTTTTTTGGTAGGTCGAGTCTAATACAACCGGATTTCTTACTTCTTCCCCATCACATTGAGTATTTTGGTTTGATCTACCATGCATAGCGAATTCGTCAGTTAGAAATTCGTAGTTGGTATGTTGAAACCTACTTCGTATTCAACACAAAACAGTTGAATAGAGTCACTCAAAAAAAAAAAAAGAACATAGGTAACAAGGTTCTAGTCCCAAGAGATAACTACAAAGCTTCATTTGCATCCAACAAGTGAGAACTATAGAAATATAACACTTTTTTTTGTTTGAAAAAGAAATTGAATGGGCATAGTACATGTGGGGACCCCATCTCCCACAAAGCAAAGATTAAGACTGCCCGAAAGCGATATGGCGATAGCGACTCAAAGACAATACGAAAGCTAAGTTTAAACTGGTCTTAGGTCATATCAAAGACAACAAGAAAGCTAAGTTTAAATCGGCTTAAGGTCCGATTCATGGCAACCGCATCTAGCAAGGGTTCAACCCCCATCCCTACCTCAAGAGGCAAAGGTTCAAACCAATTGAACTAACACACGGTTAGTCCTTACCCTAGTAGGCATTTTTCTGTTGTCATGTAGGAACAAGGTTGGTCAAGTGCATTTTACTTTTGGGGCAAGTACTTTTGATGGAGTTGTGATATGAAGTGTCGGATACCCTGCCATAATTTTACATACAATTCTACTAGTCCCAACGTTCTGTTATTTACTATCAATACTTCTCGCTTTTAAAAACTAAACTTCATATAGTTGCGGCAGCTCCCTGCCATCATATAGTTCATAAAAAATGCATGGATAGATCTAAAACGAAAGTAAGTATCCAATATTTGAGCGTAAATTTAAAATAGAGAAAGTGAAAAGCATAGACAAAGATGGAGCCCTCCAAGTAAGAGGGAACCTTTAACCATGTGGGTTTTATTTTTTAGAGTAACTCAATCAACTTTGAGTTTTACCTCCACAAAGGGAACTCTCAACACAATCTTAAACGCTTACCTTCAACCTTAGCTCCCTCATTCTTCCTTGGCAAAGTTGGTGTAAGTGGTGTATTAAGTAAATACAAGGCATGGCGCATACATGTGTTTTGGTAATCCTTCTTGGGACATAGACCTACCAAGGTGATCGCCAGATTAGTGTTTGTTTATGCACTACTTGATGCCAAAAATAAATCCATATGATGTTTGCTCTTGAGTTGACAATGATGAATGGAAAGGACATAACGTTAGTATACAGACAATATTTATAATAATGCACCATTTGTAACACAGAAAGCATTTATTTTTTGAGATTCTGACACGTGAATCAACCGACGACCCAACAAGGAAGACAAAGTGTTATCCCTTTTTCCGATATTTTCTTTTGCCTAAATTATGTTTGAGTTATCATTGTTGACATCCCATCAGAACATGTTTTTGGCTACATGCATATGGCATTTAGGAAGAAAGTCCCACATATATATATATATATATATATATATATATATATATATATATATATATATATATATATATATATATATATATATATATGACCAAACATGTAGATATATCCGATTCTAGCTAAAGAATTCATGCACTTTTTAGAAAACAAGTAGATATAACCGACTCAACCTAAAGAATTCAAGATATATCTCAGAAGTCCATCAATAAGAAATGCATAGTTATCAAACAAAGTGCATAGTTATAAATAGGGTTGCAATGATTCATTTGGCATGCACAAGGTGGTCTTGATTTCTTAAGTTACGAAAAAGAAAACTACATCGCCTTTAATGGTTTATGTTTCCTCATGTTATGATATCCGAAACGTTTTTGTGGGCTTCATTGCATATTTGGAGATGGATAAAGTCACGCAAATGTGTACGAACAACTTTCTTGCACGAGGATTTGCATGAAAGAGTCCTGGCTAATCAAAATAAATATCAAGAAAAACTTGTGTGGGAAGAGCGTTTTCTCAAACCACACTTTAAATTAAAATATAGGAAGAAAATACAAGAGCGTTAGAAAGGGTTATAAAAAAATTTGATAACCTTTCCATCCTCTTTGTGGGGATCTTTCTTCTTAGCTTGTTATTTTCATAGATGAACAATGTATGGTATGTAAACAGAGGGGATTTCTTACAATTACAAATTCTTCTACTTAAGCAGCCAAGGATTTTTCAATCGAACACTCCCTAGGGGGTTTATCAAATTTGATTGTGCATATTTCCTTCCAAATCTTCTAAAGATATTAACTCCTTATGGCATTCCACAAAGGAGAGGAGCATCCGATCACTTCACCAAGAAAAGCTTGTTTTTAGTTAACTTGGTCTGGCATACCAAAGACACAACTTACTATCTGCCACACTAAACAACCCTTATGATAGGAAAAGAAAAGGTACCCCTTGCTATCCCTATCATGATTGCATCATGCACCCTAGGGGCATCTTGTAAATTTTGTTTGCTTTAACATGGTCCATATCCACTTGTGGAGATTATTTCACATTAGCACTAATTTTTTATTCTCAATAAGACGGTGCCATAGGTCCTTAAACTGAAAATCTCATCTAAGACGAGGTCAATCCTAACACCACTTTCCATTAAGCGAACAATGAAAATCTAGGTTCTTTTTTATGTTTGGATTCTTCTTCATTCTGGTTCCATTGAGCCATCATAGCCCTTCCAATCTCAGGTGGATCCTAGATAATAAAAAGGTGTGCCTTGAAGTCATCCCAAGCATTGATTCTCTGCCTTAAAAGGCACAAATCTTCGAATTCAACTCTAGCATCTGGTATGATGTCCATCCAATGTCTTCTATCTTTGTTCTATAGGCGCTTCCACACGTGAAACCCTTTGTTCCATAATTTATTTTCTCTTTGGAGGTTCTTTGAATCCACTTCCCTAATTCCCACTACTAGGAACCAAATACAGTCATTTTGTCTAATACCAATCTCCCATTTCTAATTTTTATTGACCATGAAATAAGGTTTCATCTTGTTCCAACCCTTCCACAAGGAGCAAGCTAGATCAAAGCCCTTGGGAAACATGAGAAGAGGAGAGATCAAGAGTGTAATTCCAAGTCTTTCTGGCCATGGACACTAACAAGAGTAAGAGAATCCTTGCTTCTTATAAGGATCAGCTTAGCCCACCAGGCATTGTCATTTCTCCAAGCTTGAATCATCCTCTTAAGCACCAACTTATTAGCCATGCCCTTAATATCTAAAATGCCTAGACCAACAACATCATTTTTGCTTAAGATGATTTCCCAATTTATTTTTGGCATCCCCTTTTTATTAGGGTCCCTGTCTAAAGGAAATGCCTACAAATTCTTTCCATATTCACAATTTCCTTGTCTTTTGGTCTCCAGGAGGCTAGGAAGTAGATTATCAAAGAGATAAGAAATGTATTAATCACCAAAACGTGCCCAACCACATTCAGCTGCATGCACTTCCAATAGCTAAGTTGGTTGTCTAGCTTAGCAAGCACCCAATCCCATCGCAAGCCCATCGAGTCATCAAAACCCATTGGGATTCCAAACAGCTAGAAGATTTTTCTACTAGGAATCTCTCTACAACCTTGATGGAGAGAAAGCTATAAAGGTGGACCCACAAGGGACTCAAAGGTGATTTTTGTATGGTTAAGGGTTCACAAAAAGTATTGAGATGGTGCTAGAAGGTATCGATACTTTGAGAATCATTATGCAAAAACACATTAGTTTCATCATTAAGAGACTCAAAACCATATGCTATGAGGAAGAGAAAGCCAAAAAATGTGGCCACTTCGAACATGATGTTTAACTAAGCAATTGAGGCTGCCTATAGTGATTGTAAAGAGCAGCAGAGCCAATGGAAGCCTTTCTTGATAGAGTGTTTTAAGTAGATAGACTGAGAGAGATGGTCGTTATTACTTAAACAAGCCATGGTATTTTCGAGAAGCATACAAATAATCTTTAAAAATCTTGTGCCACAACCTATATCTTTTAGAGATCAAAGATTGAAATCCCATTCAAGAGTGGCATATGCTTTATCGAATTCAATCTCCGCCAAAAGGGCATTTTGAGAAGACTCTTTCCATAGTCAATTCCTTCCCATACATCAACAATGGCCTATCGGATGGACCGATCCTTAATGAACCGTTTTTTATCCACATTGACCCAAGAGTTAAGATGACAGGCGATGTGGTTGGTGAGGACCTTGGCAAAAACCTTGTAAACATTTTGAAACATTGTAATAAGTTGCCAATTTTCTTATCCTCCATTTACTATATTTCTTGTGTATGATTTTGATCACACCTTGATTAAGGCATACGATAGTGCACCAAATCACAAAGCCTCTTTCCAAATCAAGAATAGAGGGACCACCGAACTATGCATGAATGTCTTGAAGAACTCATTGATGAGACCATCAAGCCCACAGCTTTTATCGTCATGCAGAGAGTCAATCACTTCAAGGATTTTTGGCTTAGATATAGGAGTATCAAGAAGGTGTAAGATGTGTTGCATAATCTTTCTAGATCTCGTTCTAGAGATGGTGGCCATACAATCCTACCTACTAGGAGAAAGTGGACTAGACAACCAAGAAGTTGGGTAAGTGTTTGACAATCAACACATTATTTTCATTTGTTGTTTTCAATCATGCAAGGGATCACTTCCTTATTCTTCTTCTTTATTAGGAGCATGCACATTTCTTTCATTGGTTTATCATCTTTGTTGGCCCACGAGTTTTTAAAGTAGATCTCAAGATTATTTCTCCTAAGTTCGTCTTCATATTGAAGCATGCTTCTAACCGTTTGAAGATCGCTTTGGAGGTGAGAGTGGCCTTTGTTGACTTCAATCTCCAATGGAAACAGTCTTCTTTAAAGATTTTCCGTTATAATACGTCGAATGTGATGGATTTCCCTTCTATGGCTTGCACAGAATAGTATGTCTCATCTTAACAACTATCTTCCAAAATTTGGTTGGCGAGGCACAAGTATTAAAAGCCTCATCCCAGGCAATGGTAAGTTCATGATGAATCAAGAGGAGCAAGATACATATGGCTTAAAGGTAAGCACAAGGGGTAGTGATCCAACACCACTAAGTCCAAACAAAGGGAGAGGGAGTGGGGTCCTAGCCTTTTGATGACGTTCTACGATATGAATCCTCTATTAAGCCTAGCCTTGCACATATCCAAACCGGTCTAGAGGTTCAACCAAGAAAATCCCCAAGCGTCCTTAACCTCCACAAGATCATGATGAAGCTTAATGAGGTCCCATAATTCTTTCTTAAGCCCATTAATAACACATCCCTTTTGCTCCCATCTATCGGACATAGCTTCCACCATGTTAAAATGACCACAGAAGATTATATTTGAGGGCAAGGAATCCAATGATTGCCAAGTACACAGTCTCTCTAATTCATGATTATGTGCATAAATAGAAGCATTGATGAACCGATGAGGGACCTAAAGGAAGCATTGATTCACTAATGTTTCGTGTCCACCAATGTCTCCACTAAATATGATTGCTAAATAGCCTTGAAGTCAATCACCATGTTGCCATAACTCTTGGATGAGAGGTGGCAAACCAAATATGAAAAGGGGAAATACTTTGGAGTCTCTTATGAAGCTCTTCTCCAACTATTTTGATCTCTTGAAGACAAATAATGTCTAGGTTGATGTTTTATATTGAACCCATCGACTAATAGTGGTTGCTCTTGAGGGATCAAATAGCACCCAAACGTTGAAGAAGCAACAATCATTTTCTAAAATTATGGTCTTTCCTAGTGGCGGTCATGTCCCTTTTTTTCTTGTTTTTCTCATCATCTCTTTTCTTTGTGTATTCAGAACATGGCAAGTGAGTCTTCCCTTGGTGGGGCTCTTTCAATGGAAAACAACTAGAGGTTTCCCTTTCTGAGAAGCACTTTTCATACTTGTTTCTAGAACCGAATTGGAAATCATGGATCCAATTATCGAACTCACACTACCAAGATTGTCTTCTTTGCTAGTGTACTCATCTTCTTTGCTAGAGGTGGTCATCCTCTTTGTTGGTGGTGTAATCTTCTTGGTTTCTCTCAATGATGGCCTTGCAATTCCTCAATTTGCGCTTTCCCCATTATGTAAGAGGGAAGGAGCATTCACGTAGAGGGGTATGATAAATTTAATGAATTCATTAAACCACAAGACCTCAAAATAAGTGATGGCAATAGATACTTGTAGTTCAATGGAAAATACTATTGTTTTTATATGTTAATGTTATGCTTTCTAGAGAACGTCGATATGTTGAATGCATTGAAATCAAAGCTTTTTTGTTTGGATAAAGGTGCTTTATATTATAAACAAGGACAAGATACAAGCAGGTTATAGAGAGGCACAAAGAAGATTTAAAACCTTTTCACCCCCTTTGTGAGAGGCCCACTTGTTTTTTACTTTATCGTTTTCTAAGATGAACACCCTTCGGTGCCTAAAGGGGGGGAGGGGTGGATTCTTACACTTACGAATCCTTCTGCCTAGAAGAGTAAGGCATTTCTCTATTGACCACTCTTTGGGAGGCTTGTCAAAGTTGGTCACATATCTTCCCTTCCAAATTTTCCAAAGCACTTCACTCCTAATAGGCTTCTAGTGGGCAGAACAGCAACCGATCGATTCCAATCTTTGCACAAGCAGAGAATTAGATACAATCAATTGGGTACAATTGGGAATTATGAGAACGAGATCATCGCGTACTCTACGCCCTCCCAAATATCAATGATAGCTTGAAGGATGGATCTACCTTTGATGAAACCTTTTTTATCCTCATTGATCCATGAGCAGAGATGTCTTGCAATGCAGTTTGCAATGACCTTGGAAAAGATTTTGTATCCTCTTTATAACATGAAGATAGGCTACAAACTTTCGATTATATTCTTGTTGTCTTTCTTGTGAATGAGATTTATTACACCTTCATTGAAGGACCTATACAAAGCACCAAATTTAAAAGCTTCTTCCAAACAAGCCAGAGGAGGAGCGCCATAATATTTTTGAAAGTCTGGAAGAACTCATTAGCAAGGCCATCAAGGCCTAGGCATTTACCTTTAGGAGGGCATCAATAGCTTCCAAGATCTCACGGTCGGATAAGGGAGAATCAAGTGCGTGCAATGTCTGGCAGAATTTTTCTTTGACCTTTGAAATCCAAGTTATGCAATCACACCTTCATGGAGAAAGAGGGTTAGAAATACCAAACAGCTAAACAAAGTTATTAACAATAAATGTGTGGTTATTTATCCTCATCCAAGTTGCATTCAATGTCATTATTGTCAATCATTCTGCACGACTTCTCTACTTTGTTTCCTCTTGAGGAGTTTACACTTTTTTTGAGGATTTCCCACGAATCTTTAAAGAACAAATGAAGTCTCTTCCTTCTAACTTCCTCTTCATATCTGAGAAAACTCTTGATCTTCGAAAGGCCTTTTTGTAAACGGGATTCACCTTTCTTAACTCCGCTCTCAAATCAACTGAGTTCCTCCCCCTTTGGTAAAGTTTCTCCATTCTGTATTTTTGAATTCTTTGGATCTTCTTTTGAGTTTTGTGCAAAATGGTATGTGTTTGATTGACCACATTAATCCAACTCCTAGTAGGGGAGGAGTGAATGTAAAAAGCTTGCCTCCATGGGAGAGCAATTTCTTGCCTAATAGAGGGGAGCGAGAACACAGATGGATCGACATGGAACCACAAAAACTTCCTACTAGTAGTGAGATGCTTCATAGCAAAAAGAATCGGGTTGTCGTTTGAGACGACAATATCTAAGCTTTGAGAGAGGGAGGGGAGACCCATGTGATCAATGATGTTCTGGGTGATGTAGCATTTGTTCAAGTCTCGCCTTGCAAAGGTTAGTACCAGACTGAATGTTCGACCAAGAAAAACCATTGGAGTCCTCAACTTCAATAAGATCTTATTGGAGCTTGAGGAGGTCCCAATCGTCTTTTTTGACACCTTCAATGATGTAGCCTTTTACTTCCACCTATCAGAGAGCACTTCCATCATGTTAAAGGCTAAGATAATGTCCGAGGGAAATGAGCCAAGAGATATCCACATGTTAATTCTATCGACTTGCTTGTTTTAAAGGGGGTATACACACAAGCGATAGGAGATGAGACCCTCAAAAGAGGCGACAATTCAATGATGCAGAGGGTCATCGGAGGACATCATCAAAGGGAATTTCCCTTCGCAATGTGTTATGGGCTCAAAGAAGAAAGAAGAGATGAGAAACAAGAAAAATTGAGACAAGGCCCTGGTCCAGAAGGACCAACCTAATCACAAAAGCAAAGCTTGTTCAACACTTTCAAAAGAAGATCAATGCAAGCAACACTGGCTCTTATAGCATCTAAAACAAGTCTAGGTTGGAGTCTTATGCTTGCAAGCTATTACATCTATGAAGCAAGGGAATACAACTGAATTATCATTGACCCTACACATGAGACTTCATGAACATGTTCAACGTATATGAATGGTAGTAGGATTCCTTATGTGACATCAGATGGAAGCTTCATATGCTATGCTCTCCACTTGTCCTCACGCTGCACTTGCAAAGAGTGATTAAAATGCCCTTCTTATCCTAGAATAAGCATTCATAACCCATAGAAGGAATCATTGGTAAGGCATCGAAATTGCACATATATTGGAAAATATGGCAGTTCCCATTTAGTATACAGATGCCACCTTGAATAATATAATTCATATTGCAGGTGAAAACTCAACCATGTCATTATTTTATTATTTTCTATTAGGATTTCCTCGATTTATTGTCCCATGAATGAATCTGCTGCTTCGACACAACAAGCCTAATGCAGTGTTTATTCTCCTGTGTATTTCACTCTCTTTGTGCAATAAACTTAGCTCTCAATTTCAAAGTTCTCAAGATATTTTCCTGCCCCAAGTTTCTGCAAAAACAGCACCTTATGGTGTCCGGTAGTTTGGATCACACATTCATATTTAACCCAATTATAAAAGCTTCAACCACGTGAACGCAAGGCAAATGTACAACCTTGCAATGAAGGATTAAAAACCACAATAAGACCATATATAGAAATTAAGGGAACTGCATATCAACAAATGTGTGGAGCATCAAATTCTAAAGTTTGAAAGAGAATGGAGCAAGTAGAAGTTCGGATGAATTCTTCCTGCAAATATCTTGAGCAAACTGTTCTTGAAAAATTGCAATTAATAGTGTACATGCATGGATGGAAGCACTATAAACCAATAAATCTCTATGTTAATCATGATGTTGCATAACCACAGCCTGAAGAAGCATACTCCTGACAAGAAGAAATTGTTCCACGCACAGCTAGCAGGGTTGATGATATACAAAAAGTACCATTTAAATTTCCTCTCTGGGACTGGGATGCCAAAAGCAAAACACAGAAGCATAGCAATAACCCCGTGAAGGATTAATAAAAACCTGCTGGCAGCCTCCTGGAAAGCATAACTGCACGTTCTACAGTAGGAAAAATGTCTGATGGGCAATGCTTCACATCAGCCTCTCAAACAAAATCTGCATCATGTTGTTTATCTAAAATACGGAATAGAACAATGGTCCAAGTTCACATCTCCTATGCCCTAGGAAATAATCAACCAAAAATGTGTAGGAAATTAACAAGCACTTCGAATTTCAAACCCATCATTCAAGTAATAGCGCATCAATTGCACACAATATACTATCAGTAACATCATTATGAACTGTAAAGATACATGCAATAGCAAGTGCTCGCTTGTGAACAACTTTATAAAATTTGAAATTGATTGCATTCCCTTGTTAAAGGCTACAACACAAGAAATATCTCCATAGAGTGCCTTACCTACCTAGATGAGCATACTCAGGTGCA
>CM035417.1:185209762-185329762 GCA_020310875.1 Ceratopteris richardii | reverse complement strand
TTTTAGGTTTAGGTGTAGGAGGAGGGAAGAGAAGGAGGAGTTAGGGTTAGTTTAGGAGAGGAGTAGAGAGGAGAGGAGAAGTAGGAATAGGCAAAAAACCCAAAAAAATTCACCAAAAAAAGACCAAAATTTCAAGTTCTGTCCCAAAAAGTATAAAAACCCAAAAAATTGACTCATTTGACACTTGCTGGAACTCTGGTATCGTGAGCGACAGCGACCGGTATCGTGGATCTGGTATCGTGCGTTCGAGGGTATCGTGGATCTGGTATCGTGCGACACCATCGTGAGATCGTATCGTCTAGGGTCTCTAGTATCGTATCGTGGTGTTCCTAGGGAAGTATCGTGATACTATACTTAGTATCGTATCGTCGAAGTTTAAAGATCGTATCACGACACTACTCAGGTATCGTTTCGTGCACTCACTTGGACAGTATCGCGATACTGTCACAGGTATCGTATCGGTCAAATTCGGTGGTATCGTATCGTTTCCTCCTAGAGTTAGGTATCGTGAAATCACACTGGTATCGTATCGGCAGAAGATCAGGTATCGTATCGTTGGAATCCTTTGGTATCGTATCGTCATAGTTCCAGTATCGTATCGTGTGCAGCAGGGGTATCGTATCGTCTGCTTCCCAAAGTAGTATCGCGACACCACACTGGTATCGTATCGCCTCTGTGCCTGGTATCGTATCGTGGGCATGGTCTCGTATCGTATCGTGTGATTGTCCAGTATCGTATCGATTGGATTCTGGTATCGTATCGCAGTCAAAGCAGTATCGCCGAGAGCAGTATCGTCAGGAAGTGGTATCGCCGAGATAAACCCTTTCTTTAGTCAGACACTTTGAGCCTTTAGGAGAGCTAACCAAGGGGAATCTAAGAAGTATAAAGAGAGGCCTCAGAGAGTGAATGAACTTGAGGTCAGGAAGAGTTCTAGGTAGTAGAAGGAGTGTCATATCCTCAGTAGGGAGTACAGCCCAGGCTAGTCATCACTCAGTCTACTTAGAAACTTCCAGTGACTCGGAAGAGGAGCTACTTATGGCTTCAGAAGACATGCAAGGACCTACACCAGCAGGAAATTTCATGACTACTGTTGAGGGAGATTACCGTACCTCCTTACAATATGTATCCACAAATGCCCAGGAGATTCCAATCTACCTGGATGGCTTAAACAGGTCCGTTGCCAGAATGGCAACAGCACAAGATGTCACCATCATACCACGACCAGCTGTCAAATACGAGGGAGGTGCTTACATTGACAAAATGGGTCACATCTACATAGTAACTGAATTTCCGGAGAGGATCAATGAAAGAGGAGAGTTTGTGGATCCCAACAACTCTGAAGAGTTAGTGACCACCCCTAGAGGCAGATCACAAGTATCACGGGTCTTGAGAGGAGACTTGATACCTCAAGACGACTACTTGTTGGAAGTCTACATGATTCACGGAGCAGACTTATTGCTTCAAACTGACGTACCTGTTCAAGGAATAGGAGAGAGTCCCATGACATTCTATGAGTTGAAAGACCCAGATGACGAAACTAGACTCACTTACCTAGATAAGAACCAAAGAAGATATTGGCCTGTAGGTGCCCTAGACAGGGCTCGGCTGAGATATATGGGTGCGCCTGTATTTCCTCAGAGGGAGCAGGCAACTACCTCACAGAACCCTTTTGGAGATCAACAAGAGACGGAACATACCACATCAGGACAGACCAGTCAAAGAAGTGTGCCCAACCGTACTCATGTACAGTTTGCAACTCCAGGAGTGCACACACACAATCAGACCCACACAGGGATGGGGAACCATTTCCGACCACCGGTCAGACCACGACCACCTGTGGGAGGGCAGCCAGGAATGCCTCCATTACGACCAGCTGCCCCAGTCTTCCCTGTAATGCCCAGACCGCCTGAACCAATGAGGAGATTGAGACCAATCCAAGTAGCTAAGTTTATGAGAAACCATTATGATGGATCAGGGGAGCCATATGACCATATTGCCGAATTTAAACAAGTTCTAAGAGCAGAACAAGTAGAGGACTTCTTTGTGCAGTATGAGTCTTTTGGACTCACCCTCACAGGAACAGCTCTAACTTGGTTCCAACCTCTAGATCCCAATCGATTTGGAAACATGGAACAATTCTTTCAAGAATTCATCGGAGAATTCACAAGGAGAGGGATTAAACACAATTCAGCTTCTTTAATCCATAGCTTTAAACAAAACCCTAAGGAAACTGTGAAGACTGCTGCCCGAAGATTCAATCAATATGTGGATAGATGCCCAGTGGCTGAGAGACCGACTCAACAAAAGATGATTTCATTGTTTTTAGATGGACTCTCTAACGGGACCCTAAGAACCCTAGTGTATGTAAAAAGGCTGCAAACATTGAGTGATTGTCTTCAAGAGTGCATCGACTTGGAAGATAACCTTGCGGAGGACCTCAAAGGTACTACCGACCTCACAAAATCAGAAGACTCAAGAAGCACTGTTACGTCTAATTCTAGTAATGTGGAAGAACTAGCGGAACTATTAGCAAAAAAACTAGGAGTCCAAGGACAGAGAGCTTACCAATATCCAGCTCAAAGAGTGCCTATGTTGAGGAGGTGTAACTTATGTGGAGGAGAACATCCCACACACTTGTGTACCAGAGGAGGAGCCGGGGCACAACCAATGTATCCACACAACAGACAGCAACAACAAGGAACTTCTTCATACTGCCACATCGAGCAAAAATATACCAATCACACAACTGAGAATTGTCCCTTTAATAGGCAAACACGACCTGTTAATCCACCCCAATACCGACCTTATGGATACCCACCTAGAGAGCTTGGTAGGGAGATGCCTAGATACAACCAGTATCCGGTAGGAGCACAGAGACAATACGAGCAAGCACCATATCCACCACCACAACCAGTGTTGGGACCCCAACTGTCACAACCTCAACAAGTTGTACCTGTGAAGTATACTCAACCAGAAGAAAACTTGGAGAGAGCCATAATACCAGCTTCAATAGCGACCAATGTAGAATCAACCAACCAAGGGTATGAACCTCCGCCAGGAGAGTACTATCCATATGAAGCCAACATGATGGAATATGAGCCAGCATATGACATGGCCTATTATGGATATGAAGGATTTGATCAGAATTATGGAGCGGAAACTGCAACTTTAATGTACACAATGCCCAAAGCACAACAACCATTGAGACCTCCCATTAGACCACCAGTGCAGAGAGGACCTTGTTATAGATGCGGAGGGGATCACTTCATTCGAGAGTGTCCTCGACCTTACAACCCTCCACCACCCAGGATTTGGGAAGGATATTGTAGTGATTGTGGGAAAGAACATCTTTTTCGAGATTGCCCTAAGAACCCTGCAAAAACTCAAGGTCCTGCACCAATCAATGTAATAGAGGTCATAGAAGAATCTGGAAGTGATAAGGAGTACACGGTACCGCTGAAAGCTATTACTAGAGCTCAAGCAAAACAACAAACAGGAAAACAACCTGAAGAGAAGCTAGAGAACAGTAAAACAGTAGAACCAAACATTCAAGTAGTAGAGGATTCAGAAAACTCATGTGAGAATGCCCAAAACACCAAAGTGCAAAAATGGAAAGAAAGACGAGAAAAGCTCAAAGAAAAATGGGCAAGAAATAAGAGCCAAGACAGCAGGAAACAAGCGAAGGATTCTAGAAAGCATAGTACACAAAAAACACATAAGGAGATCTCTGAAACACCACCAACTAGCTCAGAGGAAAAGAAGCAAGGATCAATTCTAGCGGACCCAAAACCCGAGGATTTGGACATGTGGTTAAAAGCATACCAAGCTAGAATCAAAATGGGACCGAGCCTAGAGCAACATGAAAGACTCTACCCTCAAGGGGAATTAGAGAAAGAAAGACTGGCGATATGTAAAAAACTCATAGAAGTAGCTCAGGCAACTCTAGAAAAGACTATCCCAATTTTACCTGAAACAAGGATCGCACAGGAACTATACGAAGAGTGCATTCAACCTAAGGATAAGGAACCTAGAAGGGAAGATGAACGAAATGAACGAATGAAATTTCAAGGGGAACAGGTATCCATAATACCCGACCTAGAGGAAGATTGGTCCAAAGACTTGTGGAAAAGAATTAGAGAAGAGCAATGGAAAAAGGATGGAATCAGTCCACCTCCTTTTGAGGAAATAGTGGGAGAAGATAGTCACCATGATCATAACCTAGAGGAAGCATATGAGGAAGTGTCAAGGTTTGATAAAGAAAGAGAGGAAACCATGAGCATTTCAACGTTGCCTAATTACATGGGAGAATATGAAAGAGAGTCTATAATAATACGAGCACCCACAGTGCATGGGAAAGAAAAAGGAAACTCAGAAGAGAGTTCACACAACCTAACAGAACTTAAGAAAACAAAGGTGCAATGCAAATTGACGGTGGAAGAATTGCTTCAACTTAGACCACATCTATGGAGACAGCTAGCAAATCAAATAGAGCCACCAGCAGAGAAAGGAGAAATGAAAGGAAAGGAAAAAGAAAACCACTCCACAATACAGGTTCCAGTTGATAAAGTAGGAGAATTTAGTGAAGGAGATGAAGGTAATACGTGCTTACCTGTCACCTACAATGGGTACATGACCAAAGCCATCTTAGACACTGGAGCTGGAGTAGGAATTGCAACGAAGGAAATTTGGGAAAAGTGGGGTAAACCAGCCTTACGACCCACTCGCATGAAGCTACAATTAGCAGATGGACATGTAGAGAAACCCTTAGGAATATTGGAAAGAATCAAACTGACCACTTGTGGAGTAGAGTTTGAACACACATTGGCCATATGTAAGTTCCAAAAAGCAAACAATTACGAAATGATATTAGGACGACCATTCATGCGACAGATGCGAGTAGTACAAGATTGGGGCAGAGATTCATTATATCTCCAACAGCAAGGGAACACTACCAAGATAAACCTGCACACATTCGCTTATAGGGATGTCCCTCCATTACAATGGAATCCAGTCCACAAAGAGGAAGATGACCTATCCATTCACAGTGCTGGATCAAGTAACCAATCTTGGATGCACGAGGATGCCCAATTGTGGATGTGCAAAGAAGCCAAGAAGGAGGAGTGTAAAAAACAAATGTGGCCAATAGGGCATCCTAATTATCGATCGATAGAAGACCCCGACTATATGCCTCAAATTTTTCCAGATGAACTCTTTGAACCACATGGCTGGATGGAAATCCTAGCCACATTAGACGTTTGCGTGAATGAGGAAGTCTTGACGATGAACGACCGTATAGACGAGGAAGGATATGATGTGAACCTTTACATGGTCATTCTCCAAGAAGTAGAAGCAGGAGAAATTGTAAAAGAAGAGTGGAAAGAAGAATACGAAAGCATAGAAATGGAACCAGAGTTCGACTCTGAAGAACAATATTTAGAAACTATGCAAAAAGAATCAAAAGACAAACCGACAGAAGTCTTAGCAATTGAGACCATCCCAAGAATGCACGAGCATAGAGAGGACACAAGTAAAGTGGAACCTGAACCAGACCACTTCGAAGTTCCAGAACATTTTAAAAGATATGAAGTGGAAGAAAGGAAAATAGCAACTCAAATGCCTAAACGAGAAGCACGAGATGGAGAAGCCTATGATAACAAGGAACAAACCAAAAAAGTGGTTGTAACGATAGAAGAAGGAGAAGAAAGATGCACGTATATTGGGAAAGACGTATCAGACGAGGAAGAAGAGGAACTCATCCACCTTATCCGAGAATATCGAGATGTATTTGCCTGGAAGTACAAAGACCTTAAGGGTGTAGAACCTAGCATATGCGCTCATCGAATCCCTATGACAGCAGATGCGAAACCTTCTAAACAACGCCCTTACACGTATAATGAAGTTTATGCAGCGAAAATAAAGGAAGAAATTGACAAACTACTAGCGGCAGGGTTCATATACGAGATAGAACACACAGAATGGGTATCGCCACTAGTAGTAGTGCCCAAGAAAAACGGAAAGCTAAGGGTATGTATCAACTTAAAAAAAGTAAATGCAGCAACTATAC
The DNA here is from genome assembly GCA_020310875.1 of Ceratopteris richardii. Classification (NCBI taxonomy): domain Eukaryota; kingdom Viridiplantae; phylum Streptophyta; class Polypodiopsida; order Polypodiales; family Pteridaceae; genus Ceratopteris; species Ceratopteris richardii. The sequence continues at coordinate 185,323,698 of CM035417.1, read as the reverse complement.
GCGACAGTTTCCCTTTACCCATCACAGACCATCTTTTGGAAAGAGTTGCCGGCAAAGAGGTCTATAGCTTCTTGGATGGATTCTCTGGTTATAACCAAGTAGCTATTGCAACTGAGGACCAGCATAAAACCGCATTCGCTACTGAATGGGGAATCTATGCATTTAGAGTGATGCCTTTCGGGCTCACTAATGCGCCAGCCACCTTCCAACGACTGATGTGTCACGTATTCAAAGAATTTTTAAGGAAAAGTATGGAAGTATACGTAGATGACCTTTGTACCTACTCAAATCAACGACCGGACCACATACCGGAACTGAGAAAGATATTCAATAAATGTAGACAGTATAGAGTTTGTCTGAACCCAGAGAAATGTGTCTTCATGGTACGACAAGGGAAAATCCTAGGACACATTGTCTCAAGGAACGGAATATCTACAGATGAAGACAAGATTAAGGTAATTCTAGATTTGCCAAGACCTAGGAATGCAAAGGAAGTGCAAGCCTTTATGGGACACTGTGGATATTACCGTAGGTTCATTCACATGTATGCCATAATAGCTAAGCCTTTATACGGTCTATTGACTCAGTTCACTTGGACAGACGAGTGTGAGAAAGCCTTCAACGAGCTTAAGAAACGGCTGAGTACAGCCCCAATTCTGAAATCACCAAATTGGAGCAAGCCTTTCCATATTCATGTTGATGCTTCGAACTATGCCATTGGATGTATCCTAGCGCAACCGGCTGACGAAGGGAAGCTTGATCATCCAATTGCTTATGCCAGTAGACAACTGAACCAAGCAGAAAGAAATTACACTACTACCGAAAGAGAAGGCCTAGGTATGGTCTATGCAGTGAAGAAGTTTAGACACTATCTCTTAGCCAACAAATTCAAATTCTTCATAGACCATCAGGCTTTGTTGTACTTAGTCAATAAGCCTTGCAACACGGGAAGGTTGGTACGATGGTTCTTATTATTGATGGAGTTTGACTTTGAAGTGATAGTCAAAAAAGGAAACACACACGTAAGAGCAGATCACCTTTCAAGGCTAACGCATGGAGAACCACCTAGCGGAGTACCGGATGAATTACCAGACACGTATTTGTTTAATCTTGAGGTATGTCCAAAGTGGGCGGAACGACTAATTCCTATACTCACCCATGGCCCTCAACACTCAATAAATAAGGATAGCAAAAAAGAGATTCTTCAAACAAGAAATTTACACATTGTTGCGGGAAGTATGTATTATAAGGAACCCAACGGTGTCTTATTAAGATGTGTCGAGGAGGACGAACAGAAGCAATTAATTCAGCAAGCACACGTAAACAAGTGGAGAACCCATCAAGGGATACACGGAACAATTCGAGAATTAAAAAGATTAGGGGTATATTGGCCTGACATGCCCAAGAGTGTTCATGACTACCTAGACAACTGTGCAGAATGCCAGGAGCAAAGTCCTGAGGATCACATGTCTTTACCCTTTTCGACCATAGCGCCTAATTGGAGCAACTCATTAGTACAATTCCTCAAAACAAAAGAGCACGAAATAGGAGCGAGTTTAGCAAGAAAGCGATCCCTAGAAGAAATGAGCAAAGATTATGTGATAATGGGAAAACAGTTGTTCAAAAGAGGAAATGACAATCAACTCAGATTGTGTGTGCATGAAGGAGAATATCTTCCCATATTAGAGATGGCTCACGCAGGAGCTGCTGGAGGTCATTTTTCAGCAGACAGAACTGTCAAGATGATTCTCTTTGCAGGTCTGTGGTGGCCAACTCTACATATGGATGCTGAAACATATGTGAGAAGCTGCGAAACATGCCAGAGAGCGAAATATCCCGTTCGAAGAGACGACATGCCTTTAAGACCCATGGTTTGTGCAAGAGCGTTTACCAAGTGGGGAATTGACTTCATAGGACCCATCAATCCACCAGCCAGAGGATCACATGCAGAATACATCATAGTAGCCACCGATTACCTGACTAAATGGGTAGAAGCCAAGGCTACTAGAAAGAATGATGCTCAAACAACTGCAAAATTTCTCTTTGAGCATATTTTCACGCGTTTTGGATTACCTATTGAGATTGTGAGTGATCGAGGAACACACTTCCTAAATGAGGTAATAGAATCACTTATGAATGAATTCCTAGTAATCCATAAGAAATCTGCCCCATACCATCCCCAAGCCAATGGTCAGGCAGAGAGTTCCAACAAGGTACTGTGTACCGTATTGACAAAGATTGTCAATAATGGAAGGTCAGATTGGGACAAACAATTGCATCATGCAATTTGGGCCTTCCGAGTAGCATATAAAACGGCTATTGGAACTACACCTTTTAACCTAGTGTATGGGCAGAATGCAATTCTACCAATAGACTTCTTGGTACCAACGCTGAGAGTAGCTCAACAATATGAATGGAACTGGCATGAATTATCCCAACAACTAGATCAAATCGAGAAGTTACATGAGACTAGATTGCAAGCGGTAGCAGGCATTTATGCTGCTAAACGAAGACAAAAAGCATATTATGATGCACATATAAAAGACAAGGGACTCAAAGAAGGTGATTTAGTCTTAGTGTACACCCTAAAACAACATGCCAAGAAATTACAAAAACGCGGATATGGACCCTTGATAATCAATAGAATCTCAACTAGTGGGGCAGTCAATCTAGCTACCCTAGACGGGGACATTCTTCCCAACTACATCAGCGGATGTAGAGTGCGAAGATTCATGGAGCCTTTGACTGATCAAATGTTGGCACGATTATTAGGTGCCCAAAATAGGAAGAAGGAAGAAGAACGAATCAGAGAGGAAGCTCGACAAGAAGCATTAGAACGAATTAGGAAACGGAAAGAATGGAGGAGGCAAAGAGACAAACGCCATCTCCAAGGTGAAGAACCTATCCCTATGGCTAATTATCGAGTCAATAACCCTGATACGAATGGTGTGTACAACGCACAGCCTTACTTAAACCTAGGGATTGGAAGAACCGAGTATGCTTTGATAGACGCTCTAATCGACTCAGGAGCAGGACTTAGTTGTGTACGAAACAAGGTCATAAAAGATCAGCAGTTGAAGGTGAATCCCACAAGTGCACGATTGATAGGAGTGGGAGGTCAAACCCTAGAATGTATTGGAACGACAAACATATCTCTACACATAGGAAATTCCTCCATGAAACAGAGAGTGTTAGTCTGCAACGATGAGGACCTGATAGAAGACTTGATTTTAGGACAAGACTGGATTATCGAGAATGAAGTATGTATCCATCTAGCTCAAGGGTATATCTCTGCCAAAATAGGGCACAAAGAAATATTTAGCTTATTAGGAGAGAAGCCACTGTGCCAACCTAAGATTGTGGAAAATTCGGAGAATAGCTTAGGCAAAGAACCACAAAGGGAACCCTGTACCCAGACCCCTAGAGCCAATATGGAAACAGCAGAGACCTCGAATGCAAGGATGACCGCAGAAGAACCTGAACCTTCCCAAACGGTCAAGAAAAGTTCAACCACTACCCAAAACTATCAACAGGCTACCCAACCGACCTATTGGAGAACCTCAAGCACAGGTTCCGGTCAGACACAACACAAATACAAATGGGTGCGCAAGGATCAAATGAGCATTCAAGGACAACCAACACCCAACCCAGAACCAGCAAGAGGAGTAACCAAGTCTATGGAAAAAGTAGTGCAAATTTGGGTTCCGAAACCCTTACTCGAAGCTCAGAGAGGCCGACAACAGATATGGATTCACAAGAAGGCTGCTCGGAATGCAAAGAAAGCTAGGACGACCCAAGAACATACCTCTTTTCAAGAAAGACGAAGCAGCAGACCCAAGCAATCTCAACAGCGAACCCTAGGCACAGATTTTGGTGCTCAGAGTCAGATCAAACCAATACCAGCCAATCAAGGACGCAACAAAAGAACATGTATCAAAAGGGTGACCACGACTCAGATATGGAGGCCGAAGAAAGTGCAAAGAAAAACTTCACCATTTGACAATCCTAATTGCACTCATGAAGTACACAATGCACCTAAAGTATGCATAATAGGGCCACATTACACGGCCACGCATTTGGCACATGATGCTCCAAACCAGATTAGTGGTGCACATTCTCCAAGGGAGATTAGCTCTCAGCTTGAACTCAAATAGGAATGGATCTACAGTGTAAATAAATAAAAGCTTTGGCTATGCTAACAGTTGTTCTCTTTCAGGAAAATGAAAAAGAAACTAAAAAGGTGGTAAGAGATCTCAACTATGGGGTTATGGGAACGGAGTGAAGAACGATGATACTCAGAAATGCACCACACTACTGCATTCTTTGGTGTGAAACTAATATACTTCACTTACGAGTGCAGATGTCTTCTCAAGATTCTGAAGCAACCATACCTGAAGAAGCCATGGATTTCCCACCCCAAAGTATTACAAAGGCGAAGGGACATTGGTTCCGGGAAGATCAACCTGACGGGGAATCGATCTTCCTTGCAACAATCAAGATCATGGACACCGATCATCAATTTACTATTCTGTCCCAGGATTTTCGGGTACTGCATGGGATGCCATCTATACAGGATATCATGACGAAAGCAGGCATTCTCAAGTATTTCGAGTTGCCCATTTACAAACCAGATTTCCAAAGATGCACACAGGTGATGAATACATTACAACCAGCATTACATGACCCGTTGGTACCAGAAGCTAGAGTAATGGACAAAGTTGGAGAATGGGTAATTATTCAGTTCACCCATGAACTGATCAAGGAAGCTTTTGAATGGGAGAAAGATGGGATTACAGTGGTGAAGGAAGAAAGCCGAGGTGCCAAAACTAGGACATTCACCGAAATTAATCGGGTGGACATCGAGGAGGCGGTCAGGCTAATTCACCAGCATTTCTGCTTTCCTAACATGCACCGATACACGGCCCCACAAAAAATCATCGTGCAATTACTGTCGCATGCAATCAAACAAATCGGGAATCAAATTAATCTGACCCCATATGTGCAGGAAAGATTGTTCGAAGCGAAGAAGCAATGGAAAAACAAGAAGTTCCTCAATGGAAGTATTGCACTGACCATTCTGATATACCATGCGCTAGGCATCAGGGAGCATCTACAAGAAATGCCCTCATCAACAGGTTTAGCTCAATATGCCAAAGTAGCAACTGTCCCTAAGAAAAAGAAAAAGACAACCATTGTGGAGATGGCTGAAGCAAGCTCTCAACCTAGAATGAGAGGCACAAAAAGACTCAGAGAACTCGAGTTACAGGAAGAGGACACACCAATTCGGAAGAGGGTCCATGTTCTTCCCAAGGCCACGATTGAGAAAAGAAAAGAAATAACGGAAAAAGACTTGACAGAAGCTCTCGAAGAGACCCATCAATATACAGAAGGGCAAGTTAATTTGCCAGTGCAAGGTCATCACTATAAGCAATCACAACAAGCAACAGACCAGAAAGCCAAGCTCACAAAAGTTCATAGATATAAAGAAATAGGCTTGGATAATTCTAGTTCGGTCTCGGAGAAACAAGAAGAACCAGACAATTCATTGCTTAATGTCGATATTCAAAGCGAATCAAAAGATGATGGACATTGGGATGAATTAAATGAAGTGGACTATGGCGCAACCCAAGACGGACACAAAGAACAGGATCAGACAAAAGAGGTAGACACAAATGCGACTAAACAGCCGGAAGAAGAAGAAAGGCAACAACCTGTTCAATCAAAAGACGCCTCCACTACCCATATCAAAGAAGGTAAATCCGATAATGAGGAACAGTTAGTGCTATCAGAGGATAAGCCTCAAGAAGAAGGACATGATGAAGAACCCTTCACTCCACTAAGGGTTGTGGCAGAACCATCCCCCATGGACGTCACGTTTCAAGGAAGTGCCACGAAACCTAAGGATCAAGGTAAAAACAACGAAGAACTGAATGTACAACTACAAGTCTGACAACCACATAATGAAACTATTCATGTGGAAAAAGGGAAAGATGTACACACAGGAGAAACCCCAAGTATACCAAGGACATGGCTAAACGTCGATATAGCTCAGCTCAAGCCTGTGGTGCAGGATATGATTCGAACTGCACTAGATACTCAACAGTTAATGCTTGATGCTGATGAAGATTACGATCAGGCCATGCGTGAAAAGCAGGAGCTTCAAAAAGAAGGTGTGGATCTGGCTAATAGGTTATCAAAAGCAGAAGCTCAAGCCTTAAAGAAACACGAGGAAATAAAGAAGACCAAAACACAATGCCAGATATTAGAAAAGGAAAATGCCCAACTAAAAGAACAAATTTTGGAGCTCACGAAGAAATTAGATATGACAGAAAAAGAGAAAACAAGGATCAACGCTCGTGGTAAAATACTCGAATCACAGCTCAAGGTGAGTATGGAGGAAGCGGAAAATTTAAGGAACAGGAACAAGGAGCTCATGACAGCTCTCCTCAGTGATCAACCACCAGCAGAAACTAATCATTCAACGGAGGACATAAAAGAACTGGAAGAAAAGATCACCAAGATGGCAGATCAGCTCAAACAGGAGCAAGACACCATTGCTGATTGGGAAAAAAGGTATATGCATGACACTGCAGCTCTACGCAAGAAATGGAAAAAAGCTGAAAATGATTATTTCAGACAGTGCAAAGAAGACACAGATCACATGAATATAGTTGCTCAAGAAGTGATCAAACATCAGGAGACGATTGCCAAGGCTGAAGCAGAATTAAAGAATAAAGATACACTCATCAAACAGCTTCAGGAACAGATTGAGCGCCAAGACAAACAGGGGACACCAGTAGTTCCACACGCTGCGGAGGCTACTGTGGAGACTGAGGTACGTCCTCTCTCTCCCCCCTCATATCATTCACCGATCAGGGCGGAAAAGGAGGTTCACGTTGAACCTAATACTCGCGAAATTGCAGAAATGAGCAGACCAGCAAGGGTACTACTGGTGTCCCAGCTCACTGTTGATTTTGAAGATCAAATAATTCAGATAATGAAAGAGGCTCAGATTGAGCATAAACAATTAGATCAAATTTTGAAGCCATTCAACGTGCCATACGGCCTACTTAAAGAACAAACACGGATGTATATAAAGTCTGCAACGAATAAAGATCCGGACCACAACCTTCACTTTAAACATGACACGTTCAATTACACTCAAGAGGAGTTCGAGAAGGCGGATCCAACATGGAGAAGGAAGATTTTGGAGAAGAATCCAACGTTGCGGGTGCAGTGGGAAGCATCACCATACGCGCTTCAAGTCAACCCATCTTTTTGTCCTGTACCCCGCAGACGAGCTTGGTCGCACTTTTTGGAAGGTCAGCGCCAAGGCAGTATCAATAATCAGTGGCTTAATTATCCGCTACTACCTAGTCCGCCACATAATTACCTACCGACCGAAGAATATATGGTAAAAACAATGGAATTTTGGATTGCGAGATACGCTACAGTTCCGGATTTAGCCGTCAAGATGACCAACAAAATATTCAGTATGATCATTACAGTTTTGAAGGTATTCCAGCATGCGAAATATACATTCTTGAATTTTATCGGCATTACGCAAGGGTCTGAGGCTCTTATTTTTGATTTATCAACCATTCCGAGCCGCCTCACACTTATGGCCTATTATTCTCGTCTCATGTTTTTGCCATCGACATATATGCAAACGTTTGAAGAAGCATTCTTTACCGGCTTTTTTGAGATTGATTCAGAAATTTTTGTTAAGATGACTTCCAACCTGAATGCAAGACTGGTGGCCTACGAAACAAGTTTCTTTGCTGATCATAGACAGGCGCCAGAAGACGGAGTAAAGTCAAGGCAATGGAAGGAATTCATGATATGTCATGCTAATCTACTGAATCAAAGAGAGCAAACAGCTATCCAAACTTACTCACGTCGCCACAGAAAGCCTGTCGAGGACGACAGAGTTCAGGAGGAGGGACGTGTAGAGGGACAATCAAGCAAAAAGAAAAGAAGAAGAAGGTCCAAGTCCAAAAGTGCGCAGTAAAAGATAAAACATCAAATGATTAAGGACCACTCTCTGCAGGAAGCCCCGCAGGGGCGCAACACCCATCTCTGCCCAAAGCCCCGCAGGGGCACGCACCAGGCTACAAAGCTAAACCCCGGGGTCCAGAGGAGTGGATTTTTCAAACATCAGAGTAGGACCAAAAGTTAAAAATGTTAGAGTATGATCAATGTCTACCCCTCATGATTGTATGCACATTTTGTAAGGCCCCCTTTATGAGGAGAAGCCAAGCGTGCATTACCCAATTGATGGGAATCCCAACTTGAATGTTGGATGAAGGTCATATTGGACCATGTAAGATATTATAAGGAAAGGGAGTTACCAGGGTCCCCAATTGTGGGGTCCGGGGCAGCGGTGAGCAGCCCCGGCTGGGGGGTCCAAGGGGGCCAGCGGGCCCCCTGGCTGGGGAGTCCCAGGGGGCCAACGGGCCCCTTGGTGGGGGTCCGGGGGCAGCGCCCCCGGCGCGACGGTAAAGGGAATATTCCATGGAATATTCCCTGTCGGAGTCAGAAATCATTTATATTTGTTAGGTCGGTTCAACCAGTCTAAGCCGTGTATGGCAATTACGCGGGCGGTGGCCGCCCACGCCCTACCGCCCATGTATAGCCGTCCATGGCAGGCCACCCATGATCCTATATATACATGACTTCTGCACTACCTAAGACATCGAGTTGAGCCAGCATATCTCTACCTTGTATCTCCCTATCTAGAGTTGTCTAGATCACCATTTAAGCTCTACCTTGAGAGCGCACGGGTGGACAACGCCATCATCTTTGTACTTGCTGCTAGTAGAAAATTGTTGAGATTCTCCTATATCTGTTATCTTCTCTGCTATTGCTCCTGTGTTATATTGCGTAACTATTGTCTTACAAAAAAGGGGTAGAGGCTGAAAAGTTGAAGAGGGTGACTAAGAATAGCACATTCCTAGTCACTGGTGGCGTGCGTGGCAACCCGAGTCAACAGGCAAGACAACTACATCAGGCTCTCGAGTAGTAGAGCTTGAATCAAGAAGGCCATCGAATCTGCATGTCTGTTTAACTGCAGACAATACTGACCAAGGGGAGCGTGCAGTGGAAAAAGATGAAGCGCCTCTAAAACGTAATGCAAGATCAAGAAGCACACAACACTACCCACGGGACGCGTTCGCGAAGCAAAGTCTGTCAAGGGACGACAGAGACGAAGAGGGGGAGAGTGTTGCAGAGCTAAAGAGCGCAGAAAGCAGAGAAAAAAGACGGGCCCCAAAATTTTTCCGATTTGGACACCCAATTTTTTGTAACATAACCACTTTTGTACATATTTTCCATTGTAAATGCACTAGAGGAGTCCTCTAGATGCATCCCCTCAGAAGATTAGTGAATTACCCATGTATATTAGTAGGAAGTTAGTATTTTAGTGAATAAAGTGCCGGTCTCTTGTGTGAAAGGACCAAACTTAGGGCACTAGTATATAAGTCAAAAGTGACTCATTGTAGAGGACTTCTTGTCATTGTGAAGAAGAGCACTTCTGAAATTTCGAGTTTGCCTCTTTCTTGCTGATTTTGATCTTCATTTTGCTCATGTATGTGTGTGTGATGCTTGAAATGCAAGTGTAGGACTGTTGTCTACCCCTTCCCCCTTGTTTTGAGTGGCTGTAGTGCGTGCGTAAGCTAGGAGAAGCAAAAACGCGGGTGTTAGTAGTTCCCGTAATTCACTGTTTCTGCCATAACTTGCAGCAGAGTGGTCAGAATTGAGTGAAACCACCACCGTTGGATTCGTCTCGTCGAGAGCTTCGAAACGAGTACCCTATTGTCTATGTTCGGAGTTCAGGGCTGGGAGAAAACCTCAAAAAACCAAAACTGCTGAAAAGAGGCTTGCGGCAACACTTCCAGTTTTTCAGTAGGTGTGGGTAGTATTAGTCTTTTCTCATGCTTGGATAGCTAACTCACTTCATTTTCTATCAGGTGTGCACATGTCTTCATACACTTGGTAAGTCACTCCTTAGGATTGATAATTAAATGTGTGAAAAGAACTCCACTATATGCACTTGTATGGCAATCGAGGTATAGTCTCATTGGTACAAGTCCTTGAGTCATTGCGGCTCAAGTACACAAATCCTTATGCCTACACCTTGTCCATTGCAGTGACAAATTCCCAATAGAAGAAACCTTGGTACCCTGTCGTTGTAACTAAAATTTATCAGTAAGGTATTGTGTAAAACTATGTATTAATATATATATATATATATATATATATATATATATATTTGCTCAACTTGAGTAAAACAAGAACTGTGTTCATCTAGAGTATGAGATAATTGTGAACTCTCCACATTCTCATGTTTAAATAAGGTGCCATCAATGCATTTATTATTAAGGAACTATTTAATGATCGACACTTATGAATCATACAAAATATGCATAGACAAAAAGATATTCCAAGGACCATTTCATTTTGGAAACAAGATTATGAAAATTCCTTGAAGATTGATAGGCATAAACCATGGTTGTATTAGCAACTTATTGTAGTCTTGTGAAGCATGAAAACTAGAATGAAGTTGTTGCTTGCAACTAGATGGTCATGCACATGCAAAAATTGATGATAATTAGCTTTCCGTTCTCTCAAAAACCAATTAATTTGTATTGAATATTCATACTTAGGATATAACCAATGGAGACCTATAACAGTGGAAAGACAAAAATTGGAAACATACAAGACCTGATTAGTAAGAATAATTATCTTTTTAAATAATCTCACACTTCTAATTTTTCTGGGTCTTTTGGAAAATGTATCTTCTATATTTTCATGAATAGATCTTTTTGACACATTCAAAACTTCTAAGACCTGCAAATGAATATATGTATGTATGTATGTATGTATGTATGCATGCATGCATGCATGTATGTATGTATGCATGTATGTATGTATGTATGTATGTATGTATGTATGTATGTATGTATGTATGTATGTATGTATGTATGTATGTATGTATGTATGTGCGTGTGTGTGTGTGTGCACATAGACACGCCATGTGCTTTTTTATCAAATAGTGAAAAAATAATGAGCTTTTGTAGTCTTAACTAGCACACATATGTGTTCAGCAACACATATATATTAACATGATAATATGCTCCCTTTGCTATAAAGAAAAGCATCTAATCTATTATGCTAAAAGGAAAGCACATATATAGTATCATAGATAGATACACCATCCGCATCAAATTGTTATGTGATGGCTAGTATTTTTTATGAGAATGAGCCTATTTCTTTTGATGAAACATAGAATTTATAAAATTCGATGGTTGCTAGGAAATTAGAATATGGTGCTATTTGTTGGAGATAGACGTCTGCAGAAGCATACGAACAACACAAGGAAGGAGAAGAAGCTTGGAGCACAACACACAATACTGAATGTATTACTAGAGAATGTACAAAGATAAGTAGCCCATTAGGGATATAGGCGTATATACAAGCCGATGGAAAAAAACCTCCTAAAGAGGGAAAAAAGTGCCTCGATGGTCCTAGTGTGTTCACACACATCACTACCTAAATATATCAACAAATCACCCCTGGGAGTGATGCGGTGAACAAGGAGCTGGCACTCATGTATAAGGAAGTGCCAAGGTATGTGGAAATCACTCCACAAAAGGAAGCAAGCCCAAAGCTTTGCGGAAAGCTTTAAACTTCTCCCTAGGTAGAGCCTTCGTGAAAAGGTCTGCAATGTTCTCCTGCATGGGCACATATGCCAAGCTGATCTCCCCAGCAGAGAACCTCTCCCTGACATAATGATAATGCACCTCAATGTGCTTAGTGCGAGCATGGAACACGGGGTTCCTCGGAACTGCCAATGTGCTTTGACTGTCAGTGAAGATGGTGGTGGCAGAAAACTGACCAACACCCAAATCAGCCATAAGGCGTCTAAGCCACACACACTCAACAGTCACTGTGAAAGCTGCCCTATACTCAGCCTCACAACTGGAAGTGGCCACAGTAAGCTGCTTCTTGCTCAACCAAGATATACATGAGCTACCAAGCATGAAGCAAAAGCCACTAGTGGACACACGAGTGTCATAGCAACCAGCCCAATCAGAGTCAGAAAAAGCATGCAAAACTGGCACTAGTGATCCCCCCTTGGGATAAAACAACCCATTAGCCGACTACCACTCAAGTAGCGAAAGATGCGCTTAACCGCTTGCCAATGCTTGACTCTTGGGTGATGCATAAACCTGCTCATCTGTGAGACAACAAACTGAATATCTGGCTGAGTAATGCATAAGTAAATCAAGCATCCAATAGCCTGCTGATAGAGAACAGCATCAAATGCATCTCCAGCATCATGAAGACTCAATCGTAAACCTGTCTCCATAGGAGTGGCAATAGGCTTACAGTTTTCAAGACCAAAATGTTGCAATAATGTGTCAATATATTTCGTTTGGCACAAAGCCATTCCACCATCAACTTGCATAACCAGAATGCCCAAATACTGATGCAAATGCCCCAAATCAGACATCTCAAATGAGGCATGCAAATCAGCCTTAAAATAAGCAATATGCTTCTCAATAGGACTAGTGAGCAGCACGTCATCAACATAGACAACAATGATCAGAAGCACATCATTAGCACGCTTAAAATATAAGGTGCTTTCAGTTGGACTGTTCTCAAAACCATGTGCAATCAGATAGGCATGTATCTTCTCATACCAAGCACGTGGTCCTTGCTTTAAACCATATAACGCCTTCTTTAACCTGCACACCTAGTTTTCATGCCCTTTTTGCACAAAGTCATGGGGCTGAAAAACATACACTTCTTCCTACAAGTCACCATTCAGAAATGTTGTTTTAATGTCCAACTGATGTACATTCCAACCATGATGAGCTGCAAGTGCACTAATGCTACGAACTGTAGTCATTCGGCAAGTAGGTGCAAAGGTCTCATCAAAATCAATGCCTCTTTCCTGCACATGACCCTTTGCAACAAGTCTAGCCTTATACCTATCAACTGTATCATCAGTCTTACACTTCAGCTTGTATACCCACTTAGTCCCAATGGCCTTCTTGCAAGGAGGCAAGTCACATAAAGACCAAGTACCATTCTTCATTATAGCATCATATTTCAGATTGCATATAAGCCATCCAATTTTCTGAATTTTGTGCTTCATCAAATGAAACAGACTCATTCTCATCTTAGATACTATATGCAACCATAGCATAGCAATCTGATGCAAAAGAGGCACTATGAGAGCCTGAACGAGTACGATATGACACAGATGCATCTAATTTTCTATCACGCAAAGTTTGCACCAGCCATTTTGGCATAGTTTTTGCCTGCTCAATATCAACTCTCATAAACTAGTGCATCATGTAAATCTGCATCAGAAATGGAATGATATGCATCATCACATGAAACCTGCAAAGGCTGAAAAGTTGCCTCATTGGGACCAGCACTAGATTGTCCACCTGTAAAAAGAGGCAACAAAGTATCATACATGTCTTTGGAGCTAACAGATGTCTCCTTAGTACATGAAAGCAATGGCTGAATAGCATCTTCCACAGAAACAACATCACGGCTAACGAGAATGCGTTTAGTCTATGTAGGATACAAATGATAACCTTTACTTTCAGAACTGTACCCAACAAAAATACATTTTACTGCTTTATCATCCAATTTCTGCGATGTTGTTCAAGCACTAATGCATATGCCAAACAACCAAAAACACGCAAATGAGCAATAGATGGCTTGCGATCATGCCAAGCCTCATATGGAGTGATAGATTGTAGCGCTTTAGTGGGACACCTGTTAAGTACATATGTTGCACACATGACAACCTCAAGCTAGAAAGTATGTGGTAAAGCCTGACTCTTGACCATACACCTCGCCATCTCCATAAGTGACATGTTCTTTCATTCAGCAAGTCCATTCTGTTGAGGTGTATATGGCATTGTACTGGTGTTTTATCCCATGTTCAGCCAAAAATGCATTAAAATCAGAAGACATATATTCCCCCCCTCGATCTGAACGGAGGGACATTTTACATGCTGACAGATTTTTAGCCAAAACCAAAAACTGTTTGAAGAACATGAACACTTCGGACTTTGCCTTCAATGGATATACCCATGCATGCCTGGAAAATCATCAACGAAAGTCACAAAGTAAAGATAATTTCCAAAAGAAGGTGTCTGCATAGGACCACATACATCACTATGTACAAGCTACAATTTCTGAGTAGCCCGAACTGAACCATCTTTTGGAAATGGGGAACGTTGCATTTTGCCCAAAATACAGCCTTCACAAACATGTTTTCCAAGTGCCTCAAGTTTGGGCAAAGAGGACACCATTTCAGATTTTTGCAGGCGTAGCAAACTAGCAAAATTCACATGAACAAAGCATGCATGCCAAAGCTTTGCATCTGACATAGCCTGAGAATCATGTACTGCACATGTCGAATCATTCAGAGATCTTTCATAGTCTATGAGCTTATACAGCCCACGACATAAAATGCCAGAAGCAATAATCACATCGCCATTTGACAGATCATGAACTGTACACCTGTCATCAACAAATTTCACAACCAAGCAAATCTTGGCTAATCCAAAAATTGATAACAGGTTCTTCTTGATCCCTGGCACAAATAAAGCATCTGACAAAGTGAAAGAACTACCATCAGAAATACTCAAAATGATCTTACCAACTCCCATAACAGGATAACAAGAGTTGTTGGCACATGTAATAGTATTCCCTATAGGACAGGCTCGAGTGAAGAGAAGAAACTGCGCTACGAGGTAATATGTTTGGTCGCCCCACTGTCAAAATACCAAACATCTGAGTCTACTACAGACATGCACTACTCATGAGAAGAAGGGTCAAACTGTAGACAATAGTAAACGCCCATTCTTCTTCCTGCATAAGATTAGTAGACTCTGTTTTTGGTGTAGAGGCCTCTGCAACAACCATTCCAACCTCTTTTTTCTTCGCCTCTTTAGCAGCAAGTTTTGGACAGTTCTTTATGATATGATCATTCCCGTTACAGTACTTGCAAAACAATTTCTACTTTTCTGATTTCTTCTCAACCTTATCTTCCTTCTTTGAATGTGCAGCATTTGTAGATTTCTACTTACTATTTGAAGAGCTCCATTTTCCTTTGCCCTTCTAAGTAGCCAAGAAAGCTTGATCTTCAACAGGCGTAATGGACCTGTTATGCCTGGACTTGTCTTCCTGCAATAGAGCAAAGACTAACTCCTCAAATGACAAGGCATTTGGATTGCCTTTCATCATTAACCAAAGAGTAGAAGCAAAACTCTGATATGAATCAGGAAGACCATTCAGAACGGTCTACACAAGTGAGCTATCTTGCAACAACCTAAATATTACGACCACCAGGTGCTAGAGAGATGACTCTCCTCCCAACCAAATGCCTCTATATATAGCTCTCACCAGGGGACTACCTTCTTGGGTAGGTGGATACTAACCATCCATGTGTCGGCCATGTAACTGCATGTGCACCAAGTGTCCCAGTTAACTCGAGTTAACTCAAGTGGATGCTTCTAGAAGGCTCTAGAGCTCTTTGGGCAAAACACTCTCCCCATGTACGCCATGGGGGTTGAACCCAAGACCTCCTCCTTCACATCCTTGAGTCTTAACCACTAAGCTAAGTGGATCACTTGTTCACAAGGGCAGAAGACCTCCTAGTAAGTCTAAACTCGAGATCTTTGGTCATACTCATGGATGACCAAACGATGTCCGATTTCAGATCCATCTGAACCAGTCGGATCCCTAGATCACATACTTACTTTATTACATTAGTAAGTCTGCGATCTAGGGATCCGATTGGTTCAAACGGATCTGAAATTGGACACCATTTGGTCATCTGTGAGTATGACCAAAGATCTCGACTTTAGACTTAATAGGAGGTCTTGTGCTCTTGTGAACAAGTGATCCACTTAGCTTAGTGGTTAAGACTCAAGGATGTGAAGGAGGAGGTCTTGGGTTCAACCTCCATGGGGTACATGGGGATAGTGTTTTGCCCAAAGAGCTCTAGAGCCTTCTAGAAGCATCCACTTGAGTTAACTTCGAGTTAACTGGGACACTTGGTGCACATGCAATTACATGGCCGACACATGGATGGTTAGTATCCACCTGCCCAAGAAGGTAGTCCCCTAGAGAGAGCTATATATAGAGGCATTTGGTTGGGAGGAGAGTCATTTCTCTAGCACGTGGTGGTCATAATCTTTTTTTAATCCTCCTCTTTGAGGTAGCCCGCCAAATAAATTCAGAAGGAGTTGATGCACACCCAAAAGCAACACACACCTCTCATGAGCAGCTGAATTCATGATAACAAGGAGGAAGCTAAGCTACAATGATGATCAATGAAAGAAGCTAACGGAGAGAAGCATGATGAAGCTCACTCCAAGATCACCATGGGAGCTCTAGCTCTGATACCAATGCAACAACCTAAAGATTATGACCACCACGTGCTAGAGAGATGACTCTCCTCCCAACCAAATGCCTCTATATATAGTTCTCTCCAGGGGACGGCCTTCTTGGGCAAGTGGATACTAACCATCCATGTGTCGGCCATGTAACTACATGTGCACCAAGTGTCCCATTAACTCGAGTTAACTCAAGTGGATGCTTCTAGAAGGCTCTAGAGCGTGGATCACTTGTTCACAAGAGCACAAGACCTCCTAGTAAGTAAAAACTCGAGATCTTTGGTCATACTCATGGATGACCAAACGGTGTCCGATTTCAGATCCGTCTGAATCGGTCGGATCCCTAGATCACATACTTACTTTATTACATATCTGGTATAACCTCATCAGCAGAAATCAATTGTTCCTTCAAATCTTTGATCTTTGTTAGAAAATTGTCCATAGAATCACCTTCATTCATGTGCTCACTCTCCAACTGTTTTTGGAGGTAAGCAACACGAGCCTCATTCCTAGCTTTGCACAATGTGGTAAGAGTATCCCAAGCATCATTAGCTGTCCTGCAAGAGCGTATGTGAGGAATAATGGCACGTTTGACAGACAAAGCTATCAATGCATGTGCTTGGGCATCTCTGCCATCCCAATGAATCTTCTCTGTAGTAGGTGCAGCAAAAACTGTAGTACGAACATGAATATGCAGAATATCATCATCTTCGACACCTTCTGCCTCAGCTTCTGTACCTACAGTTGTAATAGTTGCAGGTGTGATAGGACATTTTTCAACACCCTGCACAATGTTCCACAATCCTTTTGCAACCAGTACATGTTGCATCATATAAGCCCATAATGGGTAGTTGGTACCATCCAACTTATCCTCAATAGCCAACATACGGAATACATCACTACTTTCAGCCATGGTTGGTGACTAAAATACCTTGATGCAAAAAATTGAGTGTATCTCAAAAAGTTGAACAAAACTCCCTATATGAATTCTACTCAGACTTTGAGACACTTATAGTGGCAAACAGAAACTCGTATATACCTTTGGCACAAAAAGATGAAATAGCCTAGACAAGTGCTACGATAGTGCGTTCGGAGGTCAAAATGAGCTCAGATCGCAATTTCGGCACCACAAAGCAAAGCCGTTTTGATTTCAAAAACACCCTGAGTATGCTCACCAAAATTCGTGTGATTCTGAGACTGCAAACGGAAGAGTCTGGACGATGCCCTAGATGAAGCGGCGACCTGCTCTGATACCAATTGTTGGAGATAGACGTCTGCGGAAGCACGCGAACAACACAAGGAAGGAGGAGAAGCTTGGAGCACAACACACAACACTGAATGTATTACTAGAGAATGTACAAAGATAAGTAGCCCATTAGGGCAATAGGCGTATATACAAGCCGGGGGGAAAAAAACCTCAGGGAAAAAAGTGCCCCGGTGGTCCTAGTGTGTTCACATACATCACTACCTAAATATATCAACACTATTATGAAGAACAATACTTGTTCTTTATGTGATTTTCCTTAAGGCAAAAAGACCATTAGCACTAAATGAGCATACAAGTTGAAACGTAAGCTTGATGGAACAGTTGATAGGTATAAGGCATGGCTTTTCCCCAAAGGTTATGCTCTAGACAAGGGCATTGATTTTAATGAGATCTTTTGTGCCACATGCTGAATGATAATTGTTCATAGTATTTATGCACTTGCATCTCATCATGGTTGGAATGTACATGAGTTGGACATTAAAACTGCATTTTTGAATGGTGATTTACATGAACAAGTGTATGTATTTCAGCCTCGTGGTTTTGTGCAAAAAGGGCATGAAAAAAAAATATGCGAGTTGAAAAAAGCATTGTATGGACTGAAGCAACCACGAGCTTGGTATAAAAAGATACATGCCTACTTGCTAGTGCATGGATTTGAGAATAGTTCAATAGAGAGCACATTAGATGTTAAGGGTTTATATTATATACTTCTAGTCATTGTCACATATGTAGATGATATGCTACTCATTGGTTCTAAGAAGGAGCATATTGCCGAATTTAAGGCTTATTTTCATGCCTCTTTTGAGATTTTAGATTTGGGGCTTTTGCATCATTAATCGGGCATTCAATTTATGCAAGTTGATGGGGGATAGCATTATGTGAAACAAAATATATTGATCTGTTGTTGGAGTGTTTTTGCCTTGAAGATTGCAAACCTATTGCTACTCCCATTGGAGACGGGTTTATGGTTGAGTCTTCATGATGTTGGACATGCATTTGATGTTGTTCTCTATCAGTATGCTGTTGGATTCTTGATTTACTTATGCATAACTTGGCATGGTATTCAGTTTGCTATCTCTCTACATAGCCCAAGTATCAAGCATTGGTAGGCGATTAAGAACATCTTTTGCTACTTCAGTGGTACTCAACTATTCGGATTCTTTTATCCCAAGGGGGGGGATCATTACCACTAGATTTACATGCTTTTTCTAATTGCGATTGGGCTAATTGTTATGACGCTCATGTGTCCACCAATGGTTTTTGTTTCATGCTTGGTAGATATCTTGTTTGAGCAAGAAGCAACCTACTATGGATACTTCAAGTTGTGAGGTTGGGTATTGGGTAGCTTTCAAAGCTACAATTGAGTGTGTCTGGCTGAGATACCTTTTGGCTAATTTGGGCATTGGTCAATATTTTGCCACTACCATCTTTAGTCACAATCGAAGTGCATTGGCAGTTGTGAGGAACCCTCTATTCCATGCTCGCAGAAAGCACATTGAGGTGCACTATCATTATGCTAGGGAGGAATATCTATTGGAGAGATTAGTTTTGCTTATGTGACCACACAGGATAATGTTACATACCTTTCCATAAAGGCTCTATGTAGGTAGAAGTTTGAAGCTTTTCACAAAGCTGTAGGCTTACTTCCTTTTGTATATTGATTTCACACATAGCTTGGCACTTCCTTATACATAAGTTCTCGATCCTTGTTCACTACATCAATCCCAGAGGAGATTTGTTGATATATTTTGGTAGTGATGTTTGTGAACACACTTAAGACCTTTGGGGCACTTTTCCCCCCCCTTTAGGATGCTCTCCCCCTAAGCTTGTATATATGCCTATGCAAGTTCTTTATACTCAGCCTTTCTGAAGTAATTTGATGGTGATGCACCACAGTGCGCTCTCCTTCTTGAGAGCTCCATGATGATATCCTCGGAGTAGAAAACTAAGCTCCTATAGGCACGCACGGTACCATGCGCAGAGGATGCAGAATATGCGGAAAAACATAGTATAAGGGAGCATGAACAAAAACTTCTTAGGTGTTACAAAGTGTAGTCGAACTTATAGTCTGTGGCTCACTAGGCCACTATATGTTTTATTAAATAACATATACAAAGAAGTGCCCGGTGGCCATTTGGTCTTTCACATGGACACTACTGGTAACAATCTCCCACTAAAGGCCAATATGGCAAAATTAACTATGGGAGAAAAATAAAGAATGATAAAGAATACCTGAGTGTAAGTATACAAACTATACCTCCCACCTGATGGGCATGTTACACAGTATACAAGTGACTGTGTAAGATCATGAATCAAATAACCCCCATCAAGTGACAGTAGTGTCGAAAGCTATCTCATGGTAGAGCTTTGGTCAAAACATCCACATCATTATCTTGAGTGTGAACCTTCTCAAGAATAATGCACTCAGTGGCTAAGCAATCTCTAATGAAGTGATACCTCACCTCAATGTGCTTGGTCTTTGCATGATAGACCGGATTCTTAGCCAAAGCAATGGCACTCTGACTGTCAGAGAGCAAATGAGGTACATGCTGAGGTAAACCCATATCACAAGAAAGACGAGAAAGCCACAATGTTTCCTTACATGTCTCACTTGCTGCAAAATACTCTACTTCTATAGTGGAAACAATTGTACATTCTTGATAACGAGATCTGCAAGAGATAGCGCCTCTAGCAAAATGGAAAATGTTCCTTACTATAGACTTACGATTGTCTACACAACCAGCATAGTCAAAATCTGTGTAACCAATAATGGATGCTTTCCCTCTACCTAAGCATAGACACTTGTCCTTAGTGCCACTCAGATATCTCAAAATCATCTTGATCACTTCCCAATGTTTCTTGCCAAGATTAGACATATATCTACTCACAACTCCCACTACAAATGCAATGTCTGGTCTCGTGGCTACCATAGCATACATGAGAGTACCAACAACATACTAATATGGAATTTTGGTCATGAATTCCTTTTCCTCATCTAATTTGGGGCAATCATCCTTGCTCAATTTCACATATGTGGGTAAAGGTGTACTCAATGCCTTTCCACCCTGCATATTAAACCTGTGAAGTACTTTGGATATGTACTCAATTTGAGACAAGTATATGCATCTTTTACTCCTATCGCGAGTAATGCGCATGCCAAGAATATGTTTGGCATCCCCCAAATCCTTCATATCAAATGTCTAACTCAACTTCCTTTTGAGAATTGACAAGTCATAATAGGACTTCCCCGCAATAAACATATCATCGACATAAAGTATCAAGCATATCAAGCTGCCATCAAAGCATCTCTTTGTGTAGAGACAATGATCCTCACTGCTTCAAGAATAGCCTTGGAATTCATAAAAGCATCAAACTTCTTGTACCATTGTCTAGGGGACTGTTTAAGCCCATACGAGGTCTTCTTTAGCTTGCAAACTAGACTTTCCTTGCCAGGAACTACATAACACTCTAGTTGTTCCATATAGATCTCATCTGTAAGATCTCCATGCAAGAAAGCAGTTTTCACATCCATTTGGACTATCTCTAAGTCCTCCATTGCAACGAATCCAAGCAACATGCACAGGGTAGTCATCTTGACCACATTAGAGAGAAGATTTCCTCAAAATCAACACCATCTTGTTGCTTAGAACCCTTTGCAACAAGTCATGCTTTATACTTTGGAGAAGCACTGTCTGATGTGAATTTCAGCTTATATACACATTTACATGGTAAAGCTTTCCTGCCCTTTGGCAAAGGTACTAAATCCCAAGTACCATTTTTGTGAATAGAATCCAACTCACTCTTCATGGCACACTCCCACTTTACATGATCCTTTGTCTGCATACCCTCTTTCTAGCAAGAAGGCTCATCGACATCTGTTAGCATAACAAAATCTAAACCTGGAACATATCTATCAGGTGAATGTGAGACACGTGCAGAGCGTCTCAATGGTTGCTGAACAGGAACATCTACAAACTCATATGATTGGACATTCTCTTGAATGTCCCTATGTGCAACATTTTTATGCATGCTAACTTGAGGACTAGTATCCTCAAACACCACTCTTCTCACTTCAACCTCCTTAATGGGTTGTTTATGCATCTTAGAATCATTGAAAATGACATCACTACTTTTGATCATTGACCGTGTTTAAGGATCCCCTAAGCGATATCCAAATTGTCCTTCTCGACCATATCCAAGACTCAAATGCATTTCTTTGACTTATGGTCCAACTTTTGTCTAAGATTCTTGGGTATATGAACATATGATTCACACCCAAAAACTCAAAGATGATCGTAATATGGTGGCTTCCCTATCCATAACTCTTGTGCCACTTTCAGAACTTCGGCACTACTAGGTGAAAGGTTAATCACATGAACTGCAGTCAACACTACTTCTGCCCAAAACCCTTGTGAGATGTTTGCATGATGCAACATAGAAACTACTCTATCTTGATTAGTTCTATTCATCCTTTCAGCTACACCATTCTGTGCTTGGGTATAAGGAGTTGTAAACTCTCTACAAATCCCTCTAGATTGAAAGAAAAGGCTAAATTCATGTGAGGTATAATCACCCCCATTATCTTATCGTAAAGCCTTAAGCTTAGTTCCTTTTTAAGTCTCAATTGAAGCAAACCATTTTCTGAAAGTAGGGAATACCTCATCCTTCGATTTGATAGGATATACCCAAATTTTTCTAGTAGCATCATCTATGAGAGTGACAAAGTAAAGAGAACCACCTAAGGACCTAGTGGGCATAGGACCACACACATCTATATGAACGAGATCTAAAGGTTGAATTGAAGAGTCAATGTGCATTCCATGCACATTTCTGGTTTGCTTTCCATATTGATAATGCTCACAAAATGAAAAATCAAAGAAAGATAACACAGGTAAGTAGCCAGAACGAGAAAGATTTTCCATTCCATTATGAGATATATGGCCCAAATGACCATGCAAATACAAGCCATAGGCTATTCAATAACACCTAAGTGTTCTTTCCGTGATATAAATAAAGGATAAAGTGAGCCAACTTTGGTTCCCTTTGCAAGAACCATATTTCCCTTTGATATATGAAAGGACTGAGCATAGAAGACCACCTTGTAACCAAGGTCATCAAGTTGATCAACTGGCATCAAACTGCATGATAACTGAGGTACATGGTGTACATTATGCATAGTAAATTTTGAACCATCAATGAACTGCACAACTACATCTCCAATCCCCACAATGTCACATTGGTAAGAGTCACCAAGACTCATGGTACCAAGAGACTTTGTTGCATAATTAGAGAACCATTCTTTGTGTGGTATCACATGGAAAGAAGCACCAGAATCTAGCAGCCATGTGTGGGAAAGAGAATCAGCAATAAGAGCCTCACTTGGCACAATACTATCAAGTGTCAACACAGCAGCATCATCAGAAATAGCATTAATTTCTTCAATCTTCATAGTCGAAGCAGATGGTGCAGGTAATTGTTTAACATGCCCATTAACATTCTCTCCTTTACCTTTAATTCTTTAATGCATAACAATCTTTCTTCATGTGTCCTTTCTTATGACAATAATGACATTCAATATCCCTCTTCCTTGATTTACTTCTACTCTTATTCTGTTGACCATTCTTTTCCTTGTTCTTGCTCCTACCACGTTGTCGGGGTAAGAAAAAATAACAGCACAGTGGAATAGACCTGTAGACAGAGTTGAGAGAAAAAAACGCAGACAAAGATAGACGCAGACTGAGAGGTAGAGAACTCAAATTCTCAGATTGCAAAGCGTAATGCAGTTACAATGATGGTGCTGTCCACCCGTGTGCTCCCACTGTGAAGCTTAGATGGCAATCTAGACAGACTCTAGATGAAGGGCTTACTAGTGCGCAATGCTATGTAAAGCTCAACCTGGGTTGTGCTTATATAGCTTTTACAAGGCGGTTCGGTATAGATAAACGTAGTCGGGAGATACAAAATAGTCGGTAAATATATGATCCGACAATATCTCCACGACCAGAAGTCCTATCGTCTCGGCCCTATGGGCCGGGGGGATAGGCCCCCCGGACCCCGCAGAAGGGGGCAAGCCCCCCTTTGCACTCCGCCCATTAAGTTTCTATGGGGAAACCGCACGATGCCACAGGGCCTTTATTTTCACCTTCAATGGTAACCCAATGGCCTGGAAGTTTATGCCCTACCTAACCTAATGGCTAGGCTCACAAAGATCATCTATAACCATCAACGGTCACACATAGACCTCATCTAACTTGGAAGTTAGGGTTCCACAAATGTCCGGGCTCTCATAATGGATTCTCCTCATAATGGGGGCCTTACAACTTAGAGCACCATGGATCATTTGTGGTCACATGAGGGTGGAGTATTGAGCATATCTAACAACCCCCCTCAATGTCCACCCGATGGTGAACTACCTCCTTGGTCCAATCCCAAGCTTTGGAAAGTGTCGAAGAAGTCGCTCTCTCCCAAGAGCCTTGGTGAAGATGTCTACTCCATTTTCTTCAGTAGGGCAATAGGTTATCTCCACGACCCCGTCCTCAATCAACTCACGCACATAGTGATACTGGATTTCTATGTGCTTGGTACGTGCATGGAAAATAGGATTTTGGGCGATGGCCATGCAACTTTGGTTGTCACACTTCAACTCTGTAGCCTCCTGTCCTTGTATTCCTATGTGCCATAGGATCCTCCTCAACCATACTGCTTCACATGCTGCAATGCATGCAGCTTTGTACTCAGCTTCAGTAGAAGATAATGCTACAGTCGGTTGCTTCTTACTGATCCAAGAGAAAATCCCTGATCCTAAAGAAAAGCAATATCCAGAAACTGATTTTCTGGTATCAATATCTCTTGCCCAATCTGAGTCACAGAATCCAACTAGAGATGATCCTTCTTCATAAAGAATACCATAATCAGTGGTTCCTTTCACATACCTAAGTATCTGCATGCTTGCCTTCCAATGAGTTTGGCAAGGCTTATTAGAGAACCTGCTTACTACTCCAACAACATAAGAGATGTCTGGTCTGCTATTGCGCAAGTAGATGAGACTTCCAACTAATTTCCTGTATCTTCCAATATCCACTGGAGATGAAGTATCTTCAATAGATAATTTTGTGTTGACCTCCATAGGTGTAGAAATTTCCTTGCAATCCTCCATGTCGAATGCCTTCAATATCTACCTTGCATACTTTTGTTGAGAGATGAAAATCTTCCCTGGTTCCTGCCAAACTTCAAGACCTAAGCAATAATGCATTAAGCCCAAGTCTGTCATTTCAAATTCTGAACTCAGGGCATCTTTTGTTTGTTGAAGAAGAGCATCATCATTTCCTGTAATCACAAGGTCATCTACATAGAGTACAAGCACAATTGTCTTCCCTCCTTTCTTTAGAACATACAAGTTAGCATCAGAAGCACATCTTTTGAACCTTAGATCCAAGAGATACTTATCTATCCATTGGTACCATGCTCTAGGGGCTTGTTTTAGCCCATATAATGCCTTCTTCAGCTTACATACCTTGTTCTGTGAATGGGGAGCCTCAAACCCTGGTGGCTGAGGCACATATACCTCCTCCTTGAGGTCTCCATTCAGGAACGCTGATTTAACATCCATGTGATAGACTGGCCAATGCTTATGTGCAGCCACAGCTAGTACTACTCAGATAGTAGTCATTCTTGCAGTCGGGGCAAATGATTCACAAAAGTCAATGCCTTCAACTTGTGAGTAGTCTTGTGCAACAAGTCTTGCTTTATATTTTTCTAGAGTACCATCAGCCTTGTACTTTAGCTTCCAAACCCACTTGGTGCCAATGACTTTACGCTTAGGGGGTCGATCCACTAGCTCCCAAGTTCCATTCTTCATGATATTGTTGTATTCTGTTTGCATGGCAGCCCTCCAATTCGGATCATGGAGTGCCTCTTCCACATTGCTTGGTTCCTTTGCTTCTTCTTGAATGAGATCAGCCATCAAGGCTGTGTTTACAACATGGGTGCTTGCCTGTCTCTATTCCTCTATTCTCTGTGATCACCTTGGTCCATCTGCAACCTGTTCTAGGGACTGTGGGATGGGGTTTGCAGAATCATAGAGCTGCCTCACCCAACGTGGCAATGGCTTTTCCACTTGGGTGTCGGCAGGTTGGTGACTTTCAGACTCATCATCTGAAGATGATGCTTCCTTCTCTTGTGTAGAAGGATAGCTCTTGGGCCAGGTTCATAGTGGATTGCCCCTTCGCCTGATGATAAAGTGGAAGCTCTCTTTTCCTCCTCCACTGCATGTGGCTGCTCCTCCTTGAACACCACATCACGACTCGCCATGATCTTCTTAGCCTCAAGGTCATAAAGTTTATAAGCCTTCTTATCTTCGTTGTACCCCAAGAAGATACATTTGATGCTTTTTGGTTGAAGCTTGTTTCTCTCCCTATCTGGAACATGTACATAACATTCACTTCCAAATACTTTGAAATGGGAAACAGAAGGCTTTTTACCAGTGTAGGCTTCTTGTGGAGTCTTTCCATCAAGTGCCTTGGTGTAGCTTCGATTCAAGATGTAGACAGCAGTGTTGACAGCCTCTACCCAAAATTGATTAGGCAAACCCTTTCCTTTCAACATGCACCTTGCCATCTCCATGATGGTTTGATTCCGGCGTTTTGCAACACTGTTCTGTTGAGGACTATGTGCCACTGTGAGTTGATGCTTGATTCCCTTTCTCTTGCAGAAATCTTCAAACTCTACTGATGTGAACTCACCACCATCGTCTGTCCTGAATTTCTTCATCTTCTTCCCTGTCTCAGTTTCAACAAGTTGAAGTCATTCTTTAAACTTACCAAAAGCTTGAGCCGTATCGCGAAGGAAGTACACCCACATCTTCCTGCTATAGTCGTCGACAAGTAACATGAAGTAGGAAGATCCGCCCAAGGCCTGTGTAGGCATTTTTCTGCACAAGTCAGCATGCACCAACTCTAGAGGATAGCTTGCCCTGTTCTTGCTTTCTTGTGGAAATGCCTTCCTCTGTTGCTTGCCCATCATGCAAGCTTCACATGGTTCCTTCATTTCTACAATCGATGGTAGGTGTACAACCATACCTCTGCGATGCATCTCCTTCAGTATAGGGTATCCAATGTGGCCGAATCTCTCATGCCATAGCTTACTTGTGCCCACGTTTGTAGTGGTTGTAAGAGCACACAACTCATACAGGTTGTTCCTCCTTATGCCAGTCCCAACAATGTTGTTGTTACCGTCCATAATCTTAGCTCTTGTCTTACTGAAAGATACTTGATGACCTTGATCAGTTATAGAAGCTACTGAAAGTAGATTTCGTTTTATTTGTGGAACATACAACACATTTGAAAGCTTTCTGATATCGCCATTAGAGTTAATGAAAGAAACCATAACTTCGCCCTCTGCAGGACATCTTGCATTGTTTCCTACCTTTACTGTGATGGGTTCCTTTAGAGGCTGTAAGGAACAATAAAGGTCTTTTCACTCATCATGTGACGAGATGCACCGCTATCCAACACCCATGAGTCATCTGTTCTTGAATCTTCAGCCGAGGAGCACACCTCCTCTATCGTAACAAATAACTCAAGCTCTGTTTCTGCTGTGTTGGCAGACTCCTTGCCCTTGCCACCTTTTGAAGAGCCACTCTTGTCTTCTGCCTTCTTGATGCGACAGTCTTGGATTTTGTGTCCCTTCTTCTTGCAGTGGAAACATTCTCCCTTGAACTTCTTTTTGTCATTCTTCTTTTTGTCTCCATCCTTTGAAGAGTTTGTTTTGCCTCCTTTGGCATTTGCTGTGAATGTAGCATCTCCTTTGCTACCACCACTCCTTGCCTTGAGCCGCATCTCCTCCTCCATGAGTAAGGCACTGAATTCTTCAAAAGTTAGTGGTTGAGGTCTGATTTGAGTGTTAAGAGCAGTTACCAGACCATCAAACTTAGGTGGACAGATTCGAAGACAACGTCGAGCTAGCTCTTCACTTGACTTTTGAACACCTGCTCCCGCCATTTGATCTTGTAGATTCTTTATGCGAGTGATAAACACCTCTGCAGTCTTCCCATCAGCAAACCGTTCTACTGCAAGTTTATTCTCCAAGTTTTGAATACGCGTCTGATTACGAGTTTCATATTGATTTCTCAATATGTTCCATGCTTCACATGCCTTCGTAGTATGCTGAATGAGAGTCAAAACACTATCAGAAGTACTTGTAACAAGAGCACAGAGTGCATCTGCATTTCTACGTTTCCAAGCATGTAGAAGATCAGCATCAGGAGGAATCATTCGACCAGGAGTATTTGGATCAGGTCTTTCTTGGGGCTCATGATCAGTCCCAAGAACAGTCTCCAAAAGCTCATATGAATCAAGAATAGAAGTGATTTCGAACTTCCACAGGGTGTAGTTCGTACCATCAAGTTTACCTTCTGTGAAGGCTGGTGGCCGTATCCGCAATGTTGGGATGACCGGCATCATTGCTGCTCCTGCTTGTGCGCCACCTACTCCTGTTGATGAACCACCTTGGCCCCCAATCGTAGATGATGACACACCGCTGACATCTTCTCTCTTTTGTTGTTCAGAACTCTGCAACCTCTGTGTTTCTGCTTCTACACCACTCAGAGCCTCCTGAGCTCTGATACCATGTAAGAAAAAATAACAGCACAGTGGAATAGACCTGTAGACAGAGTTGAGAGAAAAAAACGCAGACAAAGATAGACGCAGACTGAGAGGTAGAGAACTCAAATTCTCAGATTGAAAAGCGTAATGCAGTTACAATGATGGTGCTATCCACCCGTGCGTTCCCACTGTGGAGCTTAGATGGCGATCTAGACAGACTCTAGATGAAGGGCTTACTAGTGCAGAATGCTATGTAAAGCTCAACCTGGGCTGTGCTTATATAGCTTTTACAAGGCGGTTCGGTATAGATAAACGTAGTCGGGAGATACAAAATAGTCGGTAAAATATATGATCCGACAATATCTTCATGACCAGAAGTCCTACCGTCTCGGCCCTACGGGCCGGGGGGGATAGGCCCCCCGGACCCCGCAGAAGGGGGCAAGCCCCCCTTTGCACTCCCCCCATTAAGGTTCTATGGGGAAACCGCGTGATGCCACTGGGCCTTTATTTTCACCTTAAATGGTAACCCAATGGCTTGGAAGTTTATGCACTACCTAACCTAACGGCTAGGCTCACAAAGATCATCTATAACCATCAACGATCACACATAGACCTCATCTAACTTAGAAGTTAGGGTTCCACAAATGTCCGGGCTCTCATAATGGCTTCTCCTCATAATGGGGGCCTTACAACTTAGAGCACCATGGATCATTTGTGGTCACATGAGGGTGGAGTATTGAGCATATCTAACAGTCGGGACGTTGCGGACACACGGCTGGTGGATCAAGTCAACCGCTAAATCCTTTGGCACACGCAGGGTGATTGACACAATCTCAGGTGAATTAGGTATATTTTTCTTTATGTCTAGGGTAAATGAAATTCTAAATAACTCAAAAATCTAAGAAATATCTAATAGGCACGTTTAACACTCTATAATTCTAAGGACCATATGGTTGAGCTGCCCTAAACCTATCAATAGCTTCTTGAGATGATGATAAAATTAAGGATTCCTCAGTAATGTTTTCTTTAATAATTTCTTCTTCTTGGCTTTCAATATGTTGTGGTTGTATATGTCTAATCAGAGGTGGTGGAATTGAATCTTCACTATCTTGAGGTTCGGGAGGTGCAATGGAAAATTACGTTAAAAACCTAGTAAGACAATGATCATAAGATTAGCAGATTAAAGATTCGTGCATAATTTTGTCCTTAACTACTTCTACTTCGACTTCTATAGTTGCATTACTTTTCGATTCAACTGAATGCTCTGTAGACATCGACAATGAAGATAAATGGAAATAGTAATTGAATTAATGCTAATAACAAGAATAGGTGTTTACAATGCTATAGATAAATCTTTCTAAATGATGAAATTTAGCTAAAATGGTGATAAATTCTAGTGATTCTTATACAAATAGCTTAATCAAAGATAATCTTCAATGGTTTGTTAAAAGATTGATGGATCTATGGATTGTTGAATTCTTCACTCTTTCACAATGCTCTTTGGACACTTCTTCTTTTAATGTCTGCAAGAAACATTAGAAAATAACAGAGCTCATCATACATATAAATACATATACAAGTCATGAGCTTACCACTCCTTCAGGTTTTGCTTTAATTCCTCAGCCACACTTTACTTCACTTTCATTCACCACACTTTGAATTAGCTTTATTCACACAACTCACTTACTCCTCTCTTTTCATCTTCAACAACTCACACCATTCCTTTTTTTTAACCAACTTTATTTACTTTAAGTGCATATCTTTTATGAACCGCTCTTTACACACTTTAATTCCACATCTTTTATGAACCATTCTTTAAATACATACTCCCACACACCACTAATTAATTATCCATTTAATTTGTCATTTTAATTTAATTATCCTACATTTTCATAATTAAATATTTCATTTAGTTTAAGCTTAGTTTAGGATTTTAATTAACTAAATACCTTAGTATTTATATTCACACACATGATTAAAATAACTAATTAAATTATATTTTAATTTTTAAGAAATCAATGTTCAATTTATAGATTAATTTAATTAAATATCTGTTGTTTTAACCTTTAAAACTCACTAAAACCCTTGAAAACCTACTTGAAACCCATCAGAAACCCATTAAAACCCTTTGGAAACCTAGCTTTCACCCTAACATTAACCAAGAATTAATGTTCTTAACTTAAATACACATAATTAAATGTAAACATAGGGTCTTATACCCATGTTTCAATGTTTCATTGGCCTAATCACACATTATATGAGCAGTTTAGGGAAAACCCTAATATGAGCACATATCCACTTCATAACTTTGTACCTGTAAACACTTTCAAGAGATAAGTTTCAAGCAAAACATTTAATCAATAGTGTAATAGAGAGTATAGAGTTAACCAATAAACATGTTTTAATTTTCCTAGACGTCAACTGGAAGGTGAAAAACTTTCCGACATTCGCCCCCACCAAACCTGCACATCGTCCCGATGGGCCAACCTGCAATTCAATGGAAAGCAATATCAAATTCTTTGATAAAATCTATAATTTAACTATGAATGATATTACAAAAAATGCTTCTTATTTCTAATTATGTTTCTGATAATGAAGAAAATTTCTAAAATTACATAAATATGAATTAGAAATCGTTTTAGGCAATGCATATAGTAAAAAATAAAAATTTAGAAAATCCTATAAAGGCTATTTAGATAATTGAGGTACTTACCATTCCATTAACCCTGTTCTTAAGTAAAATTTAATTTATATAAGTATGCTTTCTTTTATTTCTTAGACGTCCGCTATAAGATGCATCAAATTAACTCTTTTGCAGCAAACCTCCGCCTCATATAGCCCGCATAGTATTTCATAAGTGATTTCGAGACCAAAACTGAATCATATTTTTCTTTTTCTTTTTTTTTCTTTCTTTTCTTTTTCCCATCATGTAGTAGCCATTAATATAATGCTTGATGTTCTCATTTTTCTCTTTTCTTAATTTTTCTTCGCAACTTTTTTGTTTAAGGGAAAAGGCTTAACCCCTAATCAGAGCAGAGGATCTAGAAATTTGCTAGAGCTAGAATTAGGATCTCATTCGCTAAACGGGTTCAGAAAGTAAAGAATTCTACTAGTATAAAGTAAATTTCTCTTTTACTATGGGTCGCAGTTCAAGTTTTCTACTCTCCTATCTTCACAATGCATTGCAAGTTCTCTAAATCAGACTTTCACCTATATAAATTTTCCCACTTTAATTTCTTGTTCATTATGTACGTAATTTTAATAAATTCCCTCTTTATATCAGAAACAAATAAAATCCTATTCATGAAATGCATAAAGAGAAAAAATAAATAATACAAATAATTAGAATTAAGTCACCTGATTATTTTTTTGTCTTCATCTTCATCATAAAACATTCTTTAGTTTATTTGTTCAAAAATCATCTTCAACTCCTACTAAAAAACAATCAACAACATCTAGACTCACAAGTACAATTAGTTTTCATAAATAATTTTTTTTTTTTTCATACATGTAAAAGAAAAAACATATTTAAAAGAAGATTTATACATCATTTTTATTAAAAATTCATTCATCATTTTCTTCATCACATAGTAAGTCATAAATTTCTTCATTTCTTTGTTTGAATAATTTAACTCTTTTTCTTGCAATTAAATTCTTAACAGGAGTACCATCCAAATCTTGTAAAGCATACGTTCCATTTTCATAAACTTTGATTACCACATAAGGTCCAAACCAACGCTTTTTTAATTTCCTACGAGCATCATACTGTGCATCGAATGTACTATCATAAATTAAAACCCAATCATTACTTTGTATTGGTTTTGGTCTTAACCTATGTGATTTATCAAAATATTTTTCATTTTTAAGTCGAGAATCTTTCAATTTAGCTACAAGTTCTTCTAATCTTTCATTCCCTTGTTCAAGTTGCTGAATTCTTAGAGCTAATAAATCTTCAGTCGACAGATTATCTTCCCAAGGAAGAGTAGCCCAAGTAAGGATTTGAGTATGCACTGGAAAAATTGGCTTTTGGCAGTACATGAGCTCTGCCGGCATAAATCCCGTCGTTCTAGTGTAGGTCATTCTGTCAGCCCACAATGCAAATGGCAGAAATTTTGGCCGATTCTTAAGTTCTCCTTTGCAAGCTTTAGAAATCGCTTTTATAATAAGAGAATGCCCTCTTTCTATCTTTCGGTTAGCCTGAGGATTATAGGCAGTAGTAAGAGCTAAGCGAATTCCATGCCTAGCAAAGAAATCTCTAGCCTCTTGAGCATCTAATTCGCCCCTATCAGCTACTACCTTTTCAATATACCCAAATCTTGAAATTACATCTTCAAGAAGAAATTTACATACATTGAAAGTGGTTTTAGATCTTAGAGCTCGGCCTTCAACATGGTTAGTAAGATCTTCTCATGCAAGAACTATGTATCTCATCCTATCTATACCTTTGGACATGGTCACTAAATCAACTACCCACTTATAGTGTATACATGGAGGATATGTAGGGTGAAGTGGATCCCTATGCTTAACTGATGAATGTATTTGATATACATCGCAAGAATTTACATAATTCTTTACATTAACATAAATTCTTGGCCATCAATAACCCTCTCTAATTTTTTCATAAGTTGCCACAAATCCCTTATGCATAGCCCATAAAGTATCATGCATGTTCTTCATGACTTGCATTTGAAGATTCTTAGTACCTAGTACTCTTTGTGGCATTTTAATCTTCCTCCTTGCATGTCTCCAAATTAACCCATCTTTTAAGAAAAAGTTAAAAGCTCTTTTTCTAATATTTCTAAATCTATTTGAAGACCATGAAGGTGATCTAATTTACGTACTAAGATACCTCCCAATATCTAGCGACTCTCCTTCATATTCATCAGTATTAAATTTTTCATATACATATACTTGAGAATCATAATTAATCGTATTAGTATCTAATTTAGCTTCATCATTTTCATCGTACCTAGCTCTAGAAAGCATATCAGCAACAGAGTTAGATTTTCCTGAAATATGAATTAAAACTGGATTTATAAATTTAATATAAGAAATCCAGTGAAGCATGGCAATATCCGGTGAGGAACAATTTGTGATCATTCCTATTAGCAGTAAACAATCTGTCTCAACAATTACATTCGCTCCTATAAAATATTCCTTATCAGACTTTAGTGTTGTGACTAAACCCCAAAGTTCTCTTTTAATTTGTGGATAATGTCTTTGAGTGTTATGCAATATTTTATCCCCAAATCTAATAGCATATCTTTTACCCTCTTCATCGTCCTGACTTATGACCCAGCCTATCCCAATAAGGCTAGTATCAACAGTCAAAATAATAGGCTTATTGTCCGTATAATCTACTCACTTAAGGATTGGAGCTTCTTGCAATAACTTCTTTAATCTATGCAATGCTTGAGTATGTTTTTCAGTCCATAAAAATTTTCTTTTCTTCCTTAATAAGTCATAAAGACAGTCAGCTACATGTGCAAAATGTGGTATCCATATAACATAGAAGATGCAAGCTCCTAAGAATCGATGAACCTCACTCACATTTTGACAAATCTCCGAAATCTTACTGGTGTCAATTTCCTGAGGGTATGGCTTCCGTCCATAATGGCCACAAAGATGACCTACAATAAGGACCTCATTAATACCAAAAATAGATTTCTCTATAGATAATGTTAAGCCAACTTGAATAAATCGCTGAAAGATCTTTTGACAATCAAGCTGTAACAAATTTACAACAACCATCATCATCCAGAGTGCTATATTTCTCTTCCTCCAAGAAACCCTTAATGGGAATGTCATCTATAAAGGGCATAGTAACGTGTGGAATGAAATCATGCAAAACCAAATTCATTGCACTCATCATATGTGCTACTGAATTGGTTGCACCTTGAGGTAGCATACACATCCTAACTAATCCCAACTGTGTTTTCATGGTAGTAATTTCTCTACTTTCTAGTGCCAATTGAAATTGATCATATCCAGAGTAGAGATCCCCCATTGAATAAATAGAATTGCATGAAAACGCTTCCACAAATTCATCCACAATTGGACCTGTACCCACATTTCTTATGGTCACTTTATTAATTGGCTGAAGATCTTGGATAAACCGAAGTTTTGCACTCTTCTTGGGCACAGTAAACCAACGGTTGAATAGGGAGCTGAAGAGGATTCTAGAATGTGCATATGAATTTTTTTCTTTAAGTAATCTAATCAGCTCTGGAGGATGAGCTTTAGGTACAGGAATAGGGCACAAATTCCAAGGAATATGGGGAATAGTAAAAATAATCATCGGAGAAACTATCCTAGGATCTGCACATCCTATCTCTGAAGGTTCAAGAGAAAATGCTCTTCCATGTTGCTCAATAATCTTCATAAAATACTCTTTTTCTGCTGGAAGAAGGAAACCACTAGCATCTAACTTAATTTGTTTTAAGGATTCTTTAGTAAATACATGGCCAATATTTTTTGGATTTCTAAGGATTGGCTCATAACTTACATTTTTTATAATATCATTACTAAATTTAGGTAGTGATTGTGCTATGGGTTTAACATTCTTACTAACAGTTTTATATTTGGTCTCCACTAAGGCATCATATTCATGATCAATATTAGATGCATATTCTTGAATTAATGCATACACATCAAGTGAAGAGATGAGAATATGGGAATTAGACTTATTTTGATAACAAATTGCTAGTTCTTCTAATGTTGAGAAGCAATGTGTAGTTTCAATAACATATTCAATAGTTTCATCCATTAACAGATCTCCTTTGTTTTTCAAATGTTTTTCATATTTTTTTATAAGTTTTCTTGGAATTTGATTAAAATGCAAAATATTTAAAGTAGCAGACGGAAAATAAACAGTCATCTTATCTAAATTATGTACAAGATTTTGCGAGATTTTGAACCAAAGTCCACTGTCATCTCACTCAACAGTGGCAGTTACTCGAAATCCTGATCTAAATGTCTTAAAGGAGTTTTTCTTAAAGACCTTCGATTATGAGGATGGTTAATACAAAGCGTCATGAATTGGACATATTTAAGGCCATCATGAGAACAAATTCTTGTGAAAGCACTTCCATCGTCCAATACTTTTGTCTCCATTCTTTGTTCACAAATGAATGGCTACCCCAAAATAATTGGGTACGAGCAGTCATCATGAACGAAAAAATTATGTTCCTTTTTAACATCTTCCAATAGTAATAGGAACATTTGCACAAGCTCCTAGTAAATATCCGGAAGCATTATTGGCTGCCTTCATTTTCCATCCATGGTCTCTATCTGTAGGCCATTTTCCTTCGTTATACAACTCCCTCGAGACTACATTGATTTCTGATCCTGAATCTATTAAGGGTACTTGCGGTTTATTATTATTTCCTATCTTAACCATAGTTTCAGTGGTACCGCTAGCCCAATGTTTCTGAATATAACGACTATTTGGGTCACCATTTCCTTTCTCCGAATGTCCAGTTATGGGGCCAAAATAATTTCTATGTTCAGAAGATTGAGGATACTCAGATTCATTAATTTGTACAATACTAACCTTTGGTTCATCCTATTCTTCTCTTTCTTCCATTTCTATATCCTCTGATTTATATTCTATAGGTTCTCTTCGTCTTTTGATGATACTCATAAAATCTTCTTTCACATCAATTCGTGAAAATGCTAACCATTCTTCTAATGTCATGGTTACCTCTGCTTTCATAATTTTTTCATCCATAACCTTCCGAACGTCTATTTGTTTCTCGATTTGAGAGATCAATCGGAAAGTAGGCAGTTTCTTTTTTGGTTTTTCTTCCTTACTACCTTCTTCACCTATGGGTTGAGTTTCATTAGGTTTATCCTGACTTCTATCTTCATTTGCTGTTTTCTTTTCTAAATTTTCTACCACTTTCTTTACTTTCCCCTTATTATGAGGTTTCTTATCTTGTTCCTGTTGTTTAATATCTTGACTAGGCTCTGTCCTAGGTGGTTCATTAATTGACTGAGTAGTTTCACCCTCTTTTCTAGCCCTAGTTGTTCGTTTAGATTGCCCCTCTTCATCACGCTTCCTTTTCTCATCTACATTAATTTCATGAGCATAAACAGAGAACATATCTACTCGCTCATTCCAACATGTCTTTGCTCTAATATCTGAGCTCGTAGCATATAAGTTCTCAATTGTTAATTTTCCCCTACTAGCAATATCATAAACTTGATTCCAAAAGTCACAATTAGAGTCATCACTTTCAAGCCTACAAGCATATGTATTTTGACTTGTGGAGGCTTCAAAGAAACTCTTCATACCCCCCCCCCCCCCCCCCCCATAATTTGATGCCAAAGGCCTTTTTGTCACATAGTCACATATCTTTTGATCAACTTCCATGACCCAATTCTTATCTTTGGCCAATTTGAGTCCTAGGATTTCGCTCTAGCTCTCTCGGTTTCTCTTGATCTCTTAATATAATCTCTTGTATACTTTTTATAGTTGCCATTTCAGTTGCCAAAGTCTCCATATGTTTGGCAATTGATTCTACTATTGTTTTTAGCATTGTAATTTTTGATTCATCCTTATTAGGGTTATGAGAAGTGTGATCATTTTCTAACTTTCCTAGTGCATCTCTTTCATTTATCCTAGGTGTTTGCATTTGATTGCGCTCCTGCCTTTGAGCTAACCTATGGACAGCCGCTCGAATGTTTCCCCAATTTCCAATTAACCCACTCGCAGTCGCTCCATCCTCAAGCATAGGTTCAAGCTCACGTCTAAGAGAAGGGTCTAACATGCTTAGGAAACTTTGTAATTTATCTGGTTCTAGAGCTGTTCGGTCTGCTTGAGGCATTTGGTTAAATTTTACATCAAAGTCAGTCAACCCTTGAGTTATATGTTGATCTAGTTTTGTAGTTCCTACCCATCTCATGAATGTAGCCCTATTATTCTTACTGTAATCTTCATGTGAAAACTCAGTAAGAAGCTGAGTTTTAAAATTCGCCCAAGTCATATTTGGTTGAACTACTCTTAGTTGGATTCTTTCTCTAGTAAAACCATGAGAAATATGTATAAATGTGTCTTTCTTATGATCCTCAGGTAACCCATATTGTTATGTCAGTTGTTCATAATATTTAAGATATGCAGTAGCATTTGTCCCATTAAATTCCCCCCTATCCATTTTAATTGAATCTATTATTTTCCAAATACATTGCTCTTCAAAATGGTTAGCCATATTATATAAATCTAACTTTACTGACAGAAATGAAATATAAGTATGTAGTTCACGTAATAGTACGTCTATTTCTTGTTCTTGATGCGACGCCGTGGTAAAAGATACTTTGCAAACAGAAGTAAAGAAAATATACCTGCTATTTTGCAAACAGAAATAAAGAAAATATACCTAATTTACCTTGATGAAGAGGCTCTTTGTGATTGTGCTCTATGCAAAGTCTTTACATTAAGGTTGATCAAGTAAATCTAATACATCAATTCTAAGTATGCATGTGCAATTGTTGCTTTCACAAAAGTTGAGGGACAAAGGTAGCGTGACGAGGATCCTTCTACTTGTAAATCTCCATGGAGGCACTCAGGTCAAAATGACCAGCCCTCAATAGCCAGGAGATTACAAGGTTTAAGAGTCAGCTTTAGCTACCAAGAATGTCGACGCTTCTGCTTCAATCGCCAAATTTTCTATATGCATATGCAGAACATAAATAAAAATATACCTTTATACCTGAGATACCATGCCAAGCCTTCACATCGGGTTCACAAGATGTCGGGACATTGCGAACACACGACAGGTGGATCAACTCAACTGCTAAATCCTTCGGCACACGCAGGGTGATTGAGACAATCTCAGGTGAATTAGGTATATTTTTCTTTATGTCTAGGATAAATGAAATTCTAAATAACTGAAAAATCTAAGAAATATCTAATAGGCAAGTTTAACAATACTTCTAAGGACCGTATGGTTGAGCTGTCCTATACCTATCAATAGCTTCTTGAGATGATGATAAAATTAAGGATTGCTCAGTTATATTTTCTTTAATAAATTCTTCTTCTTGGTTTTCAATATGCTGTGGTTGTATATGTCTAATTAGAGGTGGTGGAAATGAATCTTCACTATCTTGAGGTTTGGGAGATGCAATGGAAAATAACGTTAAAAACCTAGTAAGACAATGATCATAAGATTCGGGGATTAAAGATTCGTGCGTAATTTTGTCCTTAACTACTTCTACTTCTACTTCTATAGTTGCATTACTTTTAGATTCAACTGAGTGCTCTGTAGACATCAACAATGAAGATAATTGAATTAATTTTAATAACAAGAATAGGTGTTTACAATGCTATAGATAAATCTTTCTTAATGATGAAATTTAGCAAAAATGGTGATAAATTCTAGTGATTCTTATACAAATAGCTTAATCAAAGATAATCTTCAATGGTTTGTTAAAAGATTGATGGATCTCTGGATTGTTGAATTCTTCACTCTTTCGCAATGCTCTTCGGACACTTCTTCTTTTAATGTCTGCAAGAAACATTAGAAAATAACAGAGCTCATCATACATATAAATACATATACAAGTCATGAGCTTACCACTCCTTTAGGTTTTGCTTTAATTCCTCAGCCACACTTTACTTCACTTTCATTCACCACACTTTAAATTAGCTTTATTCACACAACTCACTTACTCGTCTCTTTTCATCTTCAACAACTCACACCATTCCTTTTTTTTAACCAACTTTATTTACTTTAAGTGCATATCTTTTATGAACCGCTCTTTACACACTTTAATTCCACATCTTTTATGAACCATTCTTTAAATACATACTCCCACACACCACTAATTAATTATCCATTTAATTTATCATTTTAATTTAATTATGCTATATTTTCATAATTAAATATTTCATTTAATTTAAGCTTAGTTAGGGTTTTAATTAACTAAATACCTTAGTATTTATATTCACACACATGATTAAAATAACTAATTAAATTATATTTTAATTTTTAAGAAATCAATGTTCAATTTATAGATTAATTTAATTAAATATCTGTTGTTTTAACCTTTAAAACTCACTAAAACCCTTGAAAACCTGCTTGAAACCCATCAGAAACCCATTAACACCCTTTGGAAACCTAGCTTTCACCCTAACATTAACCAAGAATTAATGTTCTTAACTTAAATACACATAATTAAATGTAAACCTAGGGTCTTATACCCATGTTTCAATGTTTCATTGGCCTAATCACACATTATATGAGCAGTTTAGGGTAAACCCTAATATGAGCACATATCCACTTCATAACTTTGTACCTGTAAACACTTTCAATAAAACATTTAATCAATAGTGTAATAGAGGGTTTAGAGTTAACCAATAAACATGTTTTAATTTTTTTGAACATCAACTGGAAGGTGAAAAACTTTTCGACAACGTTGTTGATTCTTTCCTTGGTAAGAATCATGAACATTATATGCATCTCCACTCTGAGTGTCAACCATAGATTTTCTACGAATCTCCTCACTCAAGAGTTCTCCACATATGTCATCATAGATGAGTTTACCACCAGGTGCACTATTGCTAATAGCTGTGCAAAACATATCCCATGATGATGGCAAGGTGCATAACAGAAATACAACTTTCATTTCATTATCCATATCCATTTTCTGAGCCTGTAACTGGGAGAATATAACATCATTTAGACGAGCAACAACACTATCTGTGTCCTTCATGTGAAGGTCATATGATTTTCTCATCAGATACACTTCATGTGATGCTGTCTCTTTTTCATATGTATTGCATAACTTCTTCCAAAGCTCCTCTGCACTTTCAGAGTCTAATATTGTAAAGAAACATCATCTTCCAGGTGCAAGCGAATGGTAGACTTGGCCATTTCATTTAACTCATCCTAATCATCTTCATCCATGTCAGCAAGCTTCTTTGAAATCCCATTTACTGGCTTCCATTGCCTCCTTTGAATTAGCACATCTTTAATCCGATTCTTCCATAGAGCAAAGTTTGTGCCATCAAATTTTCGAATCTCAAAATGGTCTTTGCCCTACAAGTTATAGCTCCTCCTCAGATCACTGGTAGTAGACCCTGATCCACCAGATGTGCCTGAGACCTCTGATGCCATGATGGTAGAGAATTGAATAGAATGATAATGCAGCTAGAAGACCTACCTAAATATATCAACAAATCCCCCCTGGGAGTGATGCGGTGAACAAGGAGCTGGCACTCATGTATAAGGAAGTGCCAAGTTATGTGGAAATCACTCCACAAAAGGAAGTAAGCCCAAAGCTTTGCGGAAAGCTTCAAACTTCTCCCTAGGCAGAGCCTTTGTGAAAAGGTCTGCAATGTTCTCCTGCGTGGGCACATATGCCAAGCTGATCTCCCCAGCAGAGAACCTCTCCCTGACATAGTGATAATGCACCTCAATGTGCTTAGTGCGAGCATGGAACACAGGGTTCCTCGCAACTGCCAATGCGCTCTGACTGTCAGTGAAGATGGTGGTGGCAGAAGACTGGCCAACACCCAAATCAGCCATAAGGCGTCGGAGCCACACACACTCAATAGTCGTTGTGAAAGCTGCCCTATACTCAGCCTCACAACTAGACGTGGCCACAGTAGGCTGCTTCTTGCTCAACCAAGATATACATGAGCTACCAAGCATGAAGCAAAAACCACTGGTGGACACACGAGTGTCATAGCAACCAGCCTAATCTGAGTCAGAAAAAGCATGCAAATCTGGCGGTAGTGATCCCCCCTTGGGATAAAACAACCCAAGTAGCTGAGTACCATTCAAGTAGCGAAAGATGCGCTTAACCGCTTTCCAATGCGTGACTCCTGGGCAATGCATAAACCTGCTCATCTGTGAGACAGCAAACTGAATATCTGGCCGAGTAATGCATAAGTAAATCAAGCATCCAACAGCCTGCTGATAGAGAACAGCATCAAATGCATCTCCAGCATCATGAAGACTCAATTGTAAACCTGTCTCCATAGGAGTGGCAATAGGCTTACAGTCTTCAAGGCCAAAATGCTGCAATAATGTGTCAATATATTTCGTTTGACACAAAGCCATTCCACCATCAACATGCATAAACTGAATGCCCAAATAGTGATGCAAATGCCCCAAATTAGACATCTCAAATGAGGCATGCAAATCAGCCTTAAAATCAGCAATATGTGTCTCAATAGGACCAGTGAGCAGCATGTTATCAACATAGACAACAATGAGCAGAAGCACATCATTAGCACGCTTAACATATAAGGTGCTTTCAGTTGGACTATTCTCAAAACCATGTGCAATCAGATAGGCATGTATCTTCTCATACCAAGCACGTGGTGCTTGCTTTAAACCATATAATGCCTTCTTTAACCTGCAAACCTGGTTTTCATGCCCTTTCTGCACAAAGCCACGGGGCTGAAAAACATACACTTCTTCATGCAAGTCACCATTCAGAAATGCTGTTTTAATGTCCAACTGATGTACATTCCAACCATGATGGGCTGCAAGTGCACAAATGCTGCGAACAGTAGTCATACGGCATGTAGGTGCAAAGGTCTCATCAAAATCAATGCCTCTTTCCTGTGCATAACCCTTTGCAACAAGCCTAGCCTTATACCTATCAACTGTACCATCAGGTTTACGCTTCAGCTTGTATACCCACTTAGTGCCAATGGCCTTCTTGCCAGGAGGCAAGTCACATAAAGACCATGTACCATTCTTCATTATAG
Source organism: Ceratopteris richardii (assembly GCA_020310875.1). NCBI lineage: Eukaryota > Viridiplantae > Streptophyta > Polypodiopsida > Polypodiales > Pteridaceae > Ceratopteris > Ceratopteris richardii. The sequence goes on along the minus strand of CM035417.1, from coordinate 185,281,680 downwards.
CATCATATTCAGATTGCATAGCAGCCATCCAATTTTCTGAATTTTGTGCTTGATCAAAAGAAACAGGCTCATTCTCATCACGGAGACTAGATGCAGCCATAGCATAGCAATCTGATGCAAAGGAGGCACTATGAGAGCCTGAACGAGTACGATATGACAAAGGTGCATCTAATTTGTTGTCACGCAAAGTCTGCGCCAGCCATTTTGGCATAGTTTTTGCCTGCTCAATATCAGCTCTCTCATCAACAAGTGCATCATGTAAATCTGCATCAGAAATGGAATGATCTGCATCATCATATGAAACCTGCAAAGGCTGAGAAGTTGCCTCATTAGGACCAGCACTAGCCTCTCCACCTATAAAAAGAGGCATCAAAGTATCATACATGTCTTTGGAGCTAACAGATGTCTCCTTAGTACATGAAAGCAATGGCTGAATAGCATCTTCCACAAAGACAACATCACGGCTAACCAGAATGCGTTTAGTCTGTGGATGATACAGACGATAGCCTTTACTTTCAGAACTGTACCCAACAAAAATACATTTTACTGCCTTATCATCCAATTTTCTGCGATGTTGTTCAGGCACTAATGCATATGCCAGACAACCAAAAACACGCAGATGAGCAAAAGATGGCTTGCGGTCATGCCAAGCCTCATATGGAGTGATAGACTGCAACACTTTAGTGGGACACCTGTTCAATACATATGCTGCGCACATGACAGCCTCAAGCCAGAAACTATGTGGTAAAGCCTGACTTTTGACCATGCACCTCGCCATCTCCATGAGTGACCTGTTCTTTCGTTCAGCAACTCCATTTTGTTGAGGTGTATACGGCACTGTACATTGGTGTTTTATCCCACGTTCAGCCAGAAATGCATTAAAATCTGAAGACATATATTCCCCCCCTCGATCAGAACGGAGGGTGCCCATTTTACATGCTGATAGATTTTCAGCCAAAACCAAAAACTGTTTGAAGCACATGAACACGTCGGACTTTGCTTTGAGTGGATATACCCATGCATGCCTGGAAAAATCATCAATGAAAGTCACGAAGTAAAGGTAATTTCCAAAAGAGGGTGTCTGCATAGGACCACAGACATCACTATGTACAAGCTGCAATTTCTGCGTAGCCCGAACTAAACCATCTTTTGGAAAGGAAGAACGCTGCATTTTGCCCAAAATACAGCCTTCAGAAACATGTTTTCCAGGTGCCTCAAGTTTGGGCAAAGAGGACACCATTTCAGATTTCTGCAGGCATAATAAACTAGCAAAATTCAGATGACCAAATCGTGCATGCCAAAGCTTTGCATCTGACATAGCCTGAGAATCATGAACTGCACATGCCGAATCATTCACAGATCTTTCATAGTCTATGAGCTTATACAGCCCACGACATAAAATGCCAGAAGCAATAATCACATCGCCATTTGAGAGATCATGGACTGTACACCTGTCATCAACGAATTTCACAACCAAGCCAATCTTGGCTAATGCAAAAACTGATAACAGGTTCTTTTTGATCCCTGGCACAAATAAAGCATCTGACAAAGTGAAAGAACTACCATCAGCAGTAGTCAGAATGATCTTACCAACTCCCATAACAGGATAAGAGGAGTTATTGGCGCATGTGACAGTATTCCCTGTAGGAGCAGGCTCGAGTGAAGAGAAGAAACTGCGCTGCGAGGTAATATGTTTGGTCGCCCCACTATCAAAGTACCAAACATCTGAGTCTACTGCAGACATGCACTGATCATGAGAAGATGGGTCAAAACTGCAGACAGTAGTAAACGCCCATTCTTCTTCCTGCACAAGATTTGCAGACTCTGTTTTTGGTGTAGAGGCCTCTGCAACAACCATTCCAGCCTCTTTCTTCTTTGCCTCTTTAGCAGCCAGTTTTGGACAGTTCTTTATAATATGATCATTTCCTTTACAGTACTTGAAGAACAATTTCTGCTTTTCTGATTTCTTTTCATCTTTATCCTGGTTCTTCGATTGTGCAGCATTTGCAGATTTCTGCTTACTAGTAGAAGAGCTCCATTTTCCTTTGCCCTTCTGACTAGCCAGGAAAGCTTGATCTGCAACACGCATAATGGACCCGTTCTGCCTGGACTGATCTTCCTGCAACAGAACAGAGACTAATTCCTCAAATGACAAGGCATTCGGATTGCCTTTCATCATCAACCGAAGAGTAGAGGCAAAACTCTGATATGAATCAGGAAGACCATTCAGAACGGTCTGCACAAGTGAGCTATCTGGTATAACCTCATCAGCAGAAATCAATTGTTCCTTTAGGTCTTTGATCTTTGTAAGAAAACTGTCCATAGAATCACCTTCATTCATGTGCTCACTCTCCAACTGTTTTCGGAGGTAAGCAACACGAGCCTCATTCCTAGCCTGGTACAAAGTGGTAAGTGTATCCCAAACATCCTTTGCTGTTCTGCAAGAGCGAATGTGAGGAATAATGGCACGTTTGACAGATAAGGCTATCAATGCATGTGCCAGGGCATCTCTGCCATCCCAACGAATCTGCTCTGCAGTAGGTGCAACAGAAACAGCAGCACGAACAGGAATCTGTGGAATATCATCTTCGACATCATCTTCATCAGCTTCAACACCTGTATTTGCAGTACCTGTCGTTACAGGTGTAACAGGACGTCTTTCAACACCCTGCACAATGTTCCACAATCCTTTTGCAACCAGTACATGTCGCATCATATAAGCCCATAATGGGTAGTTGGTACCATCCAACTTATCCTCAACAGCCAACATACGGAATACATCACTGCTTTCAGCCATGGCCGGTGACGAAAATACCTTGATGCAGAAAATTGACTGTATCTCAAAAAGTTGAACAGAAAATTGACGCTTAAACTGGCGAATAGAAACTGGTATATACCTTTGGCACAAAAGGACGAAATAGCCTGCGCAAGCACTGCGATAGTGCGTTCGGAGGCCGAAACGAGCTCAGATCGCGATTTCGGCACCACAGAGCGAAGCAGTTTTGATCTCGGAAACACCCTGAGTATGCTCACCAAATTTCGTGCGAATCTGAGACTGCAAACGGAGGAGTGTCGATGGCGCCCTAGAAGAAGTGACAACCTGCTCTGATACCAATTGTTGGAGATAGACGTTTGCGGAAGCACGCGAACAGCACAAGGAAGAAGAAGAAGCTTGGAGCACAACACACAAGACTGAATGTATTGCTAGAGAATGTACAAAGATAAGTAGCCCATTAGGGCAATAGGCGTATATACAAGCCGGGGGAAAAAAACCTCCTAAAGAGGGAAAAAAATGCCCCGGCAGTCCTAGAGTGTTCACACACATCACTACCTAAATATATCAACAAAAACATGTAGATTGTGAACAAGGTTTGGTTGCTACTCATATGGTTGTTGCAATTACTCGATATACCATGTAGTATTTACATTGTTTGAGCTCCCATGCATACATATCATAAGAAGATTCTCATTCTCAAAGTTATTTCATGCATAATTATCTTTCCCTTTGTATGTCGAGCCTTGGTTGTTGTTGGGAAACAATGTCCCATTGGTCAAAGATTGTTCAAAAGCTCTGCCTAAGTGAAGCATGTGTATCTTTCATTATAGTTATTTGTACAAGAAATCAGCGTTGGGCGCGTGGCTACATCGATTGCCTCCTATTCTAGCCATGGGAGTTCAATTCCCATGGTCGGCAGCAAAATTGTGATGACTTTTTTATTCAGCTTTTGCTTTAATAATTAGCGGACAGCGAACGGATTAAAACCTACGAGCAGTCACGGACGATCGCAGATTTATCTTTTTACGAAGTGCTTTTTAGGTGCTTTATCCAAGAGATTTTCAAGGGTACAAATACTATATAAGAACAAGTTGGGTCACTCTCTAAATATCCTTCACCTAGTTTTCAACATAAGCCTTGAGCTTGGACCTCAATAGAGGTGGTGTTTCTTCTAGCACATGGGGCAGCCATGGTGCTAACTTGAAGCATGTTGAGGAGCAGCTATGGAGTTCTTCTTGGAATTCTTCTTGGAGAAGATGAAGGGTGTGCTCACACTCTAGTTCATGGAGAGGAGGTTATCTCTTGTTCATGGCAAGAAGACTTGGTCATTACCAGCCTGATGGTGAGGATCGGCCATCTACATGTTGTAGTTGAAGATTATCTTCTACAAGAGGATGTCGGGTTACTTCAAAGACATTGGATGGTGGTTAACATAAGATTTACATCTTATGTTAAGTATTCATGTACATATTCTCTTTATGCACACAGGTACTACTTGAAGTTTATGGAGGCTATGGCATCCATATAAGGAGGAGTCCTATTCGGCATGGGTACAAGAGAATCAGTACGTATATGCTTTATGCATATTTGGATGAGGTGTTTGAGAAGGTGTGTTCACATGAGTTTGAGGATTTCCGGCAACAAACTTGTTAGCATTCCTTGCTACTTTATAAGTATGTGATCTTTTCACACACGTATCTGAATTAGGGTCTTCCATAGCTTAAGGTTAGATGAGGGTTTGTTGATTATCAGTTTCACACTGATCCTTCCTCTTTCAGTCACTCATATTTGCTCTTCTATAACCTATTAGGTCACACATCTCATGTACATTCAGATTCCTGCCCATACATCTGAATATGTTGTTACATTTGTACATTCACTCATTCATCTATTTCTCATCACATAGAGTGGTTGAGAGTTTTGCTCCCACATTGTACATTGAACATTGGTATATATGATACTATGAGTAAGCGATGGCTTATGTAACACTTTACACATGTCGTCTATTCTTTCTCTATCTTTGTCTCATCATTTGTATGATTAAGTTGTGGTATGTTTCATGTTTTTCAATATGGAAGATTGCTAGATTCTGTGTTGTATATGTTGGACCTATGGAACCACGAACCTGTGACATGAGCCAAGAGCCAAGGGCCTATCTCATTTCCAACATTTTGTATCAGAGCTCTAAGGTTTTGGTTTGAGAACTTTAGATCTTTGGCATCAATGCATTCAGGCTCATTCAGAATCCCAGGTTCCCAGAATTCTAGGCTTACAACATATGATTTAAGGGCATCTTCTAAAATTTGACATTTGACATACACACTTAATCTAGATGAGTAGAGATTTGAGAATTAGACAATTCAGTTACATGTGTATTCATCAGTGTGGAGTATGAAGTTGATGATTTGTTAGCAGCCGAATATTTTTGGAAGAGTATGCAAATACTTTACAAAAGTATTATTTGAAGACCCAGACTTGATGAAGAGAAGACTACTTCAAATTCAAGGAAGAACAATGTTTTAGAGAAGATGAAGGAATCAGATCAACATCAAATCACATGTATCAATTTTTACTATCAGATTATCATTTGCAAGTCATGTCTTAGAAGAGCAGTTATGAAGAGATTTGAAGGTTTCAAGAAGTGCTTTTATACACTTTCAGTCTTTTGAAAGTTAAAGCATTAGCTACATCAAAACAGGTATCTAGAGGTTTTTCTAGAGAGTTTTGAGAGATCTCTTTCATGGCAAGAAGGCTCATCTAAGAAGACAAATGTGAAGATGGGATGAGTTTTTTGTTTTCAACCAATTTTATGTTGTGAGTTGGTTGGATATCAAGGTACAAATGGTATCTAGAGAAGGTAACTCTAGAAGGGTAATTCATCATTCAAACAAAAGATTGGTGAATTTAGTCGTTTCAGACATTTGAAGCAAAATTTTGACTCAAAGATATGAGGAGATGATAAAACATGTTTCTATATTTCTATTTGTATACCATGTTTGTTTTGTCTCTTACTCTTAGCACTAGAGGAAGAAAAAAGTTTATTTGAAGAAGTCAAGAGCTTTTGCTACTTCAAAATGAAGAGAACAAAAGGTATGGAAGAGAAGTTTGAAGATGTTGACATCATCAGGTGGAAGAAAGATACAGAAGAAGAAAGTCCATCATTTCCAAAAGAAAAGTAAGGCTTCCTTTTCTCATATATTTTCCATATACTTTTCCTATTTTATCCTCTACACCCAAAGACAAGTCTACGAGAACATCTTGTTTAAAGAAGAAGCAGTTTCTTGTTTTGCATTACACGGTCATGATTTAGTAGATTTTGACAAAGAATTGCATTGAGAAAGAAAAGCAGCAGATATATGTTTTGACTCATATGTATATGAGTTATGTTTTAGTTGAAGCTTTTAAACAGGCAGATTATATGATCCCTCAAAGAATTCTTGGAGTGTCAATACAGAGCTACTTGGTATATGACAAGTTGCAAAGAAGTATATTTCTTCTTTATCTAGCTCTTGAGGTAAAAGAGTTTTTTGTAGCAGATGTTTAAGACTTAGGTTGAGGTTTTATGTTTGGAAAAGGTTATCTCATATTCAGTATTTTCAGAAACTCCAGAAAATTCAGAATCTTGTTGATTGTCTTGATTTTTTTATACATGCTTGTATTAAAAAAAAATGTTCCATCACATCCTAACACTTGATTGAGAAGTGGAGTTAGCCAAAAGAAAGTCAAGCAGGTACTATCACATTTCACCCGGGTAAAATATGAAAGTTATGAAGTATCAACTTGCAGCTTTTGGAATTCTCAAGATGAGAAGTTTGTCCACTTATAATTCAAGTAGGAATTGCAAATTCTTGGAAGGATTTGTTTGCAGAAAAGTTTTACAACTTTGAAAGAAGCATGGACACTTGGAGACATTCAGGTAGCAAATCAAACATTCAGTCATGAAGGTTTGATAAGAGCAGATTCTACACAGGAGAGATCATTGATCTTGAATGATCTTGAATGATCATGAAAGATCTTGAGTTTTTATGAGTCAGTTGTCTATCCTTTGTTTGTGTAAGGTTCTTAGCATTGGAAGAAGTAAGTCAAAGATTCAGGTTCTATCAGATTTGTGTTACAGAGAGATAGAAATACTTGTTATGTTGCAGAAGGTTATGAATCCTAAAATGCTTTCAGCAAGGTTTTTTGTTATATAAATCAGCTAACCTTATTCTAGATTTTGGAAGCTGAGAAGTAAACAGTGAAAGCCATTAGCATCTGCAGTGCAAATAAAAAGGGTTCAGACATTTTTGTTTCAGATACAGGTATTGGTCACTGAAGATCAGATTTATGAAGAAGGACGTCCAAGATTTCATAAAGTCTGATATAATTTAAAGAATACTAGATACTAATGTTAAGTCATCCAGGGGGGTGATGAAACATGAAGACTTTGTTGGAGTTAGATGTCTGCGGAAGCACGAGAACAACACAAGGAAGAAGAAGAAAAAGCTTGGAGCACAACACACAATACTGAATGTATTACTAGAGAATGTACAAAGATAAGTAGCCCTTTAGGGCAATAGGCGTATATACAAGTCGGGGGAAAAAAACCTCCTAAAGAGGGAAAAAAGTGCCCCGGCGGTCCTAGTGTGTTCACACACATCACTACGTAAATATATCAGCAAATCCCCCCTGGGAGTGATGCGGTGAACAAGGAGTTGGCACTCATGTATAAGGAAGTGCCAAGCTATGTGGAAATCACTCCACAAAAGGAAGTAAGCCCAAAGCTTTGCGAAAAGCTTCAAACTTCTCCCTAGGCAGAGCCTTTGTGAAAAGGTCTGCAATGTTCTCCTGCGTGGGCACATATGCCAAGCTGATCTCCCCAGCAGAGAACCTCTCCCTAACATAATGATCATGCACCTCAATGTGCTTAGTGCGAGCATGGAACACAGGGTTTCTCGCAACTGCCAATGCGCTCTGACTGTCAATGAAGATGGTGGTTGCAGAAGATTGATCAACACCCAAATCAGCCATAAGGCGTCTGAGCCACCCACACTCAACAGTCGCTGTGAAAGCTGCCCTATACTCAGCCTCACAACTGGAAGTGGCCACAGTAGGCTGCTTCTTGCTCAACCAAGATATACATGAGCTACCAAGCATGAAGCAAAAACCACTGGTGGACACACGAGTGTCATAGCAACCAACCCAATTTGAGTAAGAAAAAGCATGCAAATCTGGCGGTAGTGATCCCCCCTTGGGATAAAACAACCCAAGTAGCCGAGTACCACTCAAGTAGCAAAAGATGCGCTTAACCGCCTTCCAATGCGTGACTCTTAGGCAATGCATAAACCTGCTCATCTGTGAGATAGCAAACTGAATATCTGGTCGAGTAATGCATAAGTAAATCAAGCATCCAACAGCCTCCTGATAGAGAACAATATCAAATGCATCTCCAGCATCATGAAGACTCAATCGTAAACCTGTCTCCATAGGAGTGGCAATAGGCTTACAGTCTTCAAGGCCAAAATGCTGCAATAATGTGTCAATATATTTCGTTTGACACAAAGCCATTCCACCATCAACTTGCATAAACTGAATGCCCAAATAGTGATGCAAATGCCCCAAATCAGACATCTCAAATGAGGCATGCAAATCAGCCTTAAAATCAGCAATATGCTTCTCAATAGGACCAGTGAGAAGCATGTCGTCAACATAGACAACAATGATCGAAAGCACATCATTAGCACGCTTAACATATAAGGTGCTTTCAGTTGGACTATTTTCAAAACAATGTGCAATCAGATAGGCATGTATCTTCTCATACCAAGCACGTGGTGCTTGCTTTAAACCATATAACGCCGTCTTTAACCTACACACCTCGTTTTCATGCCCTTTCTGCACAAAGCCACGGGGCTGAAAAACATACACTTCTTCATGCAAGTCACCATTCAGAAATGTTGTTTTAATGTCCAATTGATGTACATTCCAACCATGATGGGCTGCAAGTGCACAAATGCTCCGAACAGTAGTCATACGGCATGTAGGTGCAAAGGTCTCATCAAAATCAATGCCTTTTTACTGCGCATAACCCTTTGCAACAAGCCTCGCCTTATACCTGTCAGTTGTACCATCAGGTTTACGCTTCAGCTTGTATACCCACTTAGTTCCAATGGCCTTCTTGCCAGGAGGCAAGTCACATAAAGACCATGTACCATTCTTCATTATAGCATCATATTCAGATTGCATAGCAGACATCCAATTTTTTGAATTCTGTGCTTCATCAAAAGAAACAGGCTCATTCTCATCACAGAGACTAGACGCAGCCATGGCATAGCAATCTGATGCAAAGGAGGCACTATGAGAGCCTGAATGAGTACGATATGACAAAGGTGCATCTAATTTGCTGTCATGCAAAGTGTGCACCAGCCATTTTGGCATAGTTTTTGCCTGCTCAATATCAACTCTCTCATCAACAAGTGCATCATGTAAATCTGCATCAGAAATGGAATGATCTGCATCATCATATGGAACCTGCAAAGGCTGAGAAGTTGCCTCATTAGGACCAGCACTAGACTGTCCACCTGTAAAAAGAAGCATCAAAGTATCATACATGTCTTTGGAGCTAACAGATGTCTCCTTAGTACATGAAAGCAATGGCTGAATAGCATCTTACACAAAGACAACATCACGGCTAACCAAAATGCATTTAGTCTATGGATGATACAGACGATAGCCTTTACTTTCAAAACTGTACCCAACAAAAATACATTTTACTGCCTTATCATCCAATTTTCTGCAATGTTGTTTAGGCACTAGTGCATATGCCAAACAACCAAAAACACGCAGATGAGCAACAGATGGCTTGCGGTCATGACAAGCCTCATATGGAGTGATAGATTACAACGCTTTAGTGGGACACCTGTTCAGTACATATGCTGCACACATGACAGCCTCAAGCCAGAAACTATGTGGTAAAGCCTGACTCTTGACCATGCACCTCGCCATCTCCATGAGTGACCTGTTCTTTCGTTCAGCAACTCCATTTTGTTGAGGTGTATATGGCACTGTACGCTGGTGTTTTATCCCACGTTCAGCCACAAATGCATTAAATTCAGAAGACATATATTCCCCCCCTCGATCAGAACGGAGGGTGCCCATTTTACATGCTGACACATTTTCAGCCAAAACCAAAAACTGTTTAAAGCACATGAACACTTTGGACTTTGCTTTGAGTGGATATACCCATGCATGCCTGGAAAAGTCATCAATGAAAGTCACGAAGTAAAGGTAATTTCCAAAAGAAGGTGTCTGCATAGGACCACAGACATCACTATGTACAAGCTGCAATTTCTGAGTAGCCCGAACTAAACCATCTTTTGGAAAGGATGAACGCTGCATTTTGCCCAAAATATAGCCTTCACAAACATGTTTTCTAGGTGCCTCAAGTTTGGGCAATGAAGACACCATTTCAGATTTCTGCAGGCGTAGCAAACTAGCAAATTCAGATGACCAAAGCGTGCATGCCAAAGCTTTGCATTTGACATAGCCTATTTTCATTTACTGCACATGCCAAATCATTTTCAGATCTTTCATAGTCTATGAGCTTATACAGCCCACGACATAAAATGCCAAAAGCAATAATCACATCGCCATTTGACAGATCATGAACTGTACACCTGTCATCAACAAATTTCATAACCAAGCCAATCTTGGCTAATGGAGAAATTGATAACAGGTTCTTTTTGATCCCTGGCACAAATAAAGCATCTGACAAAGTGAAAGAACTACCATCAGCAGTAGTCAAAATGATCTTACCAACTCCCATAACAGGATAAGAGGAGTTGTTGGCGCATGTAACAGTATTCCCTGTAGGGGCAGGCTCGAGTGAGGAGAAGAAACTACGCTGCGAGGTAATATGTTTGGTTGCCCAACTGTCAAAATACCAAACATCTGAGTCTACTGCAGACATGCACTGATCATGAGAAGATGGGTCAAAACTGCAGACAGTAGTAAACACCCATTCTTCTTCGTGCACAAGATTTGCAGACTCTGTTTTCGGTGTAGAGGCCTCTGCAACAACCATTCCAGCTTCTTTCTTCTTTGCCTCTTTAGCAGCCAGTTTTGGACAGTTCTTTATGATATGATCATTCCCTTTACAGTACTTACAAAACAATTTCTGCTTTTCTGATTTCTTCTCAGCTTTATCTTCCTTCTTCGAATATGCAGAATTAGCAGATTTCTACTTACTAGTTGAAGAGCTCCATTTTCCTTTGCCCTTCTGACTAGCCAGGAAAGCTTGATCTGCAACTCACATAATGGACCTGTTTTGCCTAGACTGATCTTCCTGCAACAGAACAAAGACTAACTCCTCAAATGATAAGGCATTTGGATTGCCTTTCATCATCAACCGAAGAGTAGAAGCAAAACTCTGATATGAATCAGGAAGACCATTCAGAACGGTCTGCACAAGTGAGCTATCTGGTATAACCTCATCAGCAGAAATCAACTGTTCCTTCAAGTCTTTGATCTTCGTTAGGAAACTGTCCATAGAATCACCTTCATTCATATGCTCACTCTCCAACTGTTTTTGGAGGTAAGCAACTTCGAGCCTCATTCCTAGCTTGGTACAATGTGGTAAGTGTATCCCAAGCATCCTTAGTTGTTCTGCAAGAGCGAATATGAGGAATAATGGCACGTTTGACAGACAAAGCTATCAATGCATGTGCCTGGGCATCTCTGCCATCCCAATGAATCTGCTCTGCAGTAGGTGCAACAAAAACAGTAGCACGAACAGGAATCTGCACAATATCATCTTCGACACCATCTTCATCAGCTCCAGCACCTCCAACACCTCCAGCACCTCCAGCACCTATATTTGCAGTACCTGTAGTTGCAGGTGTAACAGGACGTCTTTCATTACCCTCCACAATGTTCCATAATCCTTTTGCAACCAATACATGTCACATCATATAAGCCCATAACGGGTAGTTGGTACCATCCAGCTTATCCTCAACAGCCAACATACGGAATACATCACTGCTTTCAGCCATGGCTGGTGACTAAAATACCTTGATGCAAAAAATTGACTGTATCTCAAAAAGTTGAACGGAACTGCCCAGACGAGTTCTGCTAAACCTGTAGCAGACTTCGAGACGCTTATACTGGCGAATAGAAACAGGTATATACCTTTGGCACAAAAACACAAAATAGCCTACACAAGCGCTGCGATAGTGCGTTCGGAGGTCGAAACGAGCTCAGATCGCGATTTCGTCACCACACAACGAAGCTGTTTTGATATCGGAAACAGCCTGAGTATGCTCACCAAAATTCGTACGATTCTGAGACTACAAATGGAGGAGTGTCGACGGCGCCCTAGATGAAGTGACGACCTGCTCTTATACCAATTGTTGGAGTTAGATGTCTGCGGAAGCATGCGAACATCACAAGGAAGAAGAAGAAGAAGCTTGGAGCACAACACACAATAGTGAATGTATTACTAGAGAATGTACAAAGATAAGTAGCCCTTTAGGGCAATAGGCGTATATACAAGCCGGGGGAAAAAAACCTCCTAAAGAGGGAAAAAAGTATCCCGACGGTCCTAGTGTGTTCACACACATCACTACCTAAATATATCAACAGACTTATTTTCAGCCATATGTGAAAGAATGCAGATTCATACTTTCAGGTATTCCTATTTCAGATATTCCTATATTTCCTTTGTCAGGTTCTCTTTATGTTCCAGCTTTGAAAGAAGAAGGAAGAAGAAGAATATTTGGAGAAAGTTCTTGTTAGGATGTTCCTGTTTAGGAGAAGATTCCAGAGTTCTATTGAAGAGAAGCTTGATGTTTCAGAAAGGTATATTTCAGAAGTGCGCACATATATGTTTATACCAAGTTCTCAAGGAAAGAGGTATGAAGGATTTAAAGGATGAAGACATGATGACATCATAGATTTTTACTCATATTTCTGTTGATTTAATTTGAGTTGAGTTGATTTGACTTGAGTACACTCAGAGATGAACCAGCAATGTTCATAATACACTAAGTTGTGAGTTTTAGTCATAGGTTCCAGGATTCAGTTCTTGATTATGTTTAGTGTATTTACATGACACAACAGAAGTACATTGAGAAACCTTTGTCGTAAGATAAATGCAAATATGTGGATCCTAGTGTATGTTTTCAGGTTTTTGAAAACAGGAGATAGCAGGTTCGGAGACAGTTCATGCTATATTTGTTGTCAAGCAGTGATTGCTTGATGTGTTCACTATTGGATATCTAGTTTGCATATTTTCTCAAGTATTATGGTTCATATTCAGCAAGTTCACATTTTTTTAAGAAAAGTCAAATTCAATTTTGAAGAAGACTTTTGAAGAAAAGGTTTGAAGGTCGATTTGGGAGTACAAGCTTGAAGCTTGTAAACGGGCTATTAGAAGCTTGTTATAGTTTGCAAATCTAGTTCAGATTGTACCAATATGACATTGCAGGGGGGATTTTCGGGAAACAATGTCCCATTGGTCAAAGATTGTTCAAAAGCTCTGCCTAAGTCAAGCATGTCTACCTTTCATTATAGTTCTTTGTACAAGAAATCAGCGCTATGGGAGCGATTTCTGACGAATGGCGGATCAATTCAATTGTCTCGCTAACGGCGCACGCAGGGTAACTATGCAGAGTATAAGTTTTCCTAAGGTCCGTAGGGCAAAGCGTTTCTATATCTTTCTACTGCGTCTGAATAGGATGGAAAGATTAATTTATCACTAACTACTTGATCTTTAATGGCTTCAGTTATGTTTAAATCTTCTTGAGAAGTATCTAAGTTTCTAGCTACAAATGGTGGAAAAAGGTCTTCACTATCTTCGATACTAGGTGGAACAAAGGAAATTAATGACAATGTTCTAGATAAACTACGATCATGCAAAGATTCTTCTACTATCTTATCTTTAACTAACTCTTCTTCAACTGTACTAGGAAACAAAATTTCAAAGGTAGATGGAGGTAGGAAGGTATTACTAGAAGAAGCCTCTTTAGACATAAGAGATGCAAATGTAAATAGATTAATGATAAATTTCCTATACAAAGCTATAAGATTCTGTTCAAAAAGGATAATCTATACAAGCTAATCAATAGATTTATAACTAAGAAAATTCTTCACACTTCAAATCTTCAGTTCGTCTTCTTCAGTTGCAGTTCATCTGAAAATCACATATTAGTATGCTTTTATAAAAGATTAACACTCATTTAAAACTTAAAAAAAACTTAGTTAAATATAAGATAATTAACTTTTCTTAAACACACACATAAGTACATTCATTTTATTTAAACATACATATTAAAATAAAATATTGCATTCATACAATTACTTTAGCATACATCAATCATTCATATAAGTACATTGCTTCATATACTTATACATATTCATACATATTATATAAGCTAACATGGATTACATGCATATACATACACTTAACATAAATGAACATACATACATGCACACTGACATACATGCATGACATAACATACACTAACTTAAATGAGCATGCATACATGCACACTAACATACATGCATGAACATGCACATGCATAAACACACATGCACATGCGTAAATGCTTACACTAACACCCACATGCATGAACACTTGCACTAACACTCACATGCATGAACATTCATGCTCATGCATAAACACACATCCATATGCATAAATGAACATGCATACATGCACATGCACTAGCAACCATGCATGAACATACATGCACTAACATGCAACAAGCAAACATGCATGACATGTATACATACATGCAAACACTATCAACATGCATGCATACATGATATACACATAACATCTAAAATATATACATTAATTGACATGCATTAACTAACATGTATAAATTTCTAACATGCATTAGCTAAATATACATTTACATGCAACAACATATGCATGCACTTAATTTACATCTATCATTCATAAACATACCTATCATTTACATGCATATCCTAACATCTAACATGCACTATCTTAACTAACATGCATTAACATTCCTAACTTCTAACATCTAGCATGCATTGCTTAAGATCCAACATGCATTTCCTTAACTAACATGCATCAACATTAACTAACATACCTAACATGCACTAACATACTTATCATGCACTAACATGCACTAACAACTTACATGGGTTCAATCACTAACAACTAACATGGGTACAAAAATTACTAAACATGCCTATCATGATACATGGGTATAAGAGCTTATCTCTAACAACATCTAACATGGGTTCAAATAATACTAAATCTAATGCATTTATTACTAAGTTACTAACAAGCTAAGGGTTGAAGAAGCTTGGGTTAAGGGTAAGAAATGAAAGGATAAGCTAAGAATGGATAGGATAAGTGAATGGATAAAGAAAAATTTAGATAATGTAATGGAATCTTAGAGAAAGGTAAAGTTTAAAGCTAAATGGACCCTCCTTCTGGTAACCTGAAACTCATAAAAGAAGGTTAGGAATGCAAATCATAAACATGTAATCACTTTAGATAAATAAACACTCTTCATACCCTCCATACAATCATTTAATCATTCATGTCATTCATCCTAAACATATGCATATCATAATAATATAATGAACCTAAGATAAAATACTTTTACACACACATACATACATAAATACATAAACATATATATAGAAAACATAAACATATATTAAGTCATCCATATACAATTATATACCTTTACATATGCATTCCATATTTTTATTTTAAGTATTTGATTAATAAATATACTTAAATAATAACATAAAACATCATATTTTAATATATAAATAAATTATTTAATTTAACTAAACTATAAAGTAAAAATATATAGAGAAAATACATATATAGAAACATGATAATATAAATAAATAAAATAAAAAAGAAAAGAAATGAATATTAAAAAAACTCTCTCTCTCTCTCTCTCTCTCTCTCTCTCTCTCTCTCTCTCTCTCTCTCTCTCTACTACGATTCGGATGGCCCCGCCGACTGCAGGGACAGAGAAAGGAAAAGGGAAAAAGTAAAAAAAGAAAACAAAATAATAAAAATAAAATAATAATAAGAATATTAAAAAAACACTATAGTCAATTAATCTCTCTCTCTCTCTCTCTCTCTCTCTCTCTCTCTCTCTCTCTCTCTCTCTCTCTCTCTCTCTCTCTCTCTCTCTCTCTCTCTCTCTCTCTCTCTCTCTCTCTCTCTCTCTCTCTCTCTCTCTCTCTCTGCTGCGCGCGCAACGCTGCTGCGCCTCCAGCAGAGAAAGAGAGGGAGAGTGAGGGAGAAAAAAACATTTAATAAAGAAGGGAGAGGGAGAAGGAGAACATTAAAGAAGAGGGAGAAGAAGAAAGGACAGGAGAAGGGAAAAATGGAAGAGAAAAAGAAAAAAAAGAAGGGGAAATAAATTATTTGAGCATAAAAAAAACTAATGCCTCCCTCATCTAACTGCGTCGACCAATTTCCAATGTAAAAAAATTTTCTTTCTATACATTGAAGGACAAAAGCAAGAGAGATGGCCTTCTCTCTCCTCCTGTCAGAGGACTGTCATAGAAATATGTGCAAAATTGACTATAGTCTAGAGCAAAAAGTAAGTACCTGAAAATCGCACGAGCTTGTGAGTACGTACTCCCTTCTTTAAATAGATGAGAGTAGCCCACCATAGCCCACATTTTCCTTTAGATAACTGATCCATGCAACCTAAATTAACTCTTCTTCAACTCCACATCACTCCAACAAGAAATTAGGCGTGGATTTTTCTCTATTTGATTTTCCCAAAATTTCACTCAACCATTCAATTATTTATTTATTAGACCAAAGACTTTAGATTTAAATACAACCTTTCACTTCTTTTTTAATTATTTAATTACATTAGAATAAATTACAAACCTTTAGAATAAAATAGATTTAACCCATTAATAATTTTAATTATTACCATAACTTTAATGAAATTTAATAATTAACATATTTTTTATTTGACATATTTTGCTAAAGTATCATTTGTTAAATTTACCCTATCTAATAATTCATTTATAGACTAAAACTTTCTTAATTAATCATTTATCCTTAGGTTTACCCTTCAACTAACTTCAAACCATGTTAATTAACCCCAACTAACCCTTAAAGATATCTTCTACCCTTCCATAACCCTCTAGATTTAATAATTAACCCTTAATTAACCTTAAATTTAAACTAGAACCCTATAAAACATGTTCAAAACATACATTTAACCCTTAATTACCCTTGGACTTACTTTCAAAACATAGATAAACCCTTAACTGACCCTTGATTTTTCATCTATACCCTTAATTATATTAGAGAACACCTAGATAAATACTTCCCATCTTGATATTATTCAGCAAACTTCTTGTCCTACAAAAATTAGAACCAAACATTAGTCAAAACTATCATAATTTAACCAAACTTATAACAATCAATTGATCTTTTAATTTTGGTAATATTTTAAGAGTAATAAATTCTTTCGACATCTGCCCCCACTAAACCTGCACATTGTCGTGATGGGCCAACCTGCAGATTCAAGTGGAACATATCAAATTCTTTTGAAAATAAGTTTTAAATTTTTTTCAAAATTTTATTTCATCATGCATTCATACTTTGTGAAATTAAAAAGATTAGTATAAATCATCTAAAAAAAACAAAGTAGATATAAGTCATATAAATATTATGTCATATTTCTGAATCCACATTTAAACAAGCATTTATAAGAATAAATCATAAGTCTCATAGTTCTTCTGTTCATGTCACTTGCTTAGAATAAGTAACTTATTTTGTATAACAGCATATACCAAAACTTTGTTCATCAGATAATAGAATTATATGCCTCGTACTTTTATTTCCTATGGTGTGACTCTCTTTTCATTGCTTTTTTTCATATCATTTTTCTTTTGCTTTTTTTTACTTCATCCCAATTCAGCTTTTTCTTTATTTTTCACAAATCGGCCTATACCGAAATTGGGTGCGACTCTTGGACTTGTCCACCCGGCCAAGTTTATTCCACTTGTCTGCCAACCCGGCATAGCGCACGACAAAACTATGTCATCGCTACATGAAATCGACGTCAACTCGTGGCTCTGATCGTTCGACCAGAGTAACTCCACCCGCCTACCGACCCATGCAGGTGCATGACAACATATAGGTTAGGCCTATGATGAAACTAGCATCAGCTCGTGGCCTTGATCACCTGACCAAGGTTGTTCCACCCGCCTACTAGCCCAACATAGCGCACCAACAACATACACATACATATATGCTAATTGGGTATGAAGTTTTTTTTTTTTTAATTCATTTAGAGATCAGATCTCATAAGAGATAAATAGCAGAATACAAAATTCCATATACTAATGGATAAAATTTTAAGCATATACATGTAATCAAAATAAGACTACCTTTTCTTTTACAAGCTTCCAATTCCAAAATTTCTGTTTAACTATCTGACTTAGTTTATATAAATACGAGTTTTTATGCTTCAATCATAAATATTTCAGATATTTCTACATCTTAATTCTATTTGAGTTTTTTAAATAAATTTGAACATATCCTTTTAATCCATGCAGTAATGCCATGCATATACACAAAAAATCAAAGAATCTTTAATCAAAACTGTTTCACCTGATTTTAAATATTTTAATCATCATCTTCATCTTCATTAGCATCATCATCAGCATCAATCTCGTCAATTTCATATTCTTCATTATTTCTCTTCTTAGATAGTTTAACTCTTTTTCCTGCAATCAAATTCTTCAATAAAGAACCATCAAATTCTCTAAGCTTAAATGAACCATTTTCAAATACAGTCACAACTACATACGGACCAAACCATCTTTTAATTAATTTCTTGCTAGCATCATACTGAGTATCAAAAGTACTATCATAAACTAAAACCCAATCATCTACTTCTATAGTACGAGGCCTAAGTCTATGTTTTTTATCAAAATAGATTTTATTTTTAATACGTGATTCTCTAACTTTCTGAACAGCTTCTTCAATCATTTTATTTCCTATATTTAATTGCATAATCCTAACAGAAATTAGATCTTCACAAGTCATCTCATTATTCCACGGAAGTGTCTTCCATGAAATAATCTGGGTCTGGATAGGAAAAATCGGCTTCTGACAGTACATTAGTTCTGCAGGCATAAATCCTATAGATCTAGTATACGTCATCCTATCTGCCCATAATGCAAAAGGAAGGAATCTAGGCCACTGTGTTGTATCACCATTACAGGCCTTAGAAATTGCCTTCACAATAGAGGGATGACCCCGTTCAATCTTACCGTTAGACTCTGGATTATAAGCAGTAGTGAGAGACAGACGAATCCCATGCTGGTCAAAGAATTCTCTAGCCTCTCTAGCATCTAACTCACCCCTATCTGCTACTATCTTTTCTACATAGCCAAATCTACTAATAACTTCTTCTAGCAAAAATTTACATACATTATAAGTAGTTTTAGTACGAAGAGCTCTACCCTCTACATGATTAGTCAAGTCTTCCCTAGCTAGAACTATATATCTCATCTTATCTAAACCTTTAGGCATGGTCACTAAATCAACTACCCACTTGTAATGAATACAAGGAGGATAGGTAGGGTGCAAAGGTTCTCTATGTCTAACTGACGAATGTACCTGACAAGTAGTACAATAACTAACAAAGTCACGTATATTCACATACATACCCAGCCACCAATGAACTTCTCTAATTTTATCATAAGTCGCATAGAAGCCTTTATGTCCTGCCCAAAGAGTCTCATGCATATCTATCATAACTCTATTTTGAAGATTTTTATTTCCTAAAACTCACTGCAGATATCTAATTTTCCCTTTTGCATGACGCCAAATAAAACCATCTTTTAGAAAGAAATTAAATGCACGTTTTCTAATATCTCTAAATCTATTAGTTGACCAAACAGGTAATTGCTTCAAAGTACTAAGATAAGAACCTATATCATACCAAATTCCTTCATACTCATTTTCATTAAATTTTTCATACACATAAACATCAAAAATATAATTAATCATATTTAATTCAATTTTAGTCATATCATTATCTTCAAATTTAGCCCTAGAAAGCATATCTGCAACACAGTTAGTTTTTCCAGAAATATGATTTAAAATAGGAACAATAAACCATCTATTAGAATAAGGTGTGGAGGAAGGTTCTAAAATTTTCATATACATCTTTTCCTTAAGCAGTTTCATTAGCTCAGGTAAATGAGCCTTTGGAACTGGTATAGGGCGAAGATTCCAAGGTATATGGGCTACAGTAAATATGATCATAGGAGATACTATTCTAGGGTCAACACATCCTATTTCATGCGGGTAAAGAGAAAAAGCTTTTCCATGTTTTCTAATCATGTCACGAAACAATTCACGTTGAGTGGGCTGTAAAAAAGAATCTTCATTTCCTATTTTTATCAATTTTATAGTTTCATCAGTAAATTTATGTCCTATTTTTGAAATATCACGTAAGATGGGATCATTAGCTACTTGTGTTATTTTCTAGTCACTTCCTTCAGGTAAGGCTTGAGCTACAGGTTTCACCTTTTTATCTACTGTTTTATACTTTGTATTAATTTTAGCTTCATGAAAATCAAAAACAAATTTTGAAATTAAATCATATTCATTTAATGAGTTTAAAAGAATAACATGTAATAATTTTTCATCATGTAAGGTTTCATCAATTTCATCAAATAAAGTAGAGGAAAAAGAAGTTTCAATTACATTTTCAATATTTTCATTTTTAGACATATATGCTTTATCTTTAAAATATTTTTCATGTTTTTTCATTGTTTTTCTAGGAATATCTTTACTATTTAAAATTTGTAATTTTGAAGATGAAAAATAAACAGAAACATTTTCTATTTTATTTACACATTTATGCGAGATATCAAACCAGTTACCACTGTTGTCTCGCTCAACAATGGTGTCTAGTAAAAATTTTGATCAAAGTATGTTCCAGAATCACTAAGAGGTAGATGACTTTCGTGCATCTTCTCTTGCGATCTGATAGGTGTTTTCCTAATTTGTTCTCTATTTCTAAAATGGTTTGGGTTAACAGTCATTACTTGTAAGGATTGTAAGTCATCTTTTGATCTAAATCTTGCATACGTAGAACCATCTTCCATTATTTTTGTTTCCATACGAGTTTCACATATAAAAGGTTGTCCTAAGATGATTTCATAACAACAGTTATCTTGTATGAAAAAGTGAAATGTTTCACTAATTCCACCTATTGAAATTGGAATGTTGGCGCATGCTCCTAAAAGTGCACCACATCCGTTGTCTGCTGTTCTCATAATCCACCCATGTTGTTTATCTATAGGCCATCTAAATTTATCATATAACTCTTTTGATATTACATTTATTTCTGAGCCTGAATCTAGTAAAGCTATAGCTGTACAAGAATTTTTCCTATCTCCTAAATTTACTTTGATCTCTAGTGTTCCCCAGGCCCAAAAACTCTTTTTGTAATTGCTTTTAGATTTTTCTTGTATATTATCTGGAAGTATAGGTCCTAAAAAATTTTTATTAACGTATCCTTCACTTTCTTCTTCATCATCAGAGTCAGAAGAAAAGGAATCTTTAGAAATATGAGTTACATCTACATTGTCATGCATTTCAGTATCAGTATTTAATGGAAATCGTTTTCTTTTAATCATTTTAATAAAGTTACCTTTAAATTCTAATCTAGCTATAGTAAATAATTGTTCAAGTGACATAGTCACTTGACTTTTTAAAAGAATATCATAAAATATTTCCTTTGTGTCATTTTTTTGTTCAAGTTTTGAAGTTAAAATAGCTTTTGGAATTCTTTTGGGTTTCTTTGTTTTTACCTCATTTTTATCTGTTTCTTCATCAATCATTGAATCTAATTCACTAGGCTTTGATTGTAAAGGTTTATTTGATGTCTCAAGTTGTTTGCCCTCCCTTATCTCTCTTCTTTCTGCTCAATTGGATCTAAATTTGTATTTTCATTCAATTGTACATTTTTAGGTTCTTTTTTTAATTGTTTTCTAGTTACTCTTTGATTAGTTTCATCTAAATCTTGAGTTTCATCCCTTTTTCTCTTTTCTTCCACATTTGCAATATGTGAGAAGATAGAGAAATTATCTATAGGTGAGTTCCATGCTGTTTTGTTCATTATATCATCTCTAGCTTTTATTAATGCTTCGATTGAATAATTTTCGGTTTCATTTGATGTGTCATCATCTAGCTCACTTTCATCACATTCTAATCTAACCCCAGATGAGCTTCTTTGTCCTTCAGATATATTTTCATATAGTTTTTGCATTCCACCTTTTCCCCAATTTACAGCTAGAGGGAGGTTGGTGCGGTAGTCATATAGTTTTTTATCAATATCAATAACTAGTTTTCTTTCTTTTGCTTCTTTTAGTGATTCACAGGCATAAGACATATGTTCAGTGGAGTCACACCAAACACATCGTCGGGTGGGTGTGCCTCTTCGTTCATTATTTTGGGCTACTGAATGATTCATTATAGGTGCTATAGGTATAGGATTCATTTGTGGGGCATGAGTAAACTGAGGACCTAGAATTGTTCTATCTTGACTAGTTAAAGAATGAACTGTGTTTTGAAGTGTTGCCACTTCCTTAGATATGTTCGTATGCATCTGCATCATATTATCTAGTTTATTAAATAGTATTTCAAACTGTAATTCACTAGGCACTTTAGATGTTGATGCTTGTTCAGTTAAACTAGAGTATATATTAATTTTAGGATTTTGAGTAGTTGGTCCTACTGTTGGAAAGCTTAAATTCATATCATATAGTAATGACTTCCTCTGTTTCATTTGTGCTACTACTTCAACTACTTGTTTAAGTACCGCCCAGTCCTCTGTTAAACCATATCTTTTCCCAGGTTCTTCTAGTCTTCTTTCTACTTCACTTCTAATGTTTGTAGGTAAAACTTTTAGGAAATAAAGAACTATATCTGGTGTAAGAGCAGTCCTATCTTGCTCAGGCAATTGTGAAAATCTCTTCATAAATTCTCCATGTAATTGTGTAAGAGATGTTTGGGTTTTTGGTGTGCTAAGCCACTGCATAAATCCCTCCCTACTGTGTTGACTATAATCTTCTAAGTAAAATTCTTTATGCATTTGTTTTTTAAATTCTTCCCATGCAAGTGCTTTATGAGGTTCTATAACACTAATGGCTGAACCTATTGCAAGTCTTACTAAAAATAGTACCCATTTATCTACTGGCAAACCATGTAGTTTTGCTAGGTCTTCAAAAGTGTCTAAATAATTAGTTGTGTTAACTCCAGTAAATTTCCCTTTTTCTTTTAGCATAGCTTCAACTACTTTTTGTCCTTGGGTTTCTGACATCATACTTTTAAATAGTTCATCCATTTTGTTATGTATGTTAGAACTAGATTTAAGGTTTTTAATATAATTCTTAATTTCTTCTTGAACTTTAGATTTTTGTTCTCTAACCAAACTAACTAAATTGTTTGGGTTCCAAATTTACGTTAAGTTTAAAACCTTTAAACAATTCTTAGAAAAATAGATACTAATTTTCAAGTGAAAATTCTTGTTGAATTTTCACCCTAAACTTATGCTAATCTAACAATCCTTAGAAATTTAAAGAAATCTAGATACTAACTAAATAAATTTCTTTTTGAATTTTTAAACTAAATTTGTACTAATTAAACAATCCTAAATAAAGACTAACTTTCAAATGAGAATGCTTTTTGAATTTAAAATCTAGCAATTCCTAATATTATAATGAAAAATAGATTCTATCTTTCAAATGAAAACTCTTTTTTAAAACTTTAAATCTAACAATTCCTATGTTTCCTAAAGCCCTATTTAAATAGTAACAACCAGATTCGAGTTCAGAAAATATACCTGAGAGTTGGTGCAGAAGCTAGAGTGCATGTGAAATTTTGAAGTTACATTTGTTGAGCAATAAATGCCTATTACAAAGAATCTAAGTGATGTGTGTGCAATTGTTTTTCTTCAAAAAACTTGATGGTAAGGGTGTAGAGATGAGGTTTACTACTTGCCTATTCCCGTGGAGGCACTCAGAGCCTAAGCCCAACCCTCAACAACAAGGGAATTACAAGCTTTGTATTTTCTACCTCTGCAAAATGACCACCTCAAGTTGCTGCAACCACGTAGCCTAAACCAAGCTAATGCATATGCAAGAAAAGGAAAAAATGTTTATACCTGTCCTGCTGTGCCATTTTTGTTCACATCCGATTCAAATGTGGGAGCGATTTCTGACGACTGGCGGATCAATTCAATCGTCTCACTAATGGCGCACGCAGGGTGACTATGCAGAACAAGTATAAGTTTTCCTAAGGTCCGTAGGGCAAAGCGTTTCTATATCTTTCTACTACGTCTGAATAGGATGGAAAGATTAATTTCTCACTAACTACTTGGTCTTTAATGGTTTCCGTTATGTTTAAATCTTCTTGAGAAGTATCTAAGTTTCTAGCTACAGATGGTGGAAAAAGGTCTTCAATATCTTCAGTACTAGGTGGAACAAAGGAAATTAATGACAATGTTCTAGATAAACTACGATCATGCAAAGATTCTTCTACTATCTTATCTTTAACTAACTCTTTTTCAACTAGACTAGGAAACAAAATTTCAAAGGTAGATGAAGGTAGGAAGGTATTACTAGAAGAAGCCTCTTTAGACATAATAGATGCAAATGTAAATAGATTAATGATAAATTTCCTTTACAAAGCTATAAGATTATGTTCAAAAAGGATAATCTATACAAGCTAATCAATAGATTTATAACTAAGAAAATTCTTCACACTTCAAATCTTCAGTTCGTCTTCTTCAGCTGCACTTCATCTGAAAATCACATGAGAAATATTAGTATGCTTTTATAAAATATTAACACTCATTTAAAACTTAAAAAAAACTCAGTTAAATATAAGATAATTAACTTTTCTTAAACACACACATAAGTACATTCATTTTATTTAAACATACATATTACAATAAAATATTACATTCATACAATTACTTTAGCATACATCAATCATTCATATAAGTACATTGCTTCCTATACTTATACATATTCATACATATTATATAAGCTAACATGGATTACATGCATATACATACACTTAACATAAATGAACATACATACATGCACACTGACATACATGCATGACATAACATACAGTAACTTAAATGAACATGCATACATGCACACTAACATACATGCATGAACATGCACATGCATAAACACACATGCACATGCGTAAATGCTTACACTAACACCCACATGCATGAACACTTACACTAACACTCGCATGCATGAACATACATGCTCATGCATAAACACACATCCATATGCATAAATGAACATGCATACATGCACATGCACTAGCAATCATGCATGAACATACATGCACTAACATGCAACAAGCAAACATGCATGACATGTATACATACATGCAAACACTATCAACATGCATGCATACATGATATACACATAACATCTAAAATATATACATTAATTGACATGCATTAACTAACATGTGTAAATTTCTAACATGCATTAGCTAAATATACATTTACATGCAATAACATTGTTGATATATTTAGGTAGTGATGTGTGTGAACACTCTAGGACCGCCGGGGCACTTTTTTCCCTCTTTAGGAGGTTTTTTTCCCCCGGCTTGTATATACGCCTATTGCCCTAATGGGCTACTTATCTTTGTATATTCTCTAGTAATACATTCAGTCTTGTGTGTTGTGCTCCAAGCTTCTTCTTCTTCTTCCTTGTGCTGTTCGCGTGCTTCCGCAGACGTCTATCTCCAACAATTGGTATCAGAGCAGGTTGTCGCTTCTTCTAGGGCGCCGTCGACACTCCTCCGTTTGCAGTCTCAGATTCGCACGAAATTTGGTGAGCATACTCAGGGTGTTTCTGAGATCAAAACTGCTTCACTCTGTGGTGCCGAAATTGCGATCTAAGCTCGTTTCGGCCTCCGAACGCACTATCGTAGCGCTTGTGCAGGCTATTTCGTCCTTTTGTGCCAAAGGTATATACCAGTTTCTGTTCGCCAGTTTAAGCGTCTTGAAGTCTGCTACAGGTCTAGCAGAACTCGTCTGGGCAGTTCTGTTCAACTTTTTGAGATACAGTCAATTTTCTGCATCAAGGTATTTTAGTCACCGGCCATGGCTGAAAGCAGTGATGTATTCCGTATGTTGGCTGTTGAGGATAAGTTGGATGGTACCAACTACCCATTATGGGCTTATATGATGCGACATGTACTGGTTGCAAAAGGATTGTGGAACATTGTGCAGGGTGTTGAAAGACATCCTGTTACACCTGTAACGACAGGTACTGCAAATACACGTGTTGGAGCTGATGAAGATGGTGTCGAAGATGATATTCCGCAGATTCTTGTTCCTGCTGTTGTTTCTGTTGCACCTACTGCAGAGCAGATTCATTGGGATGGCAGAGATGCCCAGGCACATGCATTGATAGCCTTGTCTGTCAAACGTGCCATTATTCCTCACATTCGCTCTTTCACAACAGCAAAGGATGCTTGGGATACACTTACCACTTTGTACCAGGCTAGGAATGAGGCTCGTGTTGCTTACCTCCGAAAACAGTTGGAGAGTGAGCACATGAATGAAGGTGATTCTATGGACAGTTTTCTTACAAAGATTAAAGACCTGAAGGAACAATTGATTTCTGCTGATGAGGTTATACCAGATAGCTCACTTGTGCAGACCGTTCTGAATGGTCTTCCTGATTCATATCAGAGTTTTGCCTCTACTCTTCGGTTGATGATGAAAGGCAATCCGAATGCCTTGTCATTTGAGGAATTAGTCTCTGTTCTGTTGCAGGAAGATCAGTCCAGGCAGAACAGGTCCATTATGCGTGTTGCAGATCAAGCTTTCCTGGCTAGTCAGAAGGGCAAAGGAAAATGGAGCTCTTCTACTAGTAAGCAGAAATCTGCGAATGCTGCACAATCGAAGAACCAGGATAAAGATGAAAAGAAATCAGAAAAGCAGAAATTGTTCTGCAAGTACTGTAAAGGAAATGATCATATTATAAAGAACTGTCCACAACTGGCTGCTAAAGAGGCAAAGAAGAAAGAGGCTGGAATGGTTGTTGCAGAGGCCTCTACACCAAAAACAGAGTCTGCAAATCTTGTGCAGGAAGAAGAATGGGCGTTTACTACTGTCTGCAGTTTTGACCCATCTTCTCATGATCAGTGCATGTCTGCAGTAGACTCAGATGTTTGGTACTTTGATAGTGGGGCGACCAAACATATTACCTTGCAGCGCAGTTTCTTCTCTTCACTCGAGCCTGCCCCTACAGGGAATACTGTCACATGTGCCAATAACTCCTCTTATCCTGTTATGGGAGTTGGTAAGATCATTCTGACTACTGCTGATGGTAGTTCTTTCACTTTGTCAAATGCTTTATTTGTGCCAGGGATCAAAAAGAACCTGTTATCAGTTTCTGCATTAGCCAAGATTGGCTTGGTTGTGAAGTTCGTTGATGACAAGTGTACAGTCCATGATCTCTCAAATGGCGATGTGATTATTGCTTCTGGCATTTTATGTCGTGGGCTGTATAAGCTCATAGACTATGAAAGATCTGTGAATGATTCGGCATGTGCAGTTCATGATTCTCAGGCTATGTCAGATGCAAAGCTTTGGCATGCACGCTTTGGTCATCTAAATTTTGCTAGTTTGCTACGCCTGCAGAAATCTGAAATGGTGTCCTCTTTGCCCAAACTTCAGGCACCTGGAAAACATGTTTGTGAAGGCTGTATTTTGGGCAAAATGCAACGTTCTTCCTTTCCAAAAGATGGTTCAGTTCGGGCTACGCAGAAATTGCAGCTTGTACATAGTGATGTCTGTGGTCCTATGCAGACACCCTCTTTTGGAAATTACCTTTACTTCGTGACTTTCATTGATGATTTTTCCAGGCATGCATGGGTATATCCACTCAAAGCAAAGTCCGAAGTGTTCATGTCATTAGGGGAAAAAGTGAACCCTGCATGGGCCTTGTAAGGATTCCTAATTTTTAGGGATTAAAAAGCTTAATCTAGGAGATTAAGGGGCTATGGAAAACCACTAGTGGTATTATAGAATAAATTTATAGTTCATGAAACATCTTTTTCGAATTCAAGAAAGGAACATTTTGTGGCCGTTGGATCCTTCAATTTGATGGCCAAGATTAAAAGTCATGACAATCTAGAGAGAGAGTCTGACATGTGTGGCAGGCAAAAGATTCTCCCCTGAATTTTTTTCGGCAGTGTTCTGCAAGAAATTCGATCGTTAGATCTTGGCCAATCCTACGGACGTCCGCATTTGGGGCTGAGAGGAAATGCGCAGTCCATTTGAGCGGTCCGATGATGATCCCATCTAAGGGTGTACACGCAAACGCGCCTTTTGTTTCAAACAGATGCTCCTCAACCATTAGATTATCATAATATCTAATGGCTACAATCTAAAGGCGCATTTCCCATCAGATTTCAAACTCAGCCGTCCGATCGCGTGCTTCATCCAACGATATACGCTGTTTGGCGCCTTATGTCATCATTACTATTATCTCAGCCACTTGTTTTGAATCCAATCCAAGGGCCAAGGATCAGAGTTGCCTTGACTTTTGCTATTTGATCTCAGCCTTTGGATCTTTAATGAAATCAATGGCTCTAAATGAAACTCGAGATTTTCAAAACCATTCTCAAAGGAAAACCCACTTGTTCTACCTGGTTTTTCAAGGTTTGACCACATAAAAACAAGGGAAGCCTATGCCTAACCTATGTGATTAAGGGACTAGACTGTGTCCACCACCCTCCTCTCATTGGTCGATGCCTAATCACTCCTTAATCTAAAAGGCCCATGCAAGGTTCATTTTTTCCCCTAATGTGCTTCAAACAGTTTTTGGTTTTGGCTGAAAATCTGTCAGCATGTAAAATGGGCACCCTCCGTTCTGATCGAGGGGGGGAATATATGTCTTCAGATTTTAATGCATTTCTGGCTGAACGTGGGATAAAACACCAGTGTACAGTGCCGTATACACCTCAACAGAATGGAGTTGCTGAACGAAAGAACAGGTCACTCATGGAGATGGCGAGGTGCATGGTCAAAAGTCAGGCTTTACCACATAGTTTCTGGCTTGAGGCTGTCATGTGTGCAGCATATGTACTGAACAGGTGTCCCACTAAAGCGTTGCAGTCTATCACTCCATATGAGGCTTGGCATGACCGCAAGCCATCTGTTGCTCATCTGCATGTTTTTGGTTGTTTGGCATATGCATTAGTGCCTGAACAACATCGTAGAAAATTGGATGATAAGGCAGTAAAATGTATTTTTGTTGGGTATAGTTCTGAAAGTAAAGGCTATCGTCTATATCATCCACAGACTAAACACATTCTGGTTAGCCGTGATGTTGTCTTTGTGGAAGATGCTATTCAGCCATTGCTTTCATGTACTAAGGAGACATCTGTTAGCTCCAAAGACATGTATGATACTTTGATGCCTCTTTTTACAGGTGGACAGGCTAGTGCTGGTCCTAATGAGGCAACTTCTCAGCCTTTGCAGGTTTCATATGATGATGCAGATCGTTCCATTTCTGATGCAGATTTACATGATGCACTTGTTGATGAGAGAGCTGATATTGAGCAGGCAAAAACTATGCCAAAATGGCTGGTGTAGACTTTGCGTGACAGCAAATTAGATGCACCTTTGTCATATCGTACTCGTTCAGGCTCTCATAGTGCCTCCTTTGCATCAGATTGCTATGCTATGGCTGCATCTAGTCTCTGTGATGAGAATGAGCCTGTTTCTTTTGATGAAGCACAAAATTCAGAAAATTGGATGGCTGCTATGCAATCTGAATATGATGCTATAATGAAGAATGGTACATGGTCTTTATGTGACTTGCCTCCTGGCAAGAAGGCCATTGGCACTAAGTGGGTATACAAGCTGAAGTGTAAACCTGATGGTACAGTTGATAGGTATAAGGCTAGGCTTGTTGCAAAGGGTTATGCACAGGAAAGAGGCATTGATTTTGATGAGACCTTTGCACCTACATGCCGTATGACTACTGTTCGCAGCATTTGTGCACTTGCAGCCCATCATGGTTGGAATGTACATCAGTTGGACATTAAAACAGCATTTCTGAATGGTGACTTGCATGAAGAAGTGTATGTTTTTCAGCCCCGTGGCTTTGTGCAGAAAGGGCATGAAAACCAGGTTTGCAGGTTAAAGAAGGCATTATATGGTTTAAAGCAAGCACCACGTGCTTGGTATGAGAAGATACATGCCTATCTGATTGCACATGGTTTTGAGAATAGTCCAACTGAAAGCACCTTATATGTTAAGCGTGCTAATGATGTGCTTCTGATCATTCTTGTCTATGTTGATGACATGCTGCTCACTGGTCCTATTGAGACACATATTGCTGATTTTAAGGCTTATTTGCATGCCTCATTTGAGATGTCTGATTTGGGGCATTTGCATCACTATTTGGGCATTCAGTTTATGCACGTTGATGGTGGAATGGCTTTGTGTCAAACGAAATATATTGACACATTATTGCAGCGTTTTGGCCTTTAAGACTGTAAGCCTATTGCCACTCCTATGGAGACAGGTTTACGATTGAGTCTTCATGATGCTGGAGATGCATTTGATGCTGTTCTCTATCAGCAGGCTGTTGGATGCTTGATTTACTTATGCATTACTCGGCCAGATATTCAGTTTGCTATCTCACAGATGAGCAGGTTTATGCATTGCCCAGGAGTCGCGCATTGGAAAGCGGTTAAGCGCATCTTTCGCTACTTGAGTGGTACTCGGCTACTTGGGTTGTTTTATCCCAAGGGGGGATCACTACCGCCAGATTTGCATGCTTTTTCTGACTCAGATTGGGCTGGTTGCTATGACACTCGTGTGTCCACCAGTGGTTTTTGCTTCATGCTTGGTAGCTCATGTATATCTTGGTTGAGCAAGAAGCAGCCTACTGTGGCCACTTCCAGTTGTGAGGCTGAGTATAGCGCAACTTTCACAGCGACTGTTGCGTGTGTGTGGCTCAGACGCCTTATGGTTGATTTGGGTGTTGGCCAGTCTTCTGCCACCACCATCTTCACTGACAGTCAGAGCGCATTGGCAGTTGCGAGGAACCATGTGTTCCATGCTCGCACTAAGCACATTGAGGTGCATTATCACTATGTCAGGGAGAGGTTCTCTGCTGGGGAGATGAGCTTGGCATATGTGCCCACGTAGGAGAACATTGCAGACCTTTTCACGAAGGCTCTGCCTAGGGAGAAGTTTGAAGCTTTCCGCAAAGCTTTGGGCTTACTTCCTTTTGTGGAGTGATTTCCACATAGCTTGGCACTTCCTTATACATGAGTGCCAGCTCCTTGTTCACCGCATCACTCCCAGGGGGGATTTGTTGATATATTTAGGTAGTGATGTGTGTGAACACTCTAGGACCGCCGGGGCACTTTTTTCCCTCTTTAGGAGGTTTTTTTCCCCCGGATTGTATATATGCCTATTGCCCTAATGGGCTACTTATCTTTGTACATTCTCTAGTAATACATTCAGTCTTGTGTGTTGTGCTCCAAGCTTCTTCTTCTTCTTCCTTGTGCTGTCCGCGTGCTTCCGCAGATGTCTATCTCCAACAAACATATGCATGCACTTAATTTACATCTATCATTCATAAACATACCTATCATTTACATGCATATCCTAACATCTAACATGCACTATCTTAACTAACATGCATTAACATTCCTAACTTCTAACATCTAGCATGCATTGCTTAACATCTAACATGCATTACCTTAACTAACATGCATCAACATTAACTAACATACCTAACATGCACCAACATACTTATCATGCACTAACATGCACTAACAACTTACATGGGTTCAATCACTAACAACTAACATGGGTACAACAATTAGTAAACATGCCTATCATGATACATGGGTATAAGAACTTATCTCTAACAACATCTAACATGGGTTCAAATAATACTAAATCTAATGCATTCATTACTAAGTTACTAACAAGCTAAGGGTTGAAGAAGCTTGGGTTAAGGGTAAGAAAGGAAAGGATAAGCTAACAATGGATAGGATAAGTGAATGGATAAAGAAAAATTTAGATAATGTAATGGAATCTTAGAGAAAGGTAAAGTTTAAAGCTAAATGGACCCTCCTTCTCGTAACTTGAAACTCATAAAAGAAGGTTAGGAATGCAAATCATAAACATGTAATCACTTTAGATAAATAAACACTCTTAATATGCTCCATAAAATCATCTAATCATTACATATCATTCATGTCATTCATCCTAAACATATGCATATCATAATAATATAATGAACCTAAGATAAAATACTTTTACACACACACACATACATAAATACATAAACAAATATATAGAAAACATAAACATATATTAATTCATCCATATACAATTATATACCTTTACATATGCATTCCATATTTTTATTTTAAGTATTTGATTAATAAATATACTTAAATAATAACATAAAACATCATAATTTAATATATAAATAAATTATTTAATTTAACTAAACTATAAAGTAAAAATATATAGAGAAAATATATATAGAAACATGATAATATAAATAAATAAAATAAAAAAGAAAAGAAATGAATATAAAAAAACTCTCTCTCTCTCTCTCTCTCTCTTTCTCTCTCTCTCTCTCTCTCTCTCTCTCTCTCTCTCTCTCTCTCTCTCTCTCTCTCTCTCTCTCTCTCTCTCTCTCTCTCTACTGCGATTCGAATGGCCCCGCTGGCTGTAGGGGCAGAGAAAGGAAAAGGGAAAAGGTAAAAAAAGAAAACAAAATAATAAAAATAAAATAATAACAATAATATAAAAAAACAGTATAGTCAATTAATCTCTCTCTCTCTCTCTTTCTCTCTGTTGCGCGCGCAGCGCTGCTGCACCGCCAACAGAGAAAGAGAGGGAGAGGGAGGGAGAAAAAAAAACATTTAATAAAGAAGGGAGAGGGAGAAGGAGAACATTAAAGAAGAGGGAGAAGAAGAAAGGACAGGAGAAGGGAAAAATGGAAGAGAAAAAGAAAAAAAATAAGGGAAATAAATGATTTGAGCATAAAAAAAACTAACACCTCCCTCATCTAACTGCATCGATAAATTTCCAATGTAAAAAAATTTGCTTTCTATAGATTGAAGGACAAAAGCAAGAGAGATGGTCTTCTCTCTCCTCCTGTGAGAGGACTGTCATAGAAATATGTGCAAAATTGACTATAGTCTAGCGCAAAAAGTAAGTACCTGAAAATACATGAGCTTGTGAGTACGTACTCCCTTCTTTAAATAGATGAGAGTAGCCCACCATAGCCCACATTTTCCTTTAGATAACTGATCCATGCAACCTAAATTAACTCTTCTGTAACTCCACATCACTCCAATAAGAAATTAGGCGTGGATTTTTCTCTATTTGATTTTCCCAAATTTTCACTCAACCATTCAATTATTTATTTATTAGACCAAAGACTTTAGATTTAAATACAACCTTTCACTTCTTTTTTAATTATTTAATTACACTAGAATAAATTACAAACCTTTAGAAGAAAATAGATTTAACCCATTAATAATTTTAATTATTACCATAACTTTAGTGAAATTTAATAATTAACATATTTTTTATTTCACATATTTTGCTAAAGTATCATTTGTTAAATTTACCTTATCTAATAATTCATTTATAGACTAAAACTTACTTAATTAATCATTTATCCTTAGGTTTACCCTTCAACTAACTTCAAACCATGTTAATTAACCCCAACTAACCCTTAAACATATCTTCTACCCTTCCATAACCCTCTAGATTTAAAAATTAACCCTTAATTAACCTTAAATTTAAACTAGAACCCTATAAAACATGTTCAAAACATACATTTAACCCTTAATTACCCTTGGACTTACTTTCAAAACATAGACAAACCCTTAACTAACCCTTGAATTTTCATCTATACCCTTAATTATATTAGAGAATACCTAGATAAATGGTTCCCATCTTGATATTATTCAGCAAACTTCTTGTCCTGCAAAAATTAGAACCAAACATTAGTCAAAATTATCATAATTTAACCAGACTTATAACAATCAATTAATCTTTTAATTTTTGTAATATTTTAAGAGTAATAAATTCTTTCCAACAGTGCTGGGCGCGTGGCTACATTGATTGCCTCCTATTCTAGCCATGCGATTTCAATCCCTGTGGTCGGCAGCAAAATCGTGATGACTTTTTTGTTCAGCTTTTGCTTTAATAATTAGCGGACAACCAATGCATTAAAACTTACGAGCAGTCACGGACGATCGCACATTTATCCTTTTACGAAGTGCTTTTTAGGTGCTTTATTCAAGAGATTTTCAAGGATACAAATACTATATAAGAACAAGTTGGGTCACTCTCTAAATATCCTTCACCTATTTTTCAACACAAGCCTTGAGCTTGGACCTCAATAGAGGTGGTGTTTCTTCTAGCACATGGGGCAGCCATGGTGCTAACTTGAAGCATGTTGAGGAGCAGCTATGGAGTTCTTCTTGGGATTCTTCTTGGAGAAGATGAAGGGTGTGCTCACACTCTAGTTCATGGAGAGGAGGTTATCTCTTGTTCATGGCAAGAAGACTTGGTCATTAGCACCTTGATGGTGAGGAACGGCCATCTACATGTTGTAGTTGAAGATTATCTTCTACAAGATGATGTCGGGCTACTTCAAAGACATTGGATGGTGGTTAACATAAGATTTACATCTTATGTTAAGTATTTAGGTACATATTCTCTTTATGCACACAGGTACTACTTGAAGTTTATGGAGGCTGTGGCATCCATATCAGGAGGAGTCCTATTCGGCATAGGTACAAGAGAATCAGTACGTATATGCTTTATGCATATTTGGATGAGGTGTTTGAGAAGGTATGTTCACATGAGTTTGAGGATTTCCGGCAACAAACTTGTTAGCATTCCTTGCTACTTTATAAGTATGTGATCTTTTCACACACATATCTGACTTAGGGTCTTCCATAGCCTAAGGTTAGATGAGGGTTTGTTGATTATCAGTTTCACACTGATCCTTCCTCTTTCAGTCACTCATATTCACTCTTCTATAACCTATTAGGTCACACATCTCATGTATATTCAGATTCCTGCCCATACATCTGAATATGTTGTTACATTTGTACATTCTCTCATTTATCTATTTCTCATCACATAGAGTGGTTGAGAGTTTTGCTCCCACATTGTACATTGAACATTGGTATATATGATACTATGAGTAAGCGATGGCTTACGTAACACTTTACACATGTCGTCTATTCTTTCTCTATCTTTGTCTCATCATTTGTATGATTAAGTTGTGGTATGTTCATGTTTTGTCAATATGGAAGATTGCTAGATTCTGTGTTGTATGTTGGACCTATGGAACCACGGACCTGTGACATGAGCCAAGAGCCAAGGGCCTATCTCATTTCCAACAGTTGTAACTCCTTTGGTTGCTCCCTTGGTAACAATCATTTTCATGACGTACATGTCATCCACATATGTAGCATCCTTCACCAACTTGGCTTCTTGATTGTTGATGTCTTCCTTTTCTTCCTCTTTTCCTTCCTCTTCCTCTCTTCTTGGTAATGTCCTTGATTGCTTTGTATCCTCCAAAGCTTCCTCTCCCCCTACTTTGGTTGCCTCTTTGTCCTTTTCCCCTATAGTTTCTTACATAAAACACTTGGGAATCATGCCATTTGATGAACCTCCATTTATATTCATTTATTAGGTTACCATAAGAGAATTTAATTGCTCAAAATTTGGAAGTGTGTCCCTTACATAAACTGAAGTGGTGAATGGTTCCACTTCTCATCATCCTTCAAACCATAGAGGGTATAAACCACTAGATCAACATCAGCTATGTGATTTCAATAGATCCAAATGCATCCGGAAGCTCCACAAATTTGAGAATGAAGTCATTGATCCTACTCCTTGAGGTCTTCTTTAGATTTTTCAACTCATCTTTTAGTTGAATTTTCCTTGTTTTAGTACTAGTAGAGTAGATCCTCTCCAATTTTTCTAAACTCTCATGCTTGAGTCTACATCCTGAATATGTCCTATCATATTGTTGCTAATATGTTGTGAAAGAATGAAAATAAATCTTTTTCATGCTCATTGCATTCCCTAAAGGCTCTGATCTATTGGTTGTATTATCTGCCAATCTAAATCTTGGACCAGTCCCATTGATCAAACCCCAAAGGCCCTTGCCCATGAGGTAGTTTGACATCCTAAAATTCCAAGGCTAATAGTTGCATTTGTCAAGTTTCTCGATTTGAGTGTTGAGGAACTCTCTTTAACTCCCTAAAGTGCCATTAATGCAAAAGCAAACTGATATTACCTCCAATATTAGATCTCCTTTGATAAACTTCAAGTATGCTTGACTTTCTAAGGATTGAGTGCTCCCCCTTGATGCAAAAATATTTTCCAACTTCCTATGGTGAAGAAACCTTTGAAACACCAGCTCAAGTAGCTCCCTTTCTTTGCAATAAATGCCCTCCAAGAACTTCAAGATGCTCCGATACCAGTATTGGGAGATTTCACAAATCCTTATGCAACTAGAAGCATAATGTGACCTCCTAGTTACACTCAAATAGACATATTTTAAAGATCTAGTTATTTCTCAAAAATGGTGCAAAAAATTTCAAGAGATATTATTACAATTCAAATTAGAGTAAAATATCTTTAAAATGAGAGAAATCTCACACGAAAGGGATTCTCACACATCAAATTTGCCAAACAAGCTACTTGGTCTACACTCTCACACACCTATATAGAGACATACTTTCAGTCTAGACATAGTAACTTAAAGAATATGCATAGTTGTATTCCAAGATTTAACTAACTTTACAAGACTACATTAGTTATTAAAAAAGAGTAAAATCATATCAAATGGGCTCCTATAATAGGAGAACTAATGAATAAAAATCAGAGAAATAGAAACTAGTCACTACATACAGGTTGTTAGATATCTTAACCCAAACTTGGGATGGAGCAATTAAGGGGCTTGATTAAGCTAGGGAATTCCTTTTTGGACTTGATAACTCTAAGGAAACTCTAGTACACAAAGGAAACACAAGGCATCACACAAAAAGTCATGATCCAAGCCTAATATATACAAAGCAAGTAGGCTCCTATAATCTAAGAACCACTTTTCCTAAAGTTGCACCTCCTAGATTAGAGGACTTGATTTGAACAATTTTGGGAGTGATTGAATGATTCATTTTCGTTAAATCTCATCATTTGAGGCCTTCATACATTTTTCCACTTATACAAATTAGTTTTCCCACAAGTTTGCACTTTGTCACCTCATGGAAATGGAATACCATCCGCTTGTCAAATCAAAATGCACATTGATGGATGTCATTGTAATCATTGTGCTTCTTGCACATTCATTAATTCTTAAATTAAAAATTCACATGGAAGGATGTTATGCTTTTACGGATGATTGTTAACATAGCACAATCTTATGCCAGCTTGGAATATGATTGTAAATAAATTGTTCATAGATATCTTTCCATGAAAAGTTACTCATCCACTCATGAATTACCTTGTACTTGTTGATGCTTAGAAAAGCATCCTTGACATGGATTCCTATGATTTCA
Organism: Ceratopteris richardii; assembly: GCA_020310875.1. Classification (NCBI taxonomy): domain Eukaryota; kingdom Viridiplantae; phylum Streptophyta; class Polypodiopsida; order Polypodiales; family Pteridaceae; genus Ceratopteris; species Ceratopteris richardii. Next base: position 185,244,247 of record CM035417.1, on the reverse strand, counting down.
AGTAGTCACTTCATCTATGTAACTCTTTACATATTACTTGAAGAGTCTTTTGGTGGTTCTGATGAATCTGTCCTCCAACCTTCTCTTGCACATAAATATGACAAAGATTACTTACCTTTGTCACTCTTGCTCTAAATACAATGAAATTCTTTATGTTAACTTAACATCCACAAACTTGTTCATGTTTCTACCAATTTCACACTCATCTTAATGATGAGAAAATAGGGAAAAATAAAGATCATCATCAAAGAAAATCTTTCACATGCTTCACATAATCATAATCTAAGTATGCATGCACTCATGCATCTTCTTACATTCTAAAATTATGTACAAGAATCTTACTTTGTGACTACTTCATACACAAGGTCTTTTGACCAAATATAACAAGATGTAGTGATCAATAAAGAATCTGAACTTTTTTCTCAAGCGATAATGGTGAAACTTCTTTACTACATACACCATCTTGAGTCCTTCTCACTCAATGGTCGTGTAATTTTTCTTAGAATTATTCAATTACCTACTAACATAAGAAATAAAAAATTCCATGTTTCCATCATCAGGATGTTGAGCTAAGACACAACCAGTGGTATATCTTGATGCAACTACATGCACATGGAATGGTTTAGTCCAATTTGGATTTTTCAATTGATGCTTAACTCAGGCAACTTTTCAGATCATGGATCAAAGTCATCAGTCCATTCAAATTTGTTCATTAGTCTAAAGAATGGTTTGGCTATTCCGATAGTAGTCACACTGGCCCATAAAGGCTTGAATTTCCTTGACATTCTTGGGCCTTGGCAGACGTGCTGTGATGTTGACTCTATCTTCATCTATTGAGATTCCATCTTTGGAGACAATATGCCCCAAAATTTTACCTTGATGCATCATGAAGACATGTTTCTCCTAATTCACACACACACAATTCTATCAACACTTTGCAACGGTTTGATTAAGGTCAAGAATATGCATAATGTGTTGCTTTGCATATGCACAACGTCATCTAAGTACACTTCCAAGCATTTATGGATATATTCCTTGAACATGTGACATATCAAGCATTGGAAGATAGTTGGGGCACTATTCAAGAGAAATGGCATAAGAAGAAATGCAAAGATACCCCACTTGGTTTCATGTTGATCCTCAAGAGAAATTCCTACTTGATTATATCCTAAAAACTTATCAAAGAAGTTGTACACTTCATGGCATGCCACTCTTTTGAGCAAATGAGACGTGATAGGTAAAGGATAGTTATCATGGATAATTTCTACATTGAACTTCTTGAGATTTATGCATATTATTAACTTTCCATTCTTCTCTAACTACCATGATGGATGACACCCGCCCATTATTTTTATCTCATAAATGAATCCTGCTTCTAGATATGTATCAAAATCTTCTTTGATTTTGGTAGAGTAAACATCATTATAAGTATAAGTTCTTCATTTTATGGGCTTTGCATCACTTATCGTTAGTATCCTATGCACACAAGCTTCGAGATCTACCCTTCAAATCTTTATAACTCTAGGCAAAAGACATCTTGGTATCCATATAGCAGACTTACCTAGCCTTTCTCTTCTTTGACTAAGATGTCATTCCCTATGTAGGTTTTTTTTTTCATTTTCTACTACCACTACCATTAGCTTTGTTTTATCTTTATTATCATAAATTATGCATGAGGTGGCTTCTTGCTTTTCTATGCTCCACTGAAGTTTTCAAGCACTTCAAATCATCCAAGATTTTTTGGTTTGGTGCACCTAAACTCGTCTCTATGATGGATTTGTTGTCCAATTTCCTCCTTTTCTACTTTTCTTTTATATTCAATCTCTTGTTCATTTGGAGTCACACTTATGTCTTGTTCCTTGAGAAGATCTTCATTCACACTAAAGTATTGATCCTCTCCTAGGGCCTTGTGATTATCATCCATTATGTTTTTTGTTATCATGTTAGGCTCTAGTTTAAGGAATTTCACCCAAGGATTATTGGTCCATCTCTATAGATTCATAGTCTTCATGTGGATACTACAAATCATCAAGGAATTGGTCTAAGACTATGACCTTTGACATGAAAATTTCAATCATTAAAACATCATACCCATCTTTGTTGTAAAATTGTGTTTAGCCTTTTGCATACATCCTTAGTAGCCAAGATTTGACTCCATGAATGTGGATTAAATTCTTCATCATTAAATACTTTTTTCACATTGGCAACATCTTTTTCATGGATTCCTATTGAAGATACCAAGTCTCATAATTGTTTGCACATTCACCCTCTTTGGTAGCATCCCAACATAACTAGAGGTGTATATCCTCATTCATCCAATCGGAATCACTGGTGTTGGAACCATGAATGGAAGTGGAATCATCTTCATCGTTATCATTACGGATGGAATTCCATTACAAGGGAGGAATCTCTTTGTGAGAGAAGTCATGCCAATTGACTTTTGTAGTTAATCCTCTCTGTTTCACATACAAGGAATTTTGACCCCAGTCTTGCATTATGTTCAATATGCTCAAACTTAACACCCCACTTGGTGAAATTTATTGCTTTGAGAAGACCAATCGCTTTTTACATATGTCCATATGCCGATTGCAATTTCATTCTTGTTGGTCATAAAGTTGGTTTTCTCCTTTCTTCCATTATTCCATACTTTCTATGCATATGCTTGTGCTAGAATGTATTATAGCTTATGGATTTAGAGTTCACTTAGTTTTATTCAATTGCAAGAATTGTATTCTCCTCATCTCCTTCATTGAAATATACCACTTTGTATACAGGGCCTAGAATGACACTTGTAGCTTGCACTGTTTTCTAGAGTTTTTTTGCTTTCTGATTTCTATGTATAATCCTAGGATGCTTTCCTCATGGATTACATTCTTTTCTAAATATTTTGGAGTGAGATCCTAGTGTGCGGACTTTGATAGCATTATAGTTTGAGTTAGCTTGTCTTGAAGCTTATCTTCTTTGGAAAGTTTTTGGAACTAATCTTGAGGGATGTGCATGTAAGGAAAGATAGGAGGATCCCTTTCTAGCACCTTTTAGGCCACCTCAATCATTTTCTTGTAGATTTCTAATTGCTCTCTTTTTAAATTTGGCCTAGGTTAGATTTATCATGGTTCTTACATTGGGCTCCTTGCGAATCCGTTGGTGGTAGACTTGCAGTATCAACTCAAGATTTGGGCCAACTAGGGAGGATACCCTAGATCTGGCCTAATAAAACTCTAGCTTAGATCTTCCACTTTGCTCCTTGGTGGGTTTAGCTTCACCTTTGGCTTTCTTGACCTCATTCTCTAGCTCTTCAATGCACTTTTTCATTCGTTTGGCTCGAGTCCCGTATTTTCTTCTTCCTTATGTTCCTTTCTCTTTGTCACTAGTGGATAGGTCTATCACTTTGTCTTTGGGTTGGTCCCTCTTCTTGGTATGGGCTTAGTGACAATCTAGCTTTGAACTTCTATCCTCTGCTTCATACTCATTCAACTTAGGCTCACTAGGTAGTTGTTAAGGTGGTGTAACCATCATCTTTCTTCTTGAAAGAGCAGGAGAACCCTTGGTAATTCTACAATCATGACAATGTCTTGGACTTTGCGCAATTTCTCTTGAAGGATTTGGATCATGTACGGTGGATCTCTAAGAGAGGCCAGTAGATGTTGTAAGAGCTTTTCCATATTTTCTTGGGTTTCTTGCTCTCTCATTTGAGCCTTTGGGATGAGGTTGTGTGATGCTTCTTGCTCTAGCTTTCCCCAAGTAGAACCAAAGGTCTCTAGCCTTTGCAAGATGTGTCTACTAAGCTTGCTTTGGATGATAGGGACAATCTTTGAATAGATGATCTCTCACACACTCGAGGCAATGAGGAAATTCTCGTATGGGAATTATTGGCATGATTGATTTTTTGTGGGGCACTACTTCTGGTGGTGGTTGCAGTGTCAAGAATTGACCTCTGGCAGATCATAGAGTCATGTATCTAGACATGCATGGAATTGCACATTGGTTTTCTAGACTCATGGATCTCTATAACTATTGATGTGGAAGTGAGATTTACCTTTGATTGCAAGCTTTTTGAACAACTGGAGCACTTGGATCGTGTGGATCCAAATGATAAGGCTCTAGGGGTTGCTGCAAATAATCCACTTGCTTAGGATCTAGGGTGGGTAGTGTGAGGAATTGGGAGGAGTTCCCAAGCATGCTCTATATGGATTTGGAGACATAGGACTAGGTGCTTCCTCTACCATGTGAAGTGGGGTTTGGTTTGATGTGGTCTCTTGATATTTCTTGTATAATCAATCCATGAAATCTTTGAAGGTGTTGAACATTTTTCCCCAAATATAGGTATTTACAATCATATTTCCCAAATCCTTGTTAGTGGGGTGTCCTAATGTGGACGTGGCTAGGGATGTTCCTTGTCTTGGGTTTCGGCATAGTGAGAGTGCGACCCTAATTATCATTGATTTGTATGCATCTCTTCATGCAACCCTCCAAAGAATTGGATTTCACACGGAAGATAGTTTCTCTTAACTTGGAATTGCTTAGGGAGTATAAGAAAAATTCCATCAACTTTTCATCAGAAGAAAGATGAATATAGTGTTTCATGTATTGTTCGAATATTCTCATAGCTTCTCTTAATGATTCACTAGGGTTTGCTGAAGTCAAGATGCTCTTTGAATGTATCATCTCTAACTCCTGTGGGAATAAACTTGTTGATGAATGCTCTCAAGAGTTCATCAATGTTTGTAAATTCCTTGAAACTTAACATCTCAAACCATCTCATTGTGGGTCCTTTTAAGATTAGGCCAAAGGCATGATATTATGTGAAAATCTCCCACCCAATTATCATTTATTAGTTGGCACAATTTATCCTTGTGGAACCTTTAGTAGTTCACAAAGGTCTACCTAAAAATGGCTTTTGCATGGTTGGTTTGGGCTATCTCAACTCTAGCATTTGGCGACTAGGTAGTTATACTTGATTATGAGGGCTTGTGCAAGTATGAATGGTACATCATTTTCAAAATTTGATATTCCTTGATGAGAGTACAAATGATGGTAATGCAAAGAGAGAGGAAATAATTCCACTCTCCCTTATCTACATATTTTTTCTCTCATGAGATGGAGCTCTTCATTTCAAGGATTTGTACTTGATCTATCCCTTTCTCTAGGGAATGTGGAAAGCACTAAAAATGATTCACTTGATTTCAAGGAAAAGTATATTTGCACTAGGAGTTATTTTGTTGGACTTTGTGAGCTATCACCATCCGAGTAGTGGTGGGTAAGCCTTAGCTTTTGATGCTTTTGGTATTTCACCAAAAACATAACAGAAGAAGGGTTCCATGATCTTGCAAAGGATTCTCAAGACCCCTCTAGAGAAACCAATGTAAACAATCTTCTCTTAAGGAGTTTGCACCCCCTTAATGGTCAAAGTTTTACTATGAGAGCTCATGACACCTTGCTCTCAACACAAGGTCAACTTCAAAAAATTACATTTGAAAATACAAACAAGATTGTTAAGAAAAACAATTGCGAGAACATAGGATTTGAAGCGAGATTTTTGGCAAGCCCTAAATCTCATAAAATGGATTTGTCCAAAATGTTATGTCAATTCAAGATTTTAGGGGTTAAAATAGAATAATAAGACTTGTACAGGATCTTCCTATGTTAGAAACCTCCCCACTATCCTTTCTTCTACCTCTATGAAGACTTTGGTTCTTTATCAAGCAAAAATTACCCAAGGGTTCCACAAACATGCAACTCACAACTTCCTAGGCTAGGGATTCATGCATTGCAGATTCACTAAAACTTTGATTTTCTTGGCACCCAAAGTCTCAATGGCCTCTTGAATAGTTCATGATAGTTCAATTCTTCAAGAAAAATGCATAAACTCCAACTCACGATTGCTCTAGGCTAGGAAAATCTTGTTCTATGATTTGAGGTTTATCTTGATTTTAGCACTTGAACTTCATTGCTTAACTTTTTTAGCTTTTGGGGTTCTTAACATCAAAAATATCCTCAAAAATCAATAGAACGCAAACTATGACCCCCATATGCTAGGAAAATCATGGATTGCATAGTACTGATTTTTTCACTTTCACTTGATTGATATCTTGGTTATAGTTCTTTAATTTATTTTCTTGAAAATTGGAGTCTAATGTTACAGTTAACACCCTTTTTGCAGAAGATGATTGCTCTACAAAATCCTATCCTAGAGGAATCACGTTTTTCTCTAACCCTCAATTTGAATTCCTTTTGCTGCATAAACACTTGGAATATTATCTTGGATCTTTGGAATCCTCAAACAAACAACATCTACTCAAAACACTTTAATTTGCAAAAGGTGATTGCTTTGCATATCCTCTCTGCCTAGAGTAGTCATGGGTTGCACTTGGGCCTAATTGACGATTCTTTTTGCTACCAAACACTAAGGATAATATCTTCACACTCTAAGGACCCCTATTATCCACCTTTTGGAGCTTGTGATCTCTGTTGCAAAAAGCAACTGCTCTATAGAGCAATCATGTTCTGGACATTTTTCAAAATGGTAGTTTTTCAAGTCTTGGTCACTTATCTTCATCTTCCTAACCCTCTCATATACTTGGTTTGCGCAAAGATTCACTTACACTTCACCTATGAAAAGGGTGATTGTCATGCTAATAAGTGAATGCCCAATGGCAATTATTATTAGTAGCTTGCAATTTTCTTAGTCTTTTTTCATCAAATTTTTCATGTGTGCTTCTTATAGCTTAGTAGCTTAATGATGCTTTTATTTTTTCAATTTTGATCACTTTACATAGGCGATTGCTCTGCTAACTTTCTTTCTTAGAGAAATCTTGAGCGGTAGACCTTGCACAATAAGCTCTTATCTTGTATCCTACCTTCTTGGGCATGTAGATCTAAGCTTTAAGAAGCTAAATTTTACTCCACATTCGAGAAAAATCACTTGTATGAAAGATGATTGTTCCATGTTTTTCTCATTGTTTGGGCTATCCCAATTGTGTTTTTTCCCTCTCACACTTTTAACCACTTGTATTACTCTCCTTTCAGCTTCCCTTACCTTTTCCTACAAACGTCCATGACATGAGGCTTTCCACACTCCTTGCAAAAGGTGACTATCCTACTATTTGACTTTTGCATGCATCCCAACGATCTCCAAACATGTAATGTTGAGCTTTATTCTTGAGCCTTGAATCTTGCACACCTCATGAAGTTGACCTCAATCCCAAACTAGTGTAGAGCAAGAAGAAAAGAGGAAAAAAGAAGTGCAAGAGCAAAAATATGAAGAAGAAGAAGAAGAGGAAAAAGTGAGCTTTAATGGAAATCTTGGTAACCTCTAACCCTAACTCTCTACTCATCTAAGTCTAATGGAAATGGGCTGAAAATAAAGGGAGTTGAACTCACAAACAATAAAATAATTATCAAATTCTCTTGCCATGGTGTAATCCTCCAAACATGATGAACGACAAGATATGTCCCCAACAATGGCACCAAAGTGTTTGATGTAGACATGCTCACACAACACATGTAGCAACTTGCATCAAACAATGGATCCTCATCCACAAAATTTAATCTAAGAGATGATTCAAAGGTATGAGGACCTTCACCACTCTAAGATACATTCACACATACACAACGAGTCTTATGCACGCCAACATGCATACACGCACACACATGCAAGCAAGCCTCACTCATGGACAAGACACTACAACTCCCAAGAAACTCACATGATTAAAAGAGAGAATGAAAAAGAACAAGAAGCCCCCTACAAATGAGATTTCACTTTTATAGATGATTTTTGAAAGGTGACATATGCACACTCGTGTCTTCCCTAACAAAAAATAGGTCATAAACCCTAGTTTGAGGTCTGATTTAAGTGCAAAAAAATCTTGTAAAATCTTGGGGGATTAAGCAAGAGATTCCTTTATTTTCACAAATAATAGTAAATTACATTCAATGGCTTCCAAACATAATTCTTGAGAGGTGGTCTTTTACATAAAATGTCTAATTAGCCCATTGTTGCTTGAGTGCATCCACCGTGATTCCTTCGTCATTTCTTCACAACCCTCACCATCTTCTCTCTCTTTGGCTTTCAAAAATTGCTTACATGATTCTCCATCTCCAACAATTCCCAAAGTTTAAGCAAAAAGGATTATGTATCATATTTTTGCAATTCAAATAAACAAGAAAAAGAATAGATCTCTAAAACGTTCATGACAAAGTTTTACATTTAAAATGGGGCATATATTTTAAACTTCATGTGATGGATCATCCAAAAAAAATCCTTAATTTTTAGCTTATATAGACCATGAAATAGCATAGCAAAAGAAATAAATTCATCACCATCAAAGAGTTACTAAATTCTACACCTTTCATCAATAGATTTCTTATCAAGCCAATGTTGATATCGATTTAAAAATTCCTTTCCATATTTGAAACATAAAAACAATATTATAATATGAAAATATTCTCATTTTATTTATTAAAAAAAATCGTGTCAAATCTCATTAAATAATATGTGTTTCTCTCACATGTGATAATAATACCATTGGATGTGAGCTCATGTGAAGTGAAGACACTATACTGAGTGAGTATATAATTTTTTGCACCATTATCAACGTATCAAAAACCTTAGTAGAAATATAATGATCATGAGATGATGTATCATAATTAAATTTTGCATTGCGATCTCATTCTTTATTCTATTGAAGATTACCATACTCAATCTTGGAAGCACAGGATTATGTAATATACATTCTAACCTCTTTCTTATTCATCTTCTCTAACAACTATTTAAGATAGATCTTGAAGACATGATCATTGACCTTACAATAGTTAAAAATATATTACTTATTTTCTGATTTCTTCATATCTTTGTCTTAATTCTTTGATTGTGTAGCATTGTCATATTTTTGCTTGTTGGATGAAAAATCAACTTTATTCTTGAGCTTATTTATTTGAATGTGTAGCATTGACATATTTTTTATTACTAGAAGAAGATTTAGTTTTTCCTTTGCTTTCTCACTAGCAACAAAAGCTTGATATGCAATATGCTTAATAGGACTATTCTTCCTTGATCCTTTTCTAGCAACACAAGAACATATTCTTCAAATATGTTCTTCCTATTAAGAACATATTCTTAATAGGGCTATTCTTTCTTGATCCTTTCTAGCAACACAAGAACATATTTTTTAACATATTCTTCAAATGAATTATAAGAATTGGGGTTTTCTTTCATCATAATATATAGAGTAGAAGAACAACTTTGGAAGAATCGGGCAGCCCATTAGAAATAATATGCACAAGCAAAATTTCTAGAATTTGAATAGAATTACCTTTGTGGAGCCCTAATATAAATATGAAAAACTTGGGGATGCATATACCAATGAGAGAAAACTTAAAGAAAAATATACACAAAAGGATAAAAATTTTCACACGGCCTAAAAATGTGAATGGAGGTTAATATGATTCCAAAATAGATGGATCTCTTTAATCTCACCTATAGTAATTATTGGCTTCAGAATGCTCTCTTAATTTATTTCATAAATGATTTGAGGAAATGAGTGAAGCATGTTGACGATACATCTCAAGAATAAGACACCTACTCCTATACTAGTTTTTGAAGTTTGAGAGGTAGGAAATGCACACAAACAACACAATGAAGAAGCCTAGGTGGATGTAGCACAATGACATTAGTGTGTAATGTACAAAGATAAGTTCAGGTCCATAAAAATTATTCATATATTCTTCCTCATGCATATACTCATTCTCCAACTATTGTTGGAGGTAAGTAACACAAACCTTATTCTTATTTGAGATAATCTCGAAAAACTATCTCAAACATCCTTAGTTACATGAGGAAATAGGCTAACAACACAAAGCTCTCGGCTCTCAACTATAGTACACCTAAAGATGCTCATTCATTGAAATTTGAAGGAGTGATTGAGTTTTGTAAACTTTTGGAGTTCAAGGAGTGGTAAATGCATGCAAACAATAGGAAAAAAAAACTTGGGAACACATCATACAATGACATCAGTAAGTGTGTAATCAAAGATAAGTATCCCATTAGGATCATGGGCATATATACAGGCCAATGAACAAAAAAGAAACTTTTGCAGAGGAGAAATAGTGTCGTTTCATATCTAATTTAGTTCACACATCGCTACCAATACATTCTAATATCCCTCTCCCAAATGGAATAGAATAACTCTTAGTTTGATGTTTTCTTGGTGGGGTATCATCATCAAGACCAAATGGAATACAACTTGTTATACATGAAGATTAAATTTTTGTTTCTTAATGCTTTTGCAAAATCTTTTAGTGCAATATGCGCTTCATTTCCTCTTTTTAGAGGTTATTCTTGAGATCTCAAAATATCTCCATTGTTCTTAGCATGTGATTTGGTTTACTTTATTTAGAGCCTATTCTTGAGATCTCAAAATATCTCCATTGTTTCCAGCATGTGATGGGTTTGGAAAGACTTTGAAGGAAAAAATGCATCTCGAACTATGTCATGGATTACCCACATTGTGTGTAGTCCCCTTGAACAAAAAGTCAATAACTTAAGGTCCCTCTTTGAAGTTGCCTATGTGAAAAATGATTAATTTGTTTTGTATTCTAGTATACCTTCATGGTTATGGTTGGACAATGTTTAAATAAGAAAACTAATGCTTCTTTTTGGTTCATTATTTGATTTAAAAAACCAAATTATCTATGCCTTTCTCCAAAAGAACGTGTATTTTGGTCTTGGAAAAGATATTGGTGCAAATGCAAAGCATGAAAGTTAGCTTTGCATACTCCGTGGATGATGATTCCTCATTGATAGAGCAATATGTGACAATTAAGAATGATAATCTAAGGCTAGAAATGTGTGGAATACCAAGGTTTTCATTTGTTTTGGAGAATGAAAAATATAAGATTTCATGAACATGATCCTCATGACTTGTTCAATTGGATGGGGGACAATGGCTCCATGATCTTGAGCAAAATATATATATATATATATATATTCAAAAGGAGAGAAAATGGATTCAAATATGGTTTTAACGGCATGAAAGACAAGCTCCCTACTTTTAACCATCTTTATGGCATACGACTCCCAAAAAATGAAAACAAGTCACTTTGTCCTAAGAGTATTTTTAGTTCATTATGAAAAATGAATAGAAGTGAATTAAATATTGTACTTTCTATGCTCACATTTACATATTTAATTTTTCTAAATTGACGGGAAAAGGGTTCACTACTTCTTTGAGGACTTGGGAAAACTCTCATATTTTTAAGAAAACATCCTCAATTTGTTTTCTCTCCTCCTTATTTTATAGGAATTACTCTCTCCTCTCGTGCATACTTTGAAACACATATATCAAATATCTTACAAAAAGATTATAGCTACTTTCATATGCACCTAGAATTCAAGAAAATATTCTCTTGATATTACTTGGGTTTTCTCAACATCACTTTTTTTTGCCTTTTGCTATTATGGCCGATCCAAGACAAAAAATTAAAAGCTCAAGAACTTTAGATAAATGAAAAAATAAGAGCACTTTTTAGCTCCATGCTATTAATTTCATAATGCATTATCAATTGTCTTATGAGTTAGGCATCATAAAGAAGTCGATGATGATGTATGATAATTCCATCATCCTTACAGAAATCTTTTAACCCTAAAAGTATATGACTAATAAGATGTGAATTCATAAAAAATCCACATGAGTTTTATGTTCTTTTTCTTTTTTGGAACTTAAATCATCCACCTACTCTTCCATTTAGGTTTGCATTTGAAATAAACAACTTATGCATCTTGGGGATTCCTTTTATCTCCCACTTTCCAAGGGCTTAGCTTCCCACCCCAAGTTTTGAGCTCTGGACCTTAGAGTCCAAGGTCCAAAGTATTTACCACTATATCGTAAATCCCAACAACCTCATGAGGTTCTGATCCACATAAATTTAGCCTCATAATATGCTTGAATTTAACCTCATGATATGCTTGAAAAATGATGCTCCATATTAAACACTTGCCTATACTATTGAACTTTAGCACAATAAGCCTCTTCGAGATATCCTACTCTAAGTCATGTTAAGAAATAGGCAAAAAGGTGGTGGCCCTTAAGAGAGTATCCTTAAACAAGCCCTAGCCATATATCTTCCACAATGAAATGACTAGCATATCTCATATATCTTCCTTGATTAGTGTGCATGATTGCATCCTTCATGTTTAATGAGGCTTAAAATTATTTCAAGAGACACCCCCCCTCCCGTTAGCTTTAGACCCAATCTTCATGACATGCCTCCAATTTTTTTCTTAATACTCTCATTGTTGTTCGATCCTCCAATAACTAACTTAGTTAACTATGATTTTACTTTTTTCTTTTTAATTGGGCGCAGATGATCCACCTTTGTATCTATTCCTTGAAGGTCTTATAGCTCCTCGTGTATGGCTCTTTTATCTACAAACTATCATATCTCATTTCCTTGTGCTTATGAATTGGTCCATTTCCACATTGCAAAAAAAATTGTTGAGTCAATTATTCCAATCCAACTTGGAGTGTATTCACACATGTAAGGTACCATTGGGAAGCGCTCGGAACAAACTTTTGTGTAGAAGCAATAGATTGAGGTTCCAAGATACCTAGCATGGGTGAGAACCAGGTTCAAGATATTGAGATTGAGAGCAAGGGTTCAAGAGACCAAAGTTATGAACAAGAAGGTTCAAGACACCAAGGTTGAGAACAAGGGTTCAAAACACCAAGGTATGATAACAAGGGTTCAAGACACCAAGGTTGAGAACAAGATGGTTCAAGAGACTATGCAAGGGTGATGACATCAATTCAAGGGGGATCAAGGGCTGATCATTGAGGATAATGAACTCGAGAAGGGGAAGAGAATGTTATACTAGAAAAATGACTAGAAGATGGCTAACCACTACAAGGGAGGATGAGGAAGTAATCCTCAACCATGGCTTTCAGGGGAAGTAGTTAGCCCATCATACTCCTGGCTGGTAGATCATGAGTTCAATTTTGTTTGGATACAACAACGTCAGATATACCTAAAACCAGGGACAAACAGTCATCCATGTGCTCTCTGCCCTCCCTCTGATTTATGAGTTCTGGATCTCTAGGGGCTCTGCTATAGTGTCCCTCTGGCTCTGGAACAAACATGGGAGGGTAAGCAGGCCCAATACACTCGTCTGGTGGGGTTCCTCCAGAACGGCATCGCTGTTTCTGTCAATCTTGGGGAGATCTACCCAGCTTCTTGTAGTCAGTCAGAGGTGTTTTTTCACTACATGTGCTACCAACGGAAATGTACTAGGAATGCCACGAAATCTCTCAGATCTCTGAATAAGCTGGAAATTTTCAAACAAAATGCTCCTCACTCTTATCTCCATGCAGCAGCAATCTGAAAAGCCTCTGCTCTATGGGAATCTGCAGCTGCTACCTTTTTCAATCAATAGCATGTGGTAGAAATACATCCAAGTAACCAAGTCTCTCAATGACCTCCATCTCTCACTCTCAGTAATATTGCATTTTGAGGGGGGGGAACCCAATGGGCCAAACCTTTTGTGTCGTATGTATCTGTCATAGCTCCTGTCTAATAGCCCTGTCCCATTCATCATTATTCGCCATTCAAGTGGATATGAGTGTATATCCTCCGTATGTAAGAGCAAGGGAAGATGGTTGATACCCAGTGTGCAGGGAACCATACTATCATCTGACTAAGCCACAAACAGGATATCTCCAGCCTCATATACTGCTCATGACACTTCAAATGCTCTCCAAGATAATCAGTCTGGTGATAAGCTTTGTATATTGGCAATAAAAGCCACATTTTGTGAAACAATATCATAATCAGAAACCTCTCTAATTGATGCCCAAATCAATTAGAGAGGTTTCTGATTACAAATCAATTGATGCCCAAATCACAGCAGCATACATGTGAAAGAGGTTGGCATGCTTGAAAAGAGGCCTGATGACACCATCACTGTTGTGGAAAAGAGATATGCATCCCTTCCTCCATCTGACCACTGCAGTTTGTGCCATAGAAACTCTACCTATCTGTGCAGTAAAGGTAACTCTGAGGTACACGTATGAGCCAACCACCTCAACAGAACACAGATACATCTTCTCTTTACCTGTGCTGATGTGCATGCCAGATGCTAGGATCCTCAATGGGTGTCTATGGCCTCATCTCTCATAGTCACCTCCAAGCCATAGCACAATCTGAACTAATGAACGTGTGATATAAATTTCAGTAATGCAATTCCTCCCACGCACACCTTTTATGATGTGTGAGACCTCATCTGTCCATGAGCTCCATATGACTTGGCACCCAAGTACTCTTTAAAGATAGCTCCTATATAGCTCTCTGCAGTTGTCATCATAACATATGTTCCGAGGCGTGGCCGCATACAAACTGATGCAAATGTATGTGGAAAGCTGTACATGGTGACCATCTGTAGAATGTAAAAAAGCTGAGTAGTTATGCTCCAATAGGGTTGTCTATATAGGATAATAAATCTTCAATATGCCAGGAATATAAGTCTGAAAGCTCAGATGTAAAGTGAATCACAACATGGAGATGCCTATGGTCTGGTGCAAAGCCCTGGGCATGCTGCTGAGTGTGCATGTAAGAGAGAAAGAAAGAAAGAAAGACTTTTTAACATCTATTAGAGGCCAAAATCGGCCTATGAGACAAAACATATACATCAGTATGATCCAATCCACTGTGATCCCAAAAGGAAAATAAAGTGTGAGTACAAGACACAGAGAGAGAGAGAGAGAGAATAATATGCTGCCAAGCCATCTTCAGCAAACATGAGGAAGCCATTGGAACTTGGCTGTATGCAAATATTACAAGGATTTGAACTCAGGTTCTCTCATTCTTGATCAATAATGTTTTTTGAAGCTACAGCATAAACCATCAAGCTCACCAAATGCACAGAGAGAGAGAGAGAGAAGCTGCAATTATTTCACTGAAGCGCATGGTACCTTAGCATCTGAATGGAAGAGGATCACCTTATAACACTAAGATCTGATCCATGAATAAGATGAGAGTTTTGGAGGATCTGAACCCAGATTCTCTCATCATTGATCAATGAAGTTTTTTGAAGCTACAGCATAAACCACCAAGCTCACGATATGCACATAGAGAGAGAGAGAGTAGCTGCAATATTCCAATGAAGAGCATGCTAATTTAGTGTCTGAATGGAAGAGGACAACCTTATAACACTAAGATCTGATCCATGTATAAGATGAGAGTTTCAGTATTTGACAAATTCATACTAGGTTTGGGCTGCAAAGCTTGGTGAATATATACCAGACTTGGCTTCTCTGACATTCATAATTTCCAAAATGTCAATACCCCACAAGAGGGCTTCAAGCCCAGACAAATCACTAATAATTAGTACTCGTCTAACAAGAGGCATTTCAAACAAGTTCTGCCTTTCCCATGCTAGAAATCATGTGGACTTCAATTATATGAGTGCTCTAAAACATGCACCAGTTCTTGACATCGTGAAGAAATTTCACTAGCATTCAAGTTTCAAAATTCACTGATGCAGAACAGGGGCTCCACTTGTTTCAAAATCCACTAGAACAAAGGCTGTGCTCATGTATGACCAGAGTTTGGAGCCAAATCCATGAGAAGACTAGCAGTTTCACGTGTAATAGAATGGACTAGCATGTTTAAATCACTGATAGCAGCTTCCTCCCTTCCAATTTCCTTTAAATGTACTGGAGAAAGCTTTTGAATTTCCACCAGATCTGGATCACTACAAACATTAGAGCTTAAGAGAATGTTTGCCACATCATTTACAGTTGCAACATTTCTTCCAGCACCACATCCCATTGCCGTTGCAGCCCCAACAGCATTTGCTAGTGCTAGCATACTCGTAACAGGTAGCTTTTGGGTATAACCGAGAGCAATAGCTGCAGCAAAACTGTCTCCGCAGCCCACAGTATCTTTAACATCTACCTGTCCACAAGGACCATAATCTGATCAATTTCTGCTCCATTCGATTATAACAAACAACCCAAAATATTATTCACTTTACCTTAAAAGCAGGAAACTGATAGACACCATGAATCGTTGCCATTAAACATCCTTTATCACCCATCTTCACAATCACCCACTTGGTTCTCTGACTCTCAGCCAAAAGACTCTGAGCAGAAAGTATAGGATCTTCCAAGGCAGTCAATGCTTTTGCCTAGCAACAACAGCAATGATCCATTTGTACCAAAAGGTTCAAATAAAAAGAACAAGGAACTGTACATACTGCAGACAGGTCACCTCTTCAGCAGTCAAGAGAAGAACATCACTATACATCAAGAGCTTTTGAAGGGCATGTTTTTGGCAGGCAGACCCATTAAAAAGAGACTTTGCTCGTGGACCAGGATCAAAAAACACCACACACCCTGTCTTGTTTGCAAATTCTACTGCTGATATGATCATATCTGGAGTGATCTCGTCAAACACAAAACCATTGAAGAAGACCACTTTGGAGCGTTGAATGACATCCTTGGCAGATTTTGGTAACTCATTCATCCACTTAAATGCTGGATCCTTGTTAAAATCGAAACGGCTGGAAGTTGCAGGTGAATAGCCATCAGATAGTGAAAACAGCACACCAACGAAAATTTAAGAACATAGGCGCTTAGAAAACTATGAAATTCAGATGTATATTGTCTATATTAAATAAGCTATATGCAAAACAAACACCAAAGATTTTAATATTGTGCCATGCATATACTTCATAGCAGTTATGTATAAAGCTATGAGGTAACCACAAATATTGTCAGAATTATATGACAGACCCTCCATGTGACAAGAATTTCACAGATGTAAAAACCTCTGATTGGATTTGTTTATTGATATCTAACTTAAAAGTGGTTCATATAACAAGCCAGAAAGTCCACATGGCCCATGGGATAATCACAAAGCAAAAGCACAACAAAAAGGACCTTAAAATGAAAGGTGCATTAATCTAAATACCATGCATCTCCATTCATTTGACTAGAGAACGAACAGAATTTCATGAAGTTAAGATGAGACACTTTTACGAAGACGACAGTACTGGAAAAGGCAGGAGTTAAAGTTAGAGTTTATCTGAAACCGATAACATTAGACAGGACTTGCAGGTATCTCAGAATGATGTTTGTGAAAAACCATTCAAAGATTCTTGCATGCAGATCTTAACAGAGACAAAGCAGAAAGAAACTTGATTGGATTGTAATTTGAAATGCTTTGACGATTGCAACAAGCTGTAAATGGAGAGTGTAATGTATGTAGCAGAAACTTCCCGAATGTTGAAGAGCAGGTCCACGGTCCATGCAATACCCATGAAATCGATATGTAGGTAACCCAAGATGCAATGTTCCTCCTTCCAAGATGGTTCAGTTAGAGTTGCTAATAAATTGCAATTTGTTCATAGTGATGTTTGTGGTGCATAGTCAAACGGGCACATGTCCATGGGCCCTCGGAACTTCGGAACACCATCCCCTCGCTTCATATGTGTAGGGATGCCCAGCCAGGACAGTTAGCATCCCCTTAACTTTTTTGGTACAAGCCTTCGTCCCTGATCATTATGTGATGAATCATGACTCCAGATTAGGGCCACCAAAAAAATGGAAGGGAGTTGGGACAGTTTTTTTGCTGCTTAATTTTGATTTCGGACGCCTATGTTTGGGAGTTTTTAGCGCACAACTGTTCTATCTAGAACCTTCTTTTGAAGGTCCAAAGCAAGCATAAAAAGAGCTCATTGCTGCCCTCAAAACATACATCTTACTTTCAGCATTCCCTCTTGCATCTCATGTGCAAGGAGGCTTGAGCTACCTTGAGCCTTGCAGATTCAGCAGCCCTCTCGACCATCTTAGACTTTTGGCCTCTCTAGAAGAGTGATTTCAGGAGCTCCTCTATTGAGGCCTCTCATCAAGGCTCAAGAGCTTACCCTTTGGAGTTGTAACTTCTAAACCTTCCTCCTCTCTTTCCTTTGGAGTGTAAGAGCAGCCACTATGGCCTCTTCATCAAATGCATACAAGAGATGGAAGGTCGTCGCAAAATGATCATGGTGAGAAGAGGTCAAGTCTCCCATGTCCACCAAAGAAAGAAGTGGTTCAAGACCATGGACATGCAACTTATGTGGATACAAAAGGACCAATGGAGCAAACAAAGTGCGTGCCATCTTCTTAATGAGAGTAACAATGAAGTGAAGTTTTGCAATGCCATCACTTCGGAGAAGAAGCAAGAGCTTCTCAAAAAACTTGCTAAGAGTGATGCCCATGTGCATGCTCGTCATGCTTCACAAGCTTGAGTCAACCCCACATCATTTGGGAGAACTTCTACCTCTGTTTCCAAGGAGGCATCTTCATCGGCAACAAAGGCTCAACCTCATTCCCCTTCCACACCAGAAGATATGCCATCTATAAGCTCCATGCCATATAGACAATACATTGTCAATAAACCCTTGATGACAAATGAAATCCCAAATTGAAGGAAGAGATTGACATGGAAGTGGCAAGGTTTTTCTACATGACCACATATCTTTCAATGGAGGCCGACAAGTAGTCATAACTCATATGGCATAATTGAAATTTCAATCTACCTAGTTATCTACAATTTGTCTAATGTAAAATTCTTTTTTGTTCATAAATCACCGTACTTAAAAAAGACGATGAAAAAGATAAGGGAATATGGACCACAATATGTTCCTCCCTCTTCTGAGAGTTTATGCACAACTCTACTAGAGAAGGAGAAAAAACTTGTGGAAACCGCATGTGAGAACATTTGAATGGAGTGATACACAACAACAATCTATCCGTGGAGTTGTCGCTTACTCCCAAGGTGAGATGTACTTCATATCGTCCCATGATGCATCTGAGACTAAAAAAATCAGTTGATGCGCCCTAGATATACTACAAACCCTTTCCAGTTTCATCATGGATATCCATCATCATCATGTTCCAGTACCACATATCAAGAACTCTACAAAGACCAAGAGCTATGAAGATTCTAGAAGATCTCACAATCACATAACCGCTCCTCATGGAACTCGTCACTTGAGGGGAAGGTGATGTCATGGACATAAAGGAAACCATCATAAACCTTAGATTCCATGTCACTTTCTATATCTCATGATTGGTTCAGAATTTGGAGAAACCAATGCTTCCATTGCGTCCGGAACGTGCCAAAACCCTAAGATCGACAGTCTTCTTGCTTGATTTTGACATCCAGAGATCATGTTTTGTATTGATGACATCATCAATTCGAAACTGCCCTTGATGAATCGCCCTTGAAAACCTATATAAGGAGGGGTTGGCCACATATATACTCACTCTTGCCAATACCAGTCCTGGGAGCTCAAGGAGTCGCGGCCGCCAAGTGAGTACTCTCCAAGTTCCAGTTCCAGTTCTTGTCTTGTTCCTTCCTCCAGTCTTCTTTAGTCTAGTTCTTGGATATCCTGTCTTGTCCTCTTGTAATCTCGCAGTACGAGATCTTGTGGAGTTATTTCTTGTATCTAGTTGATCTCCCTAAAGGGAATTCATGTAATCTTCATATCTTGTTTCATGCTTACCATCCAGGGTTGTGGGATCTCGTGTATCATCTCTAGTCAAGTTGTTCATACCTATCAATCCCCGATTGTGGGACGTCTTGTATCAATCACATATTCTTGTATCATTTACCCTACATGGTTGTTCTTGTAATCAGAAGTGTATTTCTGAAATCTTGTCTACTGTAGTCAGAGGGCACAATCTAGTGCTCCCCTAACAAATTGAACTTATATACCATGACCATGGAGTTCATTGCCATATCTCTCACTTAAACAAGTCAACATGCTTAAGTAAAGTCCCTAAAAATACTCTCAAAACATACCTATTATGACATCAATTGTTGGTTTTTAAGGCCCATGGTCAATATAAAGACTATAGAGAGAGAATAGATAGAGACAATAGAGAGACAATGTACACAAGAGATAGGCAAAGCAACCAAATCAGCTCCAAAATAATACTAATATATTGCAAAAATACTTACAAAGTTTCTTCTCATAAGCCTCCAATGTAGAGCTCAAGAGAGATGCTATACCACAAGATAAATAATCTTGCTCATGAGGTGCTCATTATATAGGTTTGTGAGCCCCTCCTAAAAAAAATTGAAAATCATGCAAAAAAGCTCCAAAATCAGTTCGCATGATTTACGTTACAAATCATAGAACTTGCTTTTTTTTTCTATATTTGCGAATTTTATCACTTCATGTTGATGCTTATGATTAGGAAAAATCTAGGCCATTGATAATGTTGCTTGTTGTAATTTAAATCTCCACCATTGGACCAAAACTTCATGAAAAGCAAATTTTGATATGAAATTAGGATTTGACTTTTGAACCTCATATCTGCTCTAAATTTGGCATGTGATATATCATTGGATGGCTCTTGAGTAGCACTTTCCAAACATGTGATTGAAAAATTCTACATATTTGATCAAAGTTTACCTTCTGTTGACCAAAGTTTACCTTTTGATGAATAAGTTTACCTTCTGTTGACCGAAGTTTACCTTCTGTTGACCGAAGTTTACCTTCTGTTGGCCAACCTTTGACCCTTTGAAATATTTGTAAAATAGAGACGAACCTCTTGTGGAAGGTTCAGTTTCAACAAAACCTTGATACTTGGGAAATTGCAAATTGTATGTCTTGTCTTTCCATACTCTTCTATTGGTCTTCATCTTGAAGTCACGGGAACTGCAACTCTTCAAATGTAATTTCTCTATCCCTTATAGAGAAGTAACAAAAGAATGATATGTAGATGGAAGTGAATTTATGAGAGTATTCATCATCTCTTCATCAAATATGCTGTTGGAAATCAATGTCACATCAATCCGAAATCCATTTAGGGCAAAAACCCTAATTTTGGTACTTAGTCATTTTTGGCACAAAAATTGGGTAAAATTTTATGAGCCTATATTGTAGAGCTTGAAGAGAGCTTTCTAATGGCATATGATATTCAGTCATCAGAGATCAAATTTGGGAGAAACCCTAACCCTAATTTTTTGCTGATTTAGGGTTTTTACCTCTTTTTTTTTTTTTTCTTAAAAGGAAGTTCGGCCATGGCCTAATCTCCCGGACTTTAATTAAAATAATGAAGAAAAGTTACAGATGAATGGGACTAGTGCCCTTGGGAGCCCCCAAATCCCACAAAGTAGGGGACGAGTTTGGTAAGCTAGAGGGCGTTACAAATGAGGCGTACAAAACTATCATCTCCTTCATGGGGGACCCATTTGGGTTTCAACTTGTTATCTACAAGGAGATAAATACAGTGGTGTCTAAATGGAGGAGATCTCTTGTCTCGGGAGATTCTTTTACCTAGAAGAAACAAGGATTTCTCAATCGACCATTCCTTTGGGGTTTGGCCAAAGTTTACAGCACATCGCTCCCTCCATATTTTCCAAAGAGTCTCGCCTCTGATGGCATTCCACAGCCTAGCAGAGCAGCCAACCGCCTCACCCAACAGCGCCTGTTGCAAACTGATTTGGTTCGAGAGACGCAAAATCCGTGTCACATGATGCCAGATAACATGGGACTTGGGGCAATCGAAGAAGAGGTGAACAAGGTCTTCGATGCATCGATGGCACCGCTTGCACCATGGAGGCACACCACAGATTTTGTTGGCCCTTGCGTTGTACCAGATCCCTTTATGCAAGATTTGCCACATGAGAACGGATTTCTTGATCTCAATAAGGGGGTGCCAAATTGACATGAACTTAAGTTCCCATCGAAGTTTGGTCCAAGAATGAGACCACATCTTGTTAAGAGTGTGATGAACGTCTAGGTTCTCTTTGAAGTTGGGGATTCTGGATAGTTTCTTACCATTGCTCCATTTGAGGCCCTCTAGGCAAGGAAGATCCTGTTCGCAGAGAAGGCGGGTAGTTGAGTGGTCCCATGCTGAACACCTGTTTTGAAGAAGAGTCAAATTCTTTGTCTTGGGTCTAAGTCTTCAAACCTAATCCACTCGCTGGTCTCTTGTTTCCAGAGCTATTTCCACTGTTTGTATCCCTTGTTCCAAAGTCGCTTAGCCATTTGGAGGTTCCAATACTCCACCTCCCTTAAGCCGCTGATCGGGAACCATATAGAGTCATTTTGTCTTATCCCCGCAGCCCACTTCTACTCATCACTAACTCTGATGAATTGTTTGGCTTTGTTCCAACTCTTCCATAAGGAACACACGAGACTAGAGCCTTTAGGGGACACCGGGTGGGGGGAGAACAAAAGCGTGAGGATCCCAATGTCCTTCCAACCGGGAAGGCCAACCAGAGTAAGGTCTTTCGAATTTCTGAAGATCAATTTAGCCCAGGAGGACTCCCTATTGCACCAAGCCTTGATAAACCACTTTGCCGCCAGCTTGTCAGCTAACCCTGTGATATCCAAAATACCCAAGCCCCTTGAGTCTTTTGAGCTAATACAAGTTTCCCATTTGATTTTGGGAATCCCCCTCCTATTGGGGTCCCCAGTCCATAGGAAGTTTCTGCAGATCCTTTCCACTTTGGCCAATTCTTTGTCCTTAGGTCTCCAGCACGAGATATAGTAGATAATCGTAGAAAGCATAAATGTGTTGACAACCATAGCACGCCCTGCCAAGTTAGCTTGCATACCTTTCCAATGATTTAGTTTGCTATCCAATTTGGATAGAATCCAGTTCCACCGTTGGTCCATCGAGATGTTGAAGCCCATGGGAATGCCGAGGAGACGGAAGACTTGACCGCTAGGGATAACTTGACACCCCTGGTCAATCAATAGTTGGGGCGGAGACCCATGGATTGCTCTGAAAGCAGTTTTAGCATGGTTGATTTTAGAACCTGACGCCTTACAAAAGGTGTCTAGGCAGTTCCAAAACACCTCAATGCAGTTTCTTTCGTTAAGAACAAAGGCATTCATGTCATCAGCAAAGAGTCTAGCAAGGGGTAGGGAGAGACCTTTGAGATTTCCAGCATCCAAGTGATGCTTAAATAGGCGACTGAGGCCATCCGAGGCGATAGCGAAGAGTAATGGAGCCAGTGGGCAACCTTGCCGATAGATCTTTTTAAACGTATGGGTTCAGAGAGCTTACCGTTGATGTTTATTCTTGTTGAGGCATTTCCGAGTAGAGTGGAAACCATCTTCGTGAACTTTTGGCTGCATCCAAGATCTTTCAGAGATTGAAGAATAAAGTCCCATTCCAATCTGTCATATGCTTTGTCGAAGTCGATCTTAATGAATATCAGTTCTTGAGCAGACTCCTCAGCAAAAGCAAGGCCTTCCCAAATATCGACAATTGCTTCAAGTATAGATCTACCTTTGATAAAACCCTTCTGGTCCTCACAAAGCCATGACTTTAAATGGCACGAGATTCTGTTAGCGATTACTTTGGCGATTATCTTGTACCCAGTTTGAAGCATGGTAATCGGCCGCCAGTTTTCAATTTTGTTCTTATCACCCCTTTTGTGAATTAATTTGATGACACCATTATTAAGACACTTAGGGAGGGCACCAAAGCAGAGAGCCTCTTGCCACACAAGACGGAGCGGGGTGGCCACCACGTGCTTAAAGGACTTGAAAAACTCATTGGTGAGTCCATCAGGGCCCTGGCTCTTCCCCATAGTTAGTAAGGTACGATCCGTACGGTTCGTACCGTACGTATTAGTACGGTACTACGTACGTACCCTAAGATTTGGGGCTTCCCGTACGATATTCGTACGTTCATAAGGTACGATTTTTTTTTTGGCTGAAAATAATATATTTTATATTTGAGATGATAAACATCATGTTTATGAATAACATACATCAAAATAAAGGTAAAAAACTTCATTTAGCTATATTTAATCATGTGGGATATTGTCGTCATATCGGGGAATTGGATGTATCAATATCTACTTAGAAGTCATCATCAATCATCATAATGTCCAATGTCAATAAAGTGTCAATAAAGTGACATCAATCACTCATCATCCATCTCATCAATATCACTATCATCAGAATTCTCATCAAGAGAATCCGATGATGTCATCTCATAAGTAGATGATGGTGGTGTGGGAGGATCACTGACAAGGTTCCCCTCATCATCAAAACGCGGGGATAGTGGAAGCTGCTGCAACGATGATAATGTACTCCTCTGCCTCCTCATGTATGTACTAGCCGGTGCTCGACTAGTGCTAGCTCCATCCCCGTGTGAAGTGGTTGATGCACGCCGGATAATCAATCCCTTCCCGCGACCACGGACTCCTCTGACCCTTCCTCTGCTATGGCCCCTTGTTTGCCTCACATCTATAGAGCAAAGCTCTCTATATAGATCGGCAAAAAGAAGCTCTTCCTCATCTTGAGGCACATCATGTGATGGAAGAGGAGTGTCTTTCACGGAAGGCCAAAATTTGTCCACATTCACCTAAACAAAAAAGAGAATCAAAACATGAATTAGCATAACACGGAAGCCTACAACATTGAAAGCTGAAATTTTATGCAAGCAGCAAATGATAAAGCTACTTACTTGTTTGAGAGTCTCCATGTTAGGGATATTTTGAAGCATCTTAAGATTTGTACGACAATATATTAACTTTTCCATTTGATGAGGACTAAGTCTATTCCTCACCTTTGTGTGGATGAGAGAGAAAGCACTCCAATTTCTCTCACATGCACCGGATGAGCAATCTTGAGATAACACTTTAAGAGCATATGTGAATAATGTAGTGAATGCAAAACCAAAATTTTGCCACCAAAAGAGTGGTTTTACCATTGATTCTCTATCCCAACATGTAGGAAAAAGAAAGGCAGGATTTCCCCTCTCATCCATATAACAATTAATTTGCTCCAACATGTCATTATGTAGATGTGTGGGAACTACACGTGACATATATTGAAGACGATCCGATAATAACTCCACATCATCATATAATCGGGTGCTTTTGAATGCCGGATGCAATAAACCTGCAAACCCATGGATAGGTCGATGCATCCATGTCCATCTTCTCATTGTTGCCTAAAAAAAAAAAGAAAGAGGGTTAAATATTAAAATTTAATAATAAGAATGAATTATGAGATGAAAATTATAATACACATGCCACATGTGAGATATATATCTCATTGCATCATGCATGCATGCATGATGCATGATGATTACATGATACATCATGTATGCATGATTGCAATTTGCAATTTCAATCATTACATGCAAAATTCAAATTGCAATTTGCATATAAATACCAAATACAAATGTTAAATACATTTATGATATGTATAATGATTAATCATTAATGTGAATCATGGTATAATTGATAAAGCATAATTTATCAAAATATCTTACCTCAAGTACTTCATCTCTTTGCTCCT
Source organism: Ceratopteris richardii (assembly GCA_020310875.1). NCBI lineage: Eukaryota > Viridiplantae > Streptophyta > Polypodiopsida > Polypodiales > Pteridaceae > Ceratopteris > Ceratopteris richardii. Next base: position 185,218,932 of record CM035417.1, on the reverse strand, counting down.
CGGTGACAAGAGTGCATTCCCTTATCTCTTGCATAGCTCTTCTCATGATATGGATGAGAAGACCGAGAGTAGCACCTTCACAATCAGTCATGCGTAGAGCTTTGTAGATAGGTGTGATGACACCTAAAATAGCTCTCACACCATCCCAAAAGCTCTCATCCAAACATAACCTTTGCATGCTTTTTGACTCCTCCGATGTGCTCTCGTCCCACTCGATCCAAAAGGTAGATACCACCGTTTGTCGTAGAGGCACTTTCACTTCAAGCAACCTTGAAAGGACAATCCACATGTATGCAAAGCGTGTGGTGGCGGGCTTCTTTATTTCAAGCTTGCTATGCTCTCTAAACATAGCCAACACTTCCACTTTTTGTGTGAAAAATGTAACTATGCTCGAGGCTTGTAGTGTGCAAGCTTTCACCCATGTTAGCTTTCCAATATCCTCCATGAGCAAATCAAGACAATGAGTTGCACATGGAGTCCACACAATATGTGGATACTCACCCTCCAAAAGCTGCCCCATATGCCTACAATTGCTTGCATTATCGGTGACAACTTGCACTACATTTGATGAACCCACCTATGCATAAAATCCATAAATTAGTGTCAAAATATCAAAATGAAATTAAAATAAAATAAAAATTTAAAACTTACTTCTTCAATGGCCTTCTTGATATGCCGATAGATGAACACTCCGGTTGTCTTCTTTCCCTTCTTTCCAACCTCAACGGCACGTAGGAAAAAAGTACCAATAGGGCATGACACAAGAATATTAATTATGCCTCTATTTTTTCTATCTCTCCATCCATCCGAGAGGATAGTACATCCATACCTAAACCATTTCTCACGCATAGGGGCAAGTGAGAGATCTATTCTTTTCTTCTCCTCATCAATCTTGGTTGTCCTCATATCGGAGTAGCTAGGTCCACTCCATCCTTGGCATGGACCCACTTCACTAATTGCTTTCACCATAGTCTTCCATTGGTTTGAATTAAGAAGATTAAATGAGAGATTTTCCATAATTACCGTTCTTGCAATCTCTATGTCGGCTATCTTTTGTTTCTCTTTGATCCATGTGAGAGAGGACCTTACATGCCCGGGAGCTTGCCCTAATCCACTTTGCCTCATTGATTGTGACTCCCTTTGTAATGGTGATTGTGAGGATGAACCAACATTTGAGTCATGAAAATGTGACTCCTCTTCATGTGAAGAAGTAGAGACCGTTGCACGAGAAGAATGGCTTGCATATCCTCTTACCGATGTAGGTAATGTGCTAGGAGATCCCATCATTTTTTGCCTAATCTCGGATGCAATATGATCGGGAATTTCCTTGCATGCGGCCACTTGCCCTCCAAGCTTGCTTATGTGTTGAAGTAGCCTTGTGGCCCCGCTTGTGTATCGCTTGCCACAATATTTGCAAGTCCAATGATGGGAATTGGACTTCTTTGTGTCTTTCTCCACCCCAACACAATGGAGATCAAAAGCCTCATGCTTTTCTCTCACCATGTTGCTTAGACAAAGGTTAAAGCTGAACTAGAAGAGAAAGGTTTGAAGCGAGCTTGAGAAAGCTTGATAGAGCTTGAGATAGAGCTTGAGAGAGGCTAGAGCTTGAGGAATCTTAAGTGTGTGTGTGTGTGTGTGTGTGTGTGTGTGTGACATGTGTGTTTGAACTTTGAAGATGGGAGATGGTAGACCGTAGTAGACTCGTGAGCGGCTGCAGAAAATACCCGAACGCGCACTCTTAAGTGACCAAAAGTTAACCGAACGAATACCTATAGGTCTTTTTTTTTTCGGAAAAAAAATCGTACGAAATCGTACGAGAACGTACCGTACGGTACCTGCCAGAAAATACGTACGAATATATTCGTACGCGTACGATTAGCAACTATGCTCTTCCCATTGGGGAGAGAATCAATAACCTCGATAATTTCGTTCTCTGAAATGTTAGCATCCAGCAGAGGAATCATGTTCAGAGGGATTCTAGGTTGAGCAACCCTTGAGATGGCTGCCATGCAATCACGTCGGTGCGGGGAAAGAGGAGTTGAGACCCCGAGAAGGTGGGTGAAGTGCTCGACGATGATAGATCTATTCTCTACTTCCCTGCTGCATTCGATCCTATTGTTGTCGACCAAGAAGGGGATGGCTTCCCTAGCTTGTTTTCTTTTAAGGATGTTACACATCTCTTTCGAAGGTTTGTCAGCCTTCCCCGCCCACCAATCTTTGAAAAAAATATGTAGATTTTTCCTTTGAACCTCTTCCTCGAGTCTTAGTCTTCCCCTAATTTTCAGAAGCCCTTGCTGGCATTGCAAGTTACCTTTGTTCACTTCTTCTTCAAGACGTGAGAGCCTCCGATACACCTTTTCTCTCCTTTTATTTCGGATATCTCTGATGGCCTTATGCGTCCTCATCAAAATTTTTCTAGTTCTTTCCACCGCACTTCTCCAGCACTTAGCCGGATCATTACAATGGGCAAAAGCTCCGCCCAAACTGTGGAAATTTCTTGGTGGACAGAGGGGAGGGAAAAGGACGTTTGGCAAGCTTGAAACCAAGGAGCTTTTTGGAGCATGGGAATCGGTTTGAAGGAAAGAGTAATCGGGTAATGGTCCGAGATAGTCAGGTCCATGTGTTGGGAAATCGAAGGAATACCCCACTGGAGGATGGTGTTCTCAGCTCTCATTTGATAGGTCCGAGATAGTCAAGTCCATGTGTTGGGAAATCGAAGGAATACCCCACTGGAGGATGGTTTTTACCTCATTTGATAGCTCTCAGCTTGCAGGTCATAAAAATGATTTCAATTCATCTAGCAGGTGGTCAAAATGTGAAAAAAGCAAGTCAAAACCAATATTCAGCGATAACATTAAAATAAAGCAAAAGCTATTAAAAATTTGCGATGGGTTTTTTAAAAAACCAAGCGATCCAAAAATAATTCGCAAAAACTTAGCTTTTTACCGTGTATGCTTTATTTGATCGCAAGAACTTTGAGAGACCTATAAAAGAAAGGCTAGGGTCACTTATTTGAGACGTCCAACACAAGCTAACGCTAGCTTTGAAGCCTCTCTGAAGTGGTGGTGTTGTAGGCTGTAGCACACATGGGGCAGCCATGGTGCACTTTACGAGCAACTATGGAGTCATGTGGAGGAGCAGCCTTGGAGTTCTTCTTGGAGAAGAGTGTGCTCACACTCTTGCTTATGGAGAAGACTTACTCATCAGAAGCTTGGCGGTTTGAATCATCCATCTATTTGATGTATTTGAAGATTGTTTTCTACATGAAGATTATGGAGTACTTCAAAGACATTGGATGGAGCTTAACATAAGATTGCATCTTATGTTAACTATTCAAGTACATACTCTCTTTATGCACACAAGTACTACTTGGAGCTTACGGAGACGGTGGCATCCATATCTAGAGGAGTCCTATTCCGCATACATGGAGGCAGTGGCATCCATAAAGGAGAATCAGTATGTGCATGCTACATGCATCAGATGGGGTGTTAGAGAAGGTGTTTCCACATGAGTATGAGGATTTCTATCAGCAACATGTTAACATTCTATGCTAATTCTGTAAGTATGTGATCTATCACACACACATCAGATTTAAGGTCTTCCATAGCCTAAATTCATATTAGAGTTTGTTGAATATCAGTTTCAAACTGATCTTTCCTCTTTCTGTCACTCATATTCACTCTTCTACAATCTATCACGTCATACATCTCATACATATTCAGATTTCTGTCCCTACATCTGAATATTCTTGTAAATTTTGTACATACAGTCTTCCATCTATTTCTGTTCACATAGAGTGGTTGAGATTTTGACTCCCACATTGTAAATTGACATTTGTATATATGATGGTGTGAGTAAGCAGTGGCCTACTTAACACTTTGAACATGTTGTCTAATCTCTCTCTATCTTTGTCTCATCATTGTATGATTAAGTGTGGTATGTTCATGTTTGTCAATATTGGAAGATACTGGAATCTGTGTTGTAGATCCTGTACCTCTGGAAACATGTGGAATTTAGTTATGGGCCTATCTAATTTCCAACATATGCTAATTCCAATATCCTTAAGTTTCAAAATATGAGATTGAATTGACTCATCAACTTTCATCATTGCTAGTTGTATCCTCAAATGAGCTTTCCTTGCAAGATTTCTACTTTGATAGAGATTCTCTAACTCCAAGCAAGCTTGACGAGAGGTTTTGCATGACCTGATTTCAGAAATGATATGCCTCTTGACTCCCATAGCAATAAATGAGAGTGCTTGTGAATCTCTAGAATCTCATCCGGACTTCTCTTCTCTAAGAAGTAACATGATAGTGTCACTGACTCTAAATAATGAGAGGACCTCTTCTTCTTCTTCTTCTTCAACAACCTCTTGTTGAGAAAAATTAGAGTAGCATGTTGCTTGCGTGATGGAGCCACATCCTCTGTGGCTTGTCTTGGCCTAAGGTACTTGCCATTGACAATATTCCATAAGTTCTTTGAAACCAATAAGTTCATTATCATAAAACTCCACATTGGATAATTAAACATTCCATCAAGCTTGTCTTCTTGTTCCAATCTATTTCTATAGTTACTCATCTTGAGTACAAGGATGTATGTCAACTATGCTCTAATAACGAATGTTGGAAGTTAGTAGCCCCAAATAATAAACACACGTTAATCAAGATCTCCAACACTTGAACCTTAGCACATAACACACCTTGACTAATTAAAACGTTAAATGTCAATATACAATGTGTGTAATGATACAAAACTAAATGTCTGCTGAATGAAAAGGGTTCTAAGTACAAATGTAGAGAAAGAGTGCCTAAGAGGTATTATGTGAGAGAATGTGTGCAAAATGAAGTGTCAAAACTGTTAAAAATGGTTATTACAACAACCCTTAATCTGAATACACTAATTAAAATGCTAAATGTCAATATACAATGTGTATAATGATACAAAACTGAATGTAACCTGAATGAAAAGGGTTCTAAGTACAAAATGTAGAGAAAGAGTGCCTAAGAGGTATTATGTGAGAGAATATGTGCAAAATGAAGTGTGAAAACTATCAAAAATAGTTATTACAATAAACCCTAATCTAAAATTAGGTCTTTCCTGATGTTGAGTAGCTATGGAACCTTCACGTGTTGAAGAAGAAAGTGTGAAGAAGATGGAAGGTACAATTCCAAAAATTCCTTCAAATATGCACTTAGATCTCCAAGAGTCCTCTTAGCAGCTTAGAAAAGAAGAAAGTCAGCTATCGAAGCTAAAGGTTGTGGAGGTGAAGAAAAAGATGAAAAAATTATATGTAGCCAATTTTGAAGCCCAAAAGTTCAAGGTTTTTGAGTGTTGGACAAATTTATTTTAAAAAAAGGGCTTGTTGGCACTTGGACATAAATTAGGGTTTGAACATCTATACCAAGTCCAAGTGACCCAAATGCAATGTAATGTAACACGATTTTACTTCTTATAATTAGCATTGAAAATTTAGCAGTGTGGCTAAGGATCATTCCAAGAAAGAATGCAAATAAGAGTTTTGCCCTATTCTAAGAAGGGATCTCTATGAGATATTTTGGCTATATCATGTATAGGCCATGTCTTTTGTGCAAAAAATAAGAAAGAGAGAAGAAGAAAAAGAAGGGAAAAAAAGGGAAGAGAGAAGTTTCTTTTGCATTCATCCCAAGCTTCTTTTACACTCTCTTCTTCACTCCATGTACTCTAGAGATGAATGGAAAGCAAATTTATAAAAAAACACACACACACACACAAAAAAAAAACAAAACAACAAGGATGATGAATGGAATTTGTATCTCAAGGTAGTTTTTACATCTTCCTCTCATTTGTGTTCGCATAGTAGAAGGAAGTGCAACCTCTACGAGGCGAAAGGTAGCACTTGCATGCAAACACACACATACACATTGCGCCCATCTTGAAGCAGCCTCTATATTCCATGAGTCTGAACATCTGAGCGTGAAAAGGGAACAAGTTGGGATCAAGTAAACTCCTCTCTCTTCTCTCTTTGCTGAAGTGTGGTCCTTTCTCTACTCTCGTGGCACTCGCATGTGCGCCGATAGAAACAAAAAATCAAGAAGCTCGGACAAAGCACTACTGAGGTTGAGAGTTTGTGTTTTTAATTATTTTTAATTGTTTTTGGGATTTTGTGACATTCTCTACGTATTGTTGCAATACGACGTGTAAGAGACGTGGAGTGGTGGTGTATGAGAGGATGCTTTTTTGGCTTGTTCCCGGCCACTCTATATGGGTGGCAAAAAAATGGTATTCTCATTTTAACAAATCTCATTTCCTTATTCGGAATGGCTAAAAAAAAACTTTCACAAAAGCATTCAAGCCAAGGAACACAATAGAGAAGGCTTAGGACAAACTAGCAAACTTGAGAGTGAAGCCATCCATTAAATGGATCGAAAAGGCACTCCCATGAAATGCTCAACATCGATTAAAGGAGACATTCCATTTAGGCAAAACACTAGATGAATTCATTGCAATAAACGCTCGACTTAGGGATCAAGAGAATAGTTCGACGAGTATAAAGTTGATCCTATGGCTCAACCGATGTAGACAAAGGGAGTCGCTAAATATAAATCGATAACTAAATAAATGAGTTCATCTAGAAGAGTTCCCTAGCCCTCTCTTCTCAAATAACAGAGGGCTCATGCACAAATATTTTGTAGAGATCCATCACGAAGTAATGGAGCTTTGAGTTTAAAGTCCACACAACCTAGGGGATCAAGGTCGATAAGTTGTTATCAATGTAGGGAGTACGAGCATATCCAAACAAAGTGCCCAATTCGAGAGGGCTTCCCACCATGCCAAAATTATCTAAATGCAAAGGTTTAAGGACCATTATATAAGGGATTGCCCAAAGAATCTACTCCACTAATCATCATGATCACTGCTGCACATCATGAACAGAAGAGACCAAAAACTTTGGTTGTGTCGACAAGGTCCAAAGACAAGGAGCAACAGAAGTCCAAGCAAGAGAAGTCCCACCATAAAGCAAGGCTTGAAGACAACAGGCATATCATTGATGAAGCATTTGGAAGCACTTCCAAGGATCTTAATTACGACAAGGAGTCGTCTTCATCTTTAACAATCAATGTGGAGCAAATACGGAAGAGCACATACCAAAATATTAGTATGTACTAGTTAATCAAGATGGATCCCAAAACTAGAAGTGATATGTTAAAGGTCACATAAGTGGCATATTTGGAACAGCCAAAGCCTAGTGTGGAACCCTAGTGTGCAATCAATTTTCGTCAAGTACCTATAGCAGACTTCAAAAATTCTTGATCGACTGTGACCATCCATGATCAGAAGCTCAAGGGTTTGATGTCTGATGGAGGTTCTAAAATCAATTTGATTCCTAATGCAACTAAAAAATGATGGCAACTTGCAATTTTCAAGCATATGTATCATAAGTGGAAAGGTTCTTTGGCCAAAGAGAAGAGTATAGACTACCCCTCAAGGATCACCAATGGAGATCGTGCGAATGGAATCATCAATGAGCCAAGGATAGCCAATTATTTCATATGGAAGCACACTCGTATGATGAGATTCTGCATTTTCTCACCTCTTGTGTCTCATGTGGAAAAGCCAAAGCTACTACTTAAGTGTAAGACATATTCGATTATCAAAGGGAAACTCTACAAGTTGGGCCATGGTACATTGTGGAGGTGTTTGGCCCCATATGAAGTGTTGGGCATCCTATGAGAAGCACATGAAGAAGGACATCCAACATGGAAAGAATTGGCTTACAAGATCCTACACAAGGGAATGTTAAGAGATACTACACAAGATCCTACACAAGGGAAAGAATTGGCTTACAAGATCCTACACCAGGGAATTGGCCAAGCATGTTAAGAGATAAATCAATAGATAAAAGGTGCAAATGTATCTTTTCTTACCATGCTCTTCGTGCTTGCTTCAAACGATAAAGTGCTTTGAGCAAGAGAAAGAACCATCCTAACTATGGTCATGTTAGATGTAGGTGCAAATGTTTCATCATAGTACCTTCTTTTGTGAATAACCTTTGACTACTAGACTCTAATATGGCTGTATACCCGTCAATGGTACCATCTGCTTTCCTTTTGATTTTGAAGATATTGCTTTCTTATCTTTTGTAACTCACAAAGCTTCCATGTTTGATTCTTGTGTATAGAATCAATTTCCTCGTGCATTGCTTTCTTCCAAACAAGATTTTGTAATGCATCTTTGACATTAGCAAGTTCATCTAGGTTCATGTTCGACTCAAGTTAGTACAAGAATATTATTAATCTCGAAATGTTCTGAATAATTTACCTGATTTGCATTATCTTTTTCTTTTCTTGTTTGAATTCTTGTCCTACCTGATTTGAGGATTTCATCCCACTATGTTCGACAATCTAGAAGAACCATATTGAAAGATTCTTGAATACTGGTGCAACATCTTCTTCTCTTTCTTTTGCAGCTCTTCAGGGTTTGGTATATCAAGAGGTAATGTAGGAATCAATGGAGATAATGAAATAGATAGTGGTGGTGTAGGAGAAATAACTTTCTCTTTACCTTTACCAATTGAAATTTTTGGCAATTGAGAAGGTTGATCACCCCCTTTTTACAATTGAATGTAAGCATCTAAATTTGACTTGAAAAATGCATAATCGTATGCCTTAATATAAAGTCTAGAATTTTTGCATGTTTATCATAAATCTTACTTTCTACAATAGAAGCATTGCGGAAGAATAGGATATCATCTATATCTTGCACAAAGAATCTGTATCCTTTACTTTCAATTGCATAACCAATGAATAGTGCTTTCATGGCTTTGACATCGAACTTACCACGATCCTTCTTCTTGACATAAATATAAGCTCGAGATCCAAAAACTTTGAAGTTACTCACATTGGCCTTCTTACCATAATAAGCTTCATAAGGTGTGATGATCTTTGAAGCTTTTATGGAAGACCTCTTAAGAATATGGTTGGTTATACGTACTGCATCAAACCAAAATTTAGGTGGAAGTTTCTTTGAGGATATCATATTATGCATCATTTCAACAAATGACCTATTCTTTCTCTCTGCAACATCGTTTTGTTCTAGAGTATATACAATCGTGAGCTAATGAGAGATTCCTTTGTGATAGATATATACCTTTATAAGTTTAAAGTTATCCAAACTTACGAACCCAAGATAAA
>CM035417.1:185159762-185204762 GCA_020310875.1 Ceratopteris richardii | reverse complement strand
CATTTTTCACTCATCAAGAGTTTATTACAATAAGATTCAGAGATCATAAACTTTTATTTTTCACTCATCAAGAATTCATATTATAGATTTCTTTGCACATGAGTGATTACCTATGGTCAAATCACATATGCAAGACTCATAACCAGGAGTCTCCATTGGTCAATACGTAAGGATGAGGCCAACAATATGTGCATACATACATATGTACATGATTGAGTTCATCTGTGCACACATACATACATACATGCATGCACACACATATATGCATCATGCATGCATACATACTATTGCAGAATCATACTCACATATAGATGTACAAATGTAAAGATAGAGATGTGTTCATGTGCATGCAAACAACACAACAGACTTCACATCAAAATTGCAGGGGAAAAGAAATAAAATGCAAAATAGAGATAGAGACCTTACATAATATTGGTACAATCACCTTCCACATGCTTTGTAGAACTTGCTCCAAATGAAGTGTATTTACAGGCAATATAGATTACGTTGAAAATAGAATTTTATACACAAATAAAAAAAACAAGAATGAAGTCTATTGATTTGACAAAAGTTTCCACAGAAGGTGGTTCATATATCTATCTATAGAAAAATTTATATGTGCCTACATTTTAAAAATATTCATAATTTTACGGATAATTTTATTTCAAAAATTAACTATATATATACATACACACATACATACACATATACATAGATACATACATGTGTGTGTAAACAAACATGCTTGCATGTATAAATACATAGATATGTTAAAAACACACACACACATGCATGCCTGGATTCATTAATAGCTACAAATAGTAATATACATACTCGAAGCATACATTTGTATTCACTTACATACATACATATGTGTATAGTTTTACATATTCTAGCAGACTACATGCTAAACCACTTCTTCATCTCCCAGCCTATCTCTTATATAGATCCAAGTTAGGGATTTTTGTTATAGGCAAGTAGTTATGTACATGTGTGCCTTTTTTCCTCCATGCTAGGCAAGTGCACATATGTGTCCCACATGTCCAATCCACTTCTATAGTAAGTAGAAGCATGTGTGCTATGTGTCCAACTAAATCTTCTACAAGGCGCTAGAAGTCTTTAGGTACAGTCGTATGTGGCTCATGGGATTTGAACCCAAGACTTCCTTTGTCACACACTTTGGACTTAATTTTCCTAACCATATAAAGGGCTTTGATTTAAACCTGACTTTCATGCCTAGTGAAGTCATTTTACAGTATTATTTGCCCCTCGAATAACATTTTTGTTGCCAATAATATACATCATGATATGAACCATATAAGGACATTCCCTTGAGCCCCACGATCTATTCTATAGAGCATGGTTAGGATGTCTTCCTTGAGTCAGCTGTTCCTTCCATCCAAGATCCTACTAGAATATGGATTGAATGGAGGGGAATCATTGATACAAAATCTTGATCCTTGCCCATATCATTCGTAGTCCTATTCCTTGGTTTCTATAACTAGGCATTTGTGTACATAATGTGCTTTTCTCGAATCAATAGCATTCATTCCAGAATGTGTTAGTGGAATAGATTGATCCTTTGAATAATTATTGTTTGAGAAGGTAAACCTTCCTCAATCATGAAAGATATAGGCATGTGGATCATTAGGTGATCTCTTGGGTGACAATGCTTTTGACCTTCTAATTCTCTTTAGAATTTGTCAATGATCTTGCTCAAGGTCATTCCTTGGGCTAATTTATTTCTTACGTTTCTGTATTAGAAAGAGGCCCAAATACTATCTATCTTTTCTTATGTATGCTTGGGCTTGTTCCCTTCTTGAGCATCGAATTATATCTCGGAGTCTTTTTTACATCATGTCTTTGATTTTCATGCAAATGACAAAAAAAAAATGTAATCTTTCATCTTTCAAATAGAATTTAAAAACAATAAATCATGCCTTAAAAGAGATTAGTAAGTAATCCTCAACCATGGCTTTTGGGGCAATTGGTTAGCCCATCGCACTCCTAATTGAGAGGTTGTGAGTCTGATTCCCAACATTGGTATTAGAGTCTAGTTGAGGAACTTGGGCAAGACAGAGGTAAGAAGCCTCGACTATGGACATTTGGAAAGCGCTTGACGGTGGGTGAGTTTGAAACTAGCCAAGAAGGAAGGCACATGAGCATTTGGGCACCAATCGAGGGCTAGATAAGTCCAAAATAGGTCCATTCACTAGAATTTGAGGCTAGTGGAGGTGCTCAAATGTGGAAAAGGCCCCAAGTTAGATAGAAGGGTCCATAAGTGAGCATTAAAGGTGATGCTCAATCTAAGGGTGAAGGAATGTCACATAATCCTAGTAGGAGATGGTTGAACCATGCCTTTAAAGAGATGATTAGGAAGTAATCCTCAACCATGAATTTTGGGGCAAGTGGTTGGCCCATTGCACTCTTGACTGGGAGGTTGTGAGTTCAATTTTCCCAACAAAAAATATGAAGAAAAGTCAAAATTCTGCAAAATTGTCATGTTAGACACATAAGGAGCAAATTAAATTCATCAAATTCACCAAAATCTCTTTAGGAAAGGACCCCCCTAACCCAAAGGAACTTGCACAAGAATTGCATCCTCAACATGCTTAGACAAAAAAGGGTCCAAGTATCATTCCAGTTCCTATAGACAAAGTGGGGTAATTCAGTGAAGGAGACAAAGGAAATTTTCCCCATCAAATACAACGGAATGACCACAAAAGCCATCATAGGTTCGAGAGCAGGCATAGGAATAAAAATCATTGATCTATAAGCCAAGTGGGGGAAAGTGGATTTAAGGCCAATACATGTGACGTTACAATTGGCACACAAACACATAGAAAGACCAATTGTTCTTCTCTACACCATAACTCTCACCACATGTGGTGTTAAGTTTCAGCACGTGTTAGTGATCTTCCAATTCGATAAAGCCAACAATTATGAGATGCTCTTAGGAAATCCCTTCCTAAGGAAACTAAAAGTCCTACAAGAATGGGGTAATAGTTACCTATACTTACAGCACATGGGAGTGAAAATGAAAGTTAATTCACAAGGGTCAACATCCTTGAAGTCCTTACACGACCAAAAAAACACATTTGTATATTGTTGGAATAATTCTATTAGTTGAACCTCTTCCATTTTTTATACATCACTCCTAATGTAAGTGCAATTTTCCTCTCCATCTTCTATTGTGGCAACCACTTTCTTTTCCATTTCTTGGTTTTCGTATGAAACTTCTATCTTGGCTTTTCTGTTTGGTCTTAGAGCTATAACTTTTTTATTTTGTACCTCATATTTTTTGAAGTGTTTGGGAGGCGCAAAGTCATTCGATTTTTTTATCTCTACAGGTAGTACTCTTGTTATCTGGTTCCTCTACTAGGTCCCTTATACAACCTTTGGATTGAATCCCCTTCAAGAACTCATCTTCAATATCAAAAATTAGGTTCCATGTGAACATACAATAATTCATCGTCATCTGAGCTTTCATCTTGTAAGAACAATTGTTCTACCTTATAAATTTCATCAATAAACAAAATCATGAAAAATCCATTAAGATCATACCCATCAACATCACTGTGTTCAATCAAGGTATTCCCATTAACAAAAATGTCCATGATGGCTAGGATTGGATTGAAGCCATGTAGTTTGAACTCTTCATCCTTATATCTTTGGAGAATGTAAGCTGGATCTTCAATAGATTTGTCATGAATTAAACAATTGGTGAGATATCTTTTGGCTAATTACTAAAATTCAATGATCTTGCCTAAAAACCCACAAGTTAATATCCTCATCTATCCATGGTTCTAAATATGATGCTTTATCTAAGGAGAAATCATCCACATCTTTATGTACATGGTTCCATTGAATGGGAGGGATATCTCGATGTTCAAATGTATGGAGATTCATCTAAGTCAGAATATCTACATGTTGCTAATAAAGAGAATTGCTTCCCTAATCTTGCACCACTTTCAATTGATGCATGAGTGGCCTACCTAGAATCATCTCATAGTTACTTGCTTGGCTAAAATTGCAATTGCTAGTGTGGTCAAAATCTACTCCACATGTGTTGAATTTAATATTCTCTAGTAGACGAGTGGGTCTCTCAATGTGTCTGTCTACTTGTAGTTTTAGATGACTGGGCATAATTCAGGTTTTCCCCATTGGGATTTGGTGGCTATTGTTATGCCTGCCTCATTGTCTAAAATAGATTTTGTAGTGTGCCCATTAAACGAGACACATAGACAAGTATTGCCTTCATCACCTTTGCTATATTCTCCTCCCTTGTCAAGTGAAACTTGATTTCACATACTCAAACCATTTGAAACATGTTTAAGCTCTAAAGGTTTAGTTTGAGTAGTACCTTGGTCCACATGTTTGACCATTTTCTACCATAGGTGTGGCTTTGCATGCAAAAGTTCTTCTACTATTAAGGTGCATTTTGCTTGAGTATATTTTAAGAGTTCAATGATTCAATGCTAAATGTACTCTTTTTTGTTTTGGTCATATGGAATCTAATGGAATTCGCATCCTTGATGATGGAATTCTCTCATACTCTCCTATGAACTGTGGCAACTCCATAAGATCTTTGTCTCCTCTATAGATAAATCTATCCATGAAGCACTTTTGTTTAAGGGATAATCAATAAATTGAAATTCTTCTTTATCTTGAATATCTTTCAAGGGACGTTCTTGACCATCTTCTTTCTCTTTCTTCCCACTTGATTCCACAAGTATTCTCATCATTGCTCTTCAACCTGAGGTATCATAAACTTATCACTATCTCCTCATCAGAAATGTTATCTACCACATAAGCAATAGGTTCTTTTGCCAAAGATTCAATTGAATCTGGAACTTTTCTAGTCTCCATGTGTTTTTCTAATGATTCTTTATATTTTCTAGGTTTTATTTGAGATAATCATAGTTCCTAGTCCATCACAAAAGTGGGAATGGGATTTTGAACTATGTGTATGCATCCTCTCCTTAAGTAGGCTACCTTCTTCAAGAATCTTTTGAGATATTTATACGAGTTATTTGCACATGCTAAGCCTCTCTTTCTCCAACTGAGCACCAAGGTAGCATTGGTGGTATGTTTCTACATTAGGACCATTTTTGCCTGAGCTTCATAAGCTTTAAACAGCATTTCTAAGTCTTCAAGGAGAGGATCTACTAGTATAGAACATGCTTTTTATTTCTTGAAATCTTTCTTGGTCTTAGGAGCTACTGATCGTTCTTCATGTGGCCCTACATTGCCTTGAGAGATCTCCTTGAGCCATCTATTTTGGATCTCTCCTTCTTGTCTCACTAAGGGAAATTAGGGAGTTGGAACCTTAGAAGCAGATATCGTGTCCTCAATGACTATATATTTAATGTTTGGTTCAAGTTCTCTTGTAATGGGTCTTCCATTATTTGTCTATCTTGAGTGACCTTTGTTCTCATTTCCTGGTCTAATTAGTACCTTGGATCATTGTCATGAGTGAAAGAGTTGGTCATCTCTTGGAAGATAGGCTCTAGCATTCATGTGCTAGGGATAGGTGGAGTAACCTTCTTTAAGAAATATTGAGCAACTTCAATAATCTATCTACACATGTCCAACCTTCCCTGTTCGAAGTCAAACCTTGGATATCATTTCTTGTGATTCTCAAGAATAGGTCTAACTAATGGGGTTGACAATACTAAGCGTATGGTGCATTTCTTGTTGGAAACTTTCCTTTTTGTGCTCATCTAATCTCACTCTCAACTCAAGGTCCCTTTGCTATAATTGTGGATTAGATTGTGAGAGAGATTTTTCCATCTCAAAGAGCTTCCTCTTAAGAAATTAAACTAACTTCTCTTGTTTAACTTTCCATGAATTCTTCTTCTTATGTGAGTCATTCATTGTTTTTTATATAGGTCGCGAGATATATATATATATATATATATATATAATTTTCTTTTCCTTTGGTTTTATTCTTCCATTGTCTGGGAGTTTCTGTTTAAGCCTTGGCTAGAAGAGTCTGAGCTCTCACGATCCTCACTTGTGTTTGAATCTTACTTTTTTCTCTGGTTGGGCTCTTGCCTGAGGTCTAGTAACCATTTGGACTCGCTTCATGTTATTGTTTCTACTATGTGGTGGTATATGGGAAACCATGTTCAAGAGGGATATCTTCATTGTGTTGAGATTATTAGGACAATCTTTGAGTACATGGTCAATGCCAAATCCTTCACAAAGTCGAAATTCCATCCTTTGTGGTGGGACTCATATTTGTGCAAGAGGGCACTCATGGACGAAATGATCATAGAGCCCTAAACTTCTCTACACTCACCCCATCATTTCCTTGAACAACCCCAAACTGTCTTGCACTCACCCCATCTTTTCCCCAAACAAACCCAAACCTCCATAAAGTTGCCTCGTCCTTTCTTTGAATTTCTTTGAATTTCCCCATCCCATATGATAACCTAAAAACACGACCACTTGATTCTTCCATAGATCCTCTCGATGTTCCCCTTAGAGATAGTCCAACTTCTTGAGATACCAACTTAGCTGAGTGGGATTTTGTGTATGATCATTTTGCATTCTGGTCTATTACATTAAGCACTAGATATTTTTAGACTCCACCTAGTTTCAATGGTAGGTGCTATCAAAATGGTATCCTGGGAGGACAAATTTTCACTCATGGTGACAACAAGGACCTACATTTCGATGAAGCTCCACTTATTTGTATTATAGGATTACACTATGCTAAGTTTGTAAGTCATTATAATGATGATCCCGATGCACAGATACACATGTTTGGAAACCATTTCAATATTTTAGATAGAAATATGGATACCATTCACAAGTGTAGAGTTTTCCAATCCACACTCACGGATGAAGGGATTACTTGGTGAACTAAATTTGAAGTTACCCATTTCGAATATTATGAAATTGTAATGAAATTTTTAAACCATTTTAGATGCACAATGTCAACCTCCCATCAGATGTAGTCATTGGCTGGTTTATCAATGGTCCTTCTCCTTGACTACATGATATTATATGGATCTATGGAGTTGGAGAACTATCACAAGAAGATTTCATCCCCATTGTTTTTTGGGGAAATGATGAGGCGAGTGCGTTCAGGGAAAAGGTGAGGTGAGTGCAAGGAAGTTTGGGGTTGTTTGGGGAAATGATGGGTCAAGTGCAAAGAAGTTCCGGGTTGTTGGGGGAAATGGACGGGCAAGTACGAGGGAGTTTGGTGTTGTTTGAGGAAATGATGGGGTGGGTGTGGAGAAGTTTGGGGTTGTTTTAGGAAATCATGGTGTGAACGCATGGAAGTTTGGGGTTGTTTGGGTAAAGGGCAGGGCGAGTGTAGAGAAGTGTGGAGTTGCTTAAAAAACTAGAGAGCTTCACGATACTTTATCCAAAGAATTTTAAGAAAATTCTAAAGATATCTAATGTGGATTGTAAATGGTAATTAGTGTAACACTTTCTGGAACTTGTTTGTTAAGATGAGAAGTACTACTTTTTAGTTTCTGTTATGAATTCAAAAAGCAAGCATGGACTACCTTCTGGAGGTGCTCATGTTGTACATTTTGTATCTCCTTTTTCCTTTGTTCTTCTAGAATAGTTGGTTGTTCTTCCATGTGTAGCAAATATGTAAATCCAAAATTCATTCTGGGCATAGTGCAACTTTCATCGGGATCTTCTTATCCTAGCATCCTACCTGGTTCTTATTGGGTGCCTTCTTATCTATTTCTGTCTACTACTCTCCGCCAACCTTTTAACAACCTTGATCCCATCATGGTTTCCATTTATGTGTTTACTTGGTTTTCACATAACATATCAACTTGGAATTCCCATCAATACCCAAGGGAAATTGTTTTCCCAATTGAAGTTTAGTAATGAGAACCATTGATAATTCTATCTAATCATGACCGCATTGGACTTCTCTCCGCAACTGCAAAGTGGATCTAAAAGGAATCCACTTCGTAAAGAATTGAGCATTTTCAAAGAACAAACTATTCACCTCCGAGTAGCAACTATGGCCTCTTAGATATGGATGATGTATCTTATTTGGGGACCTTAGCCAAATAAAAAAAATATGACTTGTATTCTACTAGAAACACCATTTCCGATAGGATATTTGTTTTACAAAAGATAGTCTATCCCCATTTGGTCTCGAACATTAATATGCCAACAAGGCCTTCACCTTTTACGTAATATGCAGCAATTAATTCTTAACAAAGAACATTCAATTGATACCTCAATTTCCTGAATATTTTCTCTTCATTAATACCTTCAATTGCTACTTAAGCTCAAAAATTTTATCATTATGCACAATCATCTGCTACTTGCGCTCATAACATCTATGTTTTTTCCTACACTATTCAAATCCCTTGGACACTTTGAATAGCTATCTACCATCAAGCATTCACCATTGACTAGAATCCTGAATCTTCTAATTCTAAGGTGGAAACTTTCAATGGCAATTGCAACTACAAAATACTTAGCCTTATGCTCAAAATATTTCACATCTAATGCACTTATTCACTCTCGTTGATCACAATTAAGAGGCATGGATTAATCATTCTAGCCAAAAATACTAATTCCTAACCTAATCTACTCAACATTCACTATCCAATTATTACACAAAACTAATATGTAAAGAAATACACAACATAGAATGACTCAATGATTCCAGAATGCAATATTAGATTTAGATTAATGGATACAAAAGATTTAGTTGTATGGTGAAAAGATTACATGTACCATCTCTACTCCATCTATCTACTCATTCTCCTCTCGATCCTCAATAATCTTTTCTTGAAGCTCCCTGAGTCTCTTGGTCTCTCCTTTGCTTTTTCTTCTTCTGTCTTCTGTCTTCTTATAATGGATTCCATATCTGTAGGGCACATTGCAATCATCTACAATCTTTCTTCTACCGATAGTGACATAGATTACTTTTCCATTTGACTATGAAGGTAAGTGTTGATACTCCTCACATGAGTTAATAGGTCCAATTGAGAAATATTTTACAAAAGCTTAGTGAGAAATTCTATTTTATAGAAAATAGGTATCAATTATACAATTAGCAGTTTCTTAACTACATAATTTGACAAATCACAACTTTTAATCCTTGGTTCCCATAGAAATGCGACTTTAATGCCACATAAAACATTCTATAATATCTAAGGACATCGTTATTTTACAAAAAAACCCTTCATTGTTTCTTTATCAAAGTATTCTTGACCAACAATTTTTGTTACAATCCCCTTAGATAATGCTCTCGCTCCTTATGGAAACACCTCTAAAAAATCAACCCTTGAATTGCTTCAAGAAAAAGATAGTTTCCTACCTTACACATACGCAAACACTAAAAAAACCTCCATTTTAAAAGGGAAATCAATGGAGGGGGATTATGTCATACCTCTACGATGGCCCATAGATAATATCCACAAAGCTTCAATGCTTGGTTGTTCATTTGGATCCTTCAATGGTTCTCTCTCTCACTCCATACAAAAACCTCACTCTCTTTCTTTATAAAAACTAACCTCTTCTATAGATCTCAAAATTGAAGTTGCGACTCATGATCATGAATCCATTCACCTTTTTTTTTGTTTTTGAATTTAGCAAAAGGTGATAGTGATTTTGTCAAGTACTTTCACACATAGAAACCTATAAGGATGCTCCAAAACCTATCCAAACTACTAAATATTCTTCCTACTTAATGATTACTACTGTGCAATAATGCTAAATGTGTAAAGATGAAGAAGAAATTGAAAAACTCAAATAATGAGAAGAAACTCAAGCCGATCTCCTTTGCAAAGAATCACCCTCATAGCTTCAAACATTAATAGAAGACCTTGATTTGAATCATGGGCCTTAAAAATGGTGCCAAAATTTTATTGTAGACCCACAAACACAAAGCTTATCCACTTCAAGTGATGGGTATCAACTTTAGTCTTCAATAAAGGTACCTTACCTTGATTGAGTGTATGGAGACATGTCTATACAAATGTGAGAAGACCAAATTGAATTATTTTGATGGCAATGCACCATGCTAAACTCTCCTTCTAGAGAGCTCCACGACGATACCCTCAGGGTAGAAAATCGAGCTCCAAGCACTACACACAGTATTCCACACAAAGGTTGCAAAATAAGTAGAAAACACAGTATGTAGGGGGCATGGAGATAGATTTTGTAGGTGTTACAAATGTGATTGAACTTAGCGTCTATGGCTCTCCAAGACACGATATGTTTTATTAAAAAACATATAAAAAAAGTGTCCTGTGGCCATTTGGCCTTCCACATGGACACTAATGGTAATAATCTCCCACTAAAGGCCAATATGGCCAAAGTGACTATGCGAGAAAAATAAAGAATGATAAAGAATACCTGAGTGTAAGTATACAAACTATACCTCCCACCTAATGCGAATGTTATATAGTATACAAGTCACTATGTAAGGTCATGAATCAAGCAACCCCCATCAAGTGACAACAATGTCGAAAGCTATCTTGTGGTAGAGCTTTAGTCAACGCATCTGTAGCATTATCTTGAGTACGAACCTTCTCAAGAATAATGTGCTTAGTGGCTAAGCAGTCTCTAATGAAATGATACTGCACCTGAATGTGCTTGGTCTTTGCATGATAGCCCGGATTCTTATAGGGGTTGATGAAGTTGCTCCTCAATACAAGAGGAGAAATTTGGATAAGAGAAGGCCACAAATGCTCATAAGATCTCAATATACTACAAGAAAAATGATCATCGATCCACCTCAAGAACCCAATACACCTCATCTTAGCAAAGATCCATTTGATCTCAGGCTACCATGCTCCATCGGTAGCAAGTGCAAACATGCCCAATCTTTGATGAAGAAAATCCTTCTAAGGCTCATGGTCGGGAAGTAAGTTGCAAATAAAAAACTTTCATGCTAGGGCTCCGCTTTGGAAAGTAGGGTTGATAATCCCAAGGCAATCATGCTCCGTAGGAAGGGTGATGACTTGCCAAGCAACCTTTGCCAGAGCGTGGTTGCAGAAACGCGGGGATAGGCCCTACAAAACTTTTGCAGGGCCCATCCCCGCGTTTCTGTGGCAGGCCTTTTTTTGGCATTTCTTGGCCATGAAATGCATTAAATAGCATTACCACTTACAACAAGTACAGAAAAAAGAATGATACAACTATGAAAAACACTTCAAAGATGTACTGGAAAAACACACCTACAAACATAGGAGAAATAAATACAGAAGCTCAAGAAGATCCAACAAGAGGTGGCCTACCACATGGTGGCCAAGAGTACCTAGTTAGCCACCACAACCTTGTTGGCCAAGGACAAGTGAACAATGCTCCAATGCATCAATTTCCTCATGATAGTCAAGGGGAGAGCCGAGATCTACTACACATTCTAGAGCTGAAGGCTGCCAATATGGCACCCCATGCACTAAACCGCAATGCTAGGTAGAATCCATTGAAATTTAAGACAAGCAAGCCACCTAGGGAGAACATCCCAACCAATACAAAAGCCACATGACTTGTGCCAATTGATCTTGGCACATGAAGAATCACAAAATCTATCCAAAGCATCATGGAATTTGGACATCATGGCTATGCAAGTAAATGATAATATCATCAACAAACTCAACATCTAGCAAAAGCTCCTCTCTAACAAGGAGCTTGATACCCTGTAACCTAGCTTCTTGAGCATACTAAAAGGAACTCATGGCCTCAACAAAGAAGAGGAATAGGGATGGAGCCAAAGGATATCCTTGTCTATTCCCAGATCACCAAGAAATCACTATCAGGTGTCTGTCAAGAATAGGGGGTGTAGTAGCAGAATGCTGATGGGGCCATGGAGTGGTAGAAGGCCCAAGAGAGGACATTGAAGGAGCAGAGCCTAAAGGGGGGAGTCCCAACTTGTGACTTAGTGCCATGGGCAGTAGGTAAATCCTCCAGAAGGGAACTGAACCAGTTCCTTGTGGGAAAGAAAACCTATCAAACCATCAATCAATGCTAATGTTCCATCTACTGTTGTCATCCAGGTTGCTTTCATCTCGTGGAAGACAATGACAGATCAGTTGGAATAACTGGGGCATCAGGGGATGCGATTCCCCACCCTCTCTTGGTGTTGAAGGGCAGGAGGGAGCCAGAGAGGGGAAAGGAGGATGAGGTGCCTACAAGGGGGGGCGATGTGTCACCTACTAAGAATGATGTCAGTTCTGGCACTGGTCCTCAAGGGGCACACCTTTGCAAGGTGACCAACCTTACAACAAGAAAAACATTGATTTAAAAGGTCAAAGTACTTGACCCTCTGAATTAGCCAATCACTTGAAAGAAGCGAGAGCTCAATCTCTAACGGCAACTGTGGAGGATAAAAAATGAGGATCCAAACAAACCGAAGGCCCATAGCCTTGACCATAATCAAGGTTTTGACTATGGGATTTCTAAAAAGCTGCCAACTGATCCACCAATCTAAGGTAACAGAGGCAGATATTCACGATGAAGGCTATCATAGGAAATCCACATGCTTCCTGAGGGATTAATGCTAAAGAAGTAGTTGTCGAGGGATCAAAGCCATGTACCCACGAACAAACATATGTTGGGGCATCCAACACCGCAATCAGAGATTTGGTTTATTGATAATTTCTATGAGTTTCTTTCAAGCTGACCACAAAAAAGTTTTAATCTTGTAACCTTTGATATTAAAAAAATGTTGTGAAACCATCCCTCATATTGGAAGAAATAGCCTAATCTATTCTCTTCAAAATATTCTAAACCAACTCAATAAATCTAACTTCATAGGTTTTAAGAAAATTATAAATAAATGGAAACTTTCTACAAAAGGAGATGAGAAAGTGTTGATCTACTTCTCAGATTTCTTAAACTTGGATTGCTTAGTTCTTGAAAATTGTGTGATTTCAGATTGGAAAAACTATGTTGTTCAAAAGTGGGCATTCCCATGGGATTTTCTTGCTCCCCATTTTGGTGTATGCTATGTCTTTCTTGGTTCAAGTTTACAATCATGAGAAAGTTAATAAATGAAAAACAAGATCACCTTGGCTGATGTTTATTTGTTTTCCTTTCAATTTATCGATGATTTGGGGACTCATTCAAAACCTTTTCTTTTGTGTCACAATGCGCTGCATGGATTTGATCCTATATATCCCATGGAATTTCTAATCTTTAAAAAATACTTCCACTTCCACTGTTACAACACATCTCAACACTTTTCAAGACTCTTTTTGGATGATTTATTCTCCCAAAATTACTTTGGGAAAATATCATTTGAAGTGTTTACAACATGTGAGATATTGCCATCGCTTTTATCAAGCCAGTAGTTTACAACATGTGAGATATTGCCATTGCTTCTATCACCTTAGGAAAGTAATCTTGTATTTAAGGAGAATGGTTTAAACAATGATAGATTATAGATGAAAATTTTGATTTTCATAAAGAGTAAGGCTTTTTTTTAGTACAAATGAATGCCAATTTTTAAACTTTTCTCATGCTAAAATCAATCCAGTACTTTACAACATGTGAGATATTGCTATTGCTTCTATCGACCTTAGGAAAATAATCTTGTATTTGAGCAAAATGGTTTAAATAATGATAGATTATAGAAGAAGATTTTGATTTTCATAAAGACTAAGGATTATTCTTTTAGTACAAATTATTGCCAAATTTTAAGCATTTCTCATGGTAATTGCAAGAAAGAAATATACGCAAGAGATATGTATGTAATAGACGACAAGAGAACAAAGATAGAAAAATTTTCAAAAGGAATCTTACTAGCAACCTATATAATGGCAATGCTATTGTCCATCATGCACTCTTTGAAGGTAGAGCTTAAATGGTGATCTAGACAATTGTAGACTCAATGTTCGGGCTAGTGAAAAAGTCATCTATAAATAGGCCAATCGAGAGGCATGGCTTTTTTCAAATGACTAGACATAGGTGGTTGTACATGGGTGGCCACTGCTCGCATATAGTGATCTAGCATGCATATGTGAATGATACACAAGGTCTATTAATGCTTAGAGTGTTGAACCATCAAAATGACTTCATTGTCAAAAATATGATACAAACATGGGCATATCAAGTTACGAGCTCAAAATTGAGCTCAAATTTAGATTTGGAATCATGATCCCCAATGTGGGGCCCACAAGTTAAAGCACCTCTAACTTTAACTTGCATTCTATACCATTCTAAAAAAATAATTCATTGACAATGAGCCAAACCTGCCTAAGCCATCTACAAGTCATAAATGCTCTAATATGACCTTCATCTAGCATGAAAAATGGGATTTCTGCCAATGGTGCAATGCAAAATTGGCTTCTCCTCATAATGGGCGCCTTACAACTGTGTAACACAAAGTGCATTCATGATGGGTAGACATTGAGAATATACTAATAGATTAATGATCATGGATAATTATTGCTCTTCTACCCCCACTTCTATCCTTTGTTGGGTTAGGAGTGATTTTCATCTTTTAGAAACTAGAAATGAGCAAAGAATTTTCATACAAGCCCATGGAGGCTCGCTTTGGACTTCTATTAATCAATCCTTATTCTAGGTGCATTAGTATGTTTAGTTCCATCTTAATATTGTACCTTTTTTCTCTTCATGAGTCCTCTATGAGAATGGACTTTAGTCACCTTCATTGGGACCTTGTAATCCTTAATTCTAATTCAAGTATTTTCCCTCCCAAGTATGGCTCATTTTTCACTCTATTTGTCTCAAATTAGATTCTCTTGCTGGAAATAAATATCAATTGGTTGTTCTTGCTCAAGCACAAGAGATATATCCCCCTCTACATTTCTAAAATCCTTTCGTTGATGGGCCTTTTTTGAGGAGTGCCTTATGAGTTTTATTTTGGTTTTGTGTGTGTGTATGTATGCATGTGTGCATATGGAGGCAGGTGGGTGGGCATTGGGTAGGAGGGGATGGTAGGTTTTTAATATACATGTTGTTTCTTGATCCTATAGACTCATAATTGCTTACTTTGTGTGTTTCACGCTCTCCATGGGTATGGAAAGAGATAATGTGAATCTTGAATATATATGGGGATAAAAGTGAAAAAAAAATATTTTCATAACTTCATTATCATTTATCTTTCTAATGTATGAAGTAACAAGAATCATAACATATAAGCATTTAGTTGTATTATTTCTTCGTATTAGTAGAGTGTTACTTCAAGTTTGAATATAAAAATTGGTATTGATCCTTAGACTCTTCACATCTATCATTATGATTTTTATCCATATAGATCCCTTTGGTTACCTTTCTTCTCATCATGTGCAAATTGATATTGCAAATATTCTCAACAAGCATTCCCTTTAGGAACATATATCTAGTTGCCAGTATATTTTGCCAACATGTGTGTGAACACACTTAGTTCTATCACGACACTTTTCACTCCTTAGTAGGTTCTTTTATCTCACTTTTATAAATGCCCATAACCATAATGGGCTATAATCTTTTTAATGTCCACAATTAGAAATAAATTGTGTTGTGTTTCAAACATTCTTCTTGTTTATAATATGCTTTGTGTGTGTTCTCACTCCTCAAACTCCAAAAATTGGTATGAAGCCAAATTGTTGTTTCTTGAGGCACATCGTCAAACACATCCATCTTACTTTCTTGCATCTCTATGGAACCTCCTACAATATGCTATTGCAATAATTGGGTAGACAATTTATCCTTTTATGCCTTTTTTGGGGGTTTTGTTTGCAATTAAAAGTTCCCCAAACTCTATAGATGTAGCAAAGCTTCTCAAGTTATTTCTATTCGAGTTTTGAAGAAATGGTCAATTTTTTGCCTCAAAGTATAGTCACTAGCCATGGTTGAGAGCAATGATGTATTACATATGTTGGTTGTTGAGGATCATTCAATTAGTTCCAACTACCCATTGAGGTCATACAAGATGCCATGCATTGGTTGCAATGGAATTGTGGGATACTAACTATGATGTTAAAAGACATCCTATCATAGTTAGAAATGCTCAAAACATAGTTGATTTATGCAATATTAAGGATGTTAAAGTTTCTAGTATTTTGACTATGTCAGGTACATCAACAACATGCCCATCTATTGTAGAGCGACTTTCATGGGATGGGAGAAAGGCACATGTACATGCCTTGATTTCTTTTTCTATCAAGCATTTCACTATCCATCATATTTGATCATGTCAACAACTAAGGATGCTTATGATATTCTTGAAACATTATATCATGTAATAAATGAAACTTTTTTTATATACCTTCAATAAAAAGTATATATGAGCATAACGAGGGTGATTAAAGGGGCAATTTATTGTGGCAATTGAAATTTACCCAGAGAGTCTAAATACGAAGACTATTCTCAATGGGTTGTTTAATTTTTTATCAAAGTTTCTTTTCTATTCTTTAATCCATGTCACAAGATTTAAATGCCTTAACATTCAAATATTTAATTTTCCCTTTTTTGTGGGAAGAACAATCTAAAAAAAAAAAATCATTATGTGTGTTGTAGATCAAGGTTTTCTTGCTATTCAAAAGGGCAAGGGTAAGGGTAGTTCTTCTCTAGTAAGAAAGAAAATTTGTAACTTTTTCCAAATCAAAGAAAGTTACATAAACAAAACTTAGTTTTCAAGTATCAGAAGGCTAATTATCATGAAGTAAAGGAAAAGAAGAAAGAATTCGGAATAGCTATTGCAGACACCTCTACTTCTGAAATTGAATATGTAAAGTTTCAACATGAAGAATGGGCATTTATTACACAATGTAGTCATGATCCATTATTTCAAGAATCAACATAGTTTCTTCAACTCACTTGATTCTAGCCCCGATGGAAATATTGTCACACGCACAACAAAGTCCTATCACCCTATCATGGAAGTTGGGAAAAATGTCCTTTAGTAGTACTAGTGGTGGTAAATTTACATTATGAGATGCTTATATGATATATTATCAATATCATCACTAGCCAATATTATGTCTTAATAAACAAGTTTATTGATGAAAAATGTACAACTCATGATTGCTTTATTATTGATATGTTTAGGTAGTGATGTGTGTGAACACTCTAGGACTGTCGGGGCACTTTTTTTCCTCTTTAGGAGGTTTTTTTCCCTCGGCTTGTATATATGCCCATTGCCCTAATGGGCTACTTATCTTTGTACATTCTAGTCGTAATACATTCAGTACTGTGTGTTGTGCTCCAAGCTTCATCTTCTTCCTTGTGATGTTCACATGCTTCCACAGACGTCTAACTCCAACAATTGGGATCAGAGCAGGTCGTCGCTTCATCTAGGGCATCGTTGATACCTCTCGGGTTGCAGTCTCAGAATCACATGAAATTTGGTGAGCATACTCAGGGTGTTTTAGAGATCAAAACATCTTCGCTCTATGAGGTGTTGAAATCACGATCTTAGCTCGTTTTGACCTTCGAATGCACTATCGCAGTGCTTATGCAGGCTATTTCATCTTTTTGTGCCAAAGGTATATACCAGTTTTGGTTTGCCAATATAAGCATCTCAAAGTCTGCTACAGGTTTAGTAGAATTCGTCTGGTCAGTTCTCTTCAACGTTTTAAGATACAATCAATTTTTTGCATCAAGGTATTTTAGTCATCGGCCAATGGCTCAAAGCAATGATGTATTCTGTATGTTGGCTGTTGAGGATAAGCTGGATGTTACCAACTACCCGTTATGGGATTATATGATGCGACATGTATTGGTTGCAAAAGAACTGTGGAACATTGTGCGGGGTGTTGAAAAACGTCCTATCACACCTGCAAGTGTTACAAATGCAGGTATTGAAGCTAATGCAGGTGTCGAAGATGGTGATATTATGTAGATTCCTCTTCATGCTTCTATTTCTATTGCACCTACTGCACATCAAATTTGTTGGGATGGTAGAGATGCTCAAGCACATGCATTGATAGCTTTGTCTATCAAACGTTCCATTATTCCTCACATTCGCTCTTGTCGAATAGCTAAGGATGCTTGGGATACACTTACCACATTGTACCAGGTTAGCAATGAGGCTCGTGTTGCTTACCTCCAAAAAAAGTTGGAGAGTGAGCACATGAACGAAGGTGATTCTATTTTCTGACAAAGGTCAAGGATTTGAAGGAACAATTGATGTTTGTAGATGAAGTCCTTCCTGACAGTTCACTTGTGCAGACTATTCTAAATGGTCTTCCCGACTCATATCAGAGTTTTGCTTCTACTCTTTGTTTGATGATGAAAAGCAATCCAAATGCCTTAACATTTAAAGAATTAGTTTTTGTTTTGTTGCAGGAAGATCAGTCTAGGCAGAACAGATCTATTATGCATGTTGCAGATCAAGCTTTCCTGGCAAGTCAGAAGGGCAAAGGAAAATGGAGCTCTTCTACTAGTAAGCTAAAATATGCAAATGCTGCACATTCAAAGAAGGAAGACAAAGATGAGAAGAAATCAGAAAAGCAGAAATTGTTTTGCAAATAATGTAAAGCAAATGATCATGTCATTAGGAGTTGTCCAAAAGTAGTTGCTAAAGAGGCAAAGAAGAAAGAGGCCAGAACGGTTGTTGTAGAGGCCTCTACACCAAAAATAGAGGTCTGCTAATCTTGTGCAGGATGAAGAATGGGCATTTACCACTGTTTGCATTTTTGACCCATCTTCTCATGAGCAATGCATGTCAGCAGTAGACTTAGATGTTTGGTACTTTAATAGTAGGGCGACCAAACATATTACCTCACAGCACAATTTCTTCTCTTCACTGGAGCCTGCCCCTATAGGGAATACCATCACATGCACCAACAACTCCTCTTATCCTGTCATGGGAGTTGGTAAGATCATTTGGACTACAACCGATGGTAGTTCTTTCACTTTCTCAGATGCTTTTTTTGTGCTAGGGATCAAGAAGAATCTATAATCAGTTTTGGCTTTAGCCAAGATTGGCTTGGTTGTGAAATTTATTGATGACAAATGTATAGTTCATGATCTGTCAAATGGCGACGTGATTATTGCTTCTGACATTTTATCTTGTGGGCTATATAAGCTCATAGATTATGAAAAATCAGTGAATGATTTAGCATGTGCAGTACATGATTCTCAGGCTATGTCAGATGCAAAGCTTTGGCATGCACGCTTTGGTCATCTGAATTTTACTAGTTTGTTATGCCTGCAAAAATCTGAAATGGTGTCCTCTTTGCCCAAACTTGACGCACTCGGTAAACATGTATGTGAAGGTTGTATTTTGGGCAAAATGCACCATTCTTCCTTTCCAAAAGACGGTTTAGTTGAGGCTACTCAGAAGTTGTAGCTTGTACATAGTGATGTGTGTGGTCCTATGTAGACACATCTTTTGGGAACTATCTTTACTTTGTGACTTTCATCAATGATTTTTCTAGGCATGCATGGGTATATCCATTGAAGGCAAAGTCCCAAGTGTTTATGTGCTTCAAACAATTTCTGGTTTTGGTTGAAAATCTGTTAGCATGTAAAATGGGCACCCTCCATTCTGATTGAGGGGGGGAATATATGTCTTCTGACTTTGATGCATTTCTGGTTGAACGTGGGAAAAAACATCAATGTAGAGTGTTGTATACACCTCAACAGAATGGAGTTGTTGAACCGAAGAACATGTCACTCATGGAGATGGCAAGGTGTATGTTCAAGAGTCAGGCTTTACCACATAGTTTCTGGCTTGAGGCTGTCATGTGCATAGCATATGTACTTAACAGGTGTCCCACTAAAGTGTTGTAGTCTATCACTCCATACGAGGCTTGGCATGGTTGCAAGCCATTTTTTGCTCATCTACGTGTTTTTGGTTGTTTGGAATATGCATTAGTGCTTGAACAACATCATATAAAATTGGATGATAAAGCAATAAAATGTATTTTTGTTGGGTGTTGTTCTGAAAGTAAAGGCTATTGTCTATATCATCCACAAACTAAACACATTGTGATTAGCCGTGATGTTGTTTTTGTGGAAGATGCTATTTGGCCATTGCTTTCATGTATTAAGGAGACATGTGTTAGCTCCAAAGAGATGTATGATACTTTGTTGCCTCTTTTTACAAGTGGAGATTCTAGTGCTGGTCCTAATGAGGCAACTTCTCAACCTTTGCAGGTTTCACGTGATGATGCAGATCATTCCATTTCTGATGCAGATTTACATGATGCACTTGTTGATGAGAGAGCTGTTATTAAGCAGGCAAAACTATGCCAAAATGTTTGGTGCAGAGTTTGTGTGACAACACATTAGATACACCTCTATCATATCGTATTCGATCAAGCTCTCATAGTGCCTCTTTTGCATCAGATTGCTATGCTATGGCTACCTCTAGTCTGTGTGATGAGACTGAACCTGTTTCATTTGATGAAGCACAAAATTCTGAACATTGGATGGCTATAATGCAATGTGAATATGATGCTATCATGAAAAATGGTACCTGGTCTTTATGTGACTTGCCTCCTGGCAAGAAGGCCATTGGCACTAAGTGGCTATATATAAGCTAAAGTGTAAACCTGATGGAACAGTTGACAGGTATAAGGCTAGGCTTGTTGCAAAGGGTTAT
This sequence comes from Ceratopteris richardii, assembly GCA_020310875.1. Taxonomy (NCBI): domain Eukaryota; kingdom Viridiplantae; phylum Streptophyta; class Polypodiopsida; order Polypodiales; family Pteridaceae; genus Ceratopteris; species Ceratopteris richardii. The sequence goes on along the minus strand of CM035417.1, from coordinate 185,184,265 downwards.
GCGTAGTAAAGAGGCATTGATTTTGATGAAACCTTTGCTCCTACTTGCTGAATGACTACTGTTCGTAGCATCTGTGCACTTGGAGCTCATCATGGTTGGAATGTACATCAGTTGGACATTAAAACAACGTTTCTGAATGGTGACTTGCATGAACAAGTGTATGTTTTTCAACCCCATGGCTTTGTGTAGAAAGGGCATGAAAACCACGTGTGCAGGTTAAAGAAGGCATTATGGTTTAAAGAAAGCACCACATGCTTGGTATGAAAAGATGCATGCCTATCTCATTGCACATGGTTTTGAGAACAGTCCAACTGAAAGCACCTTATATGTTAAGCGTGTTGTGGAAGGGGAAGCAAGCAAGAAGAGAAGAAGAAGAATATCAAAGTCAAAAACTACTCAATAAAGAATGAAGATCATAAAGTGAAAAAACCACCCTCTACCCAAAGCCCCGCAGGGGCACGCATCAGGCAACAACGCGAAACAGCCAGGTCCTGAGGAATGGAATTAAAGAACAATCAGAACCAGGAAATTTCATGGGAAGGACGGACCAGGGCCAAGAACTATACATGAAGAAGTGCAAGACAATATTTGGCAGGTAATAATCCTTCCGCTGATAGCATGCGTTGGCAACCAAGTAAACAGGCTCAAAGCAATGCATCAAGCCCAGAGGATGTGAAAGAAGAATCAAGATCAGGGCCATTGAAGCGTAATGCCAGTCTGACAAACAGGCAAAATTGACCAAGGGATGCATGTGGAAAACAAGTGACAGACAAGAAAGTAACGCCTGGCAAGGGATGACAGAGACAAAGAGGGGGAGAGTGTTGCAGAGCAAAGAAGCACAAGAGGAGAGCCCCAAAATTTTCAAATTAATGGGCATGATTTTTCTTCTTCAAAGTCTTAGAGAATTCCCTCAAGCCATGTAAATGCACTAGAGGAGTCCTCTAGTTGCATAATCCCAACTTGTTGTAAAATATCCCTTGTAAATTAGTAGGAAATTCACTTTTTAGTAATAAAGTGCCGATCTCTTGTGTGAAAGGACCAAATTTAGGGCACATGTATATAAGTCACTTTGTAACTCCTTGAAAACACTTTTTGCCATTGTGAAGAAGGAGAGCTCCTAAATTTCGAATTTGCCTCTTCCTTGCAGATTTCCATCTTCTCTTTGATCTTCTATGTGTGTGTAATGCTTGGAATGTATTTGTAAGACTGTTATCTACCCCTCCCCACTGTTTTTGAGCTACTATGGTGTGTGTGTGAGCTTGTAGGAGTTGTGGCGTGAGTGTGGGTACTTCCCACCATTCACTAATTTTGTCATAACTTGAATCACAATTGTCAGAATCGAGTTCACTTCTAGTAGATGCGTCTCGTCGAGAGCTTCGAAACGAGTACCCTATTGACTATATTCAGAGTTCGGAGCTGGGAGAAATCCTCGATTTACTGAAAACTGTTGTAAGAGGTATCATGACAGACACCTTCAGTATTTCAGTGAGTTTGAGAGGCTGATTAGTCTTTCTTCATGCATATCAGTAGACCCACTTCATTCCCCATCATGTGTGCACATGTCCTCATACACTTGGTTAGGTCATTTGATCGGATTGACATTTAAGCGTGTGTTAATTTCCCGCTATATGTACTTGTGTTGCAAATGAGGTATAGTCTCTTTGGCACAAGTCCTTAAGTCTTCTTGGCTTAGGTACACACATTTTTGGCGCCGTTGCCGGGGAACACTCAGCCAAGGTGCCTTCGTGATGGTTATAGATCGAGTGTGATGAAATCGTACTTGTAGAAGTGAACTCGTTCTGTGGCAAGTAGTCAATCACTTCAGCCCTTGTTACTTCACATCCTGGAGGTGTGTGTAATGAGTTTCTAGGTTTAGGGTTAGTAGGAAGGGAGAGAAGGAGGAGTTAGGGTTAGGTTAGAAGGAGAGGAGAGGAGAAGAGAAGGGAAGTAGGAGTAGGCCAAGATCACCAAAAAAAGCCAAAAAAATTTGCCAAAATTAGTGTAGTTCAGTTTTTGCCACCAAAAAGATATAAAAACCAAAAATTTGAACTCATTTGACACTTTCCTGCATTCTCGTATCGTCGGAGAGAAGTGGTCGGTATCGTGGGTGCAGTATCGCGCATTGCAGGCCATTAAGACTAGTTGTTGAGCTCAAAGTGCAACCAAGACATCACTGAGGTAAGATTCCATAAGTGTTCACTGACCAAAACTTATTAGGAAAGCTAAAAAATGTGAATACTTGCGCACTTGGTATCGCGGGGAGGGACAGTGCATTTCTTGAGTTTCTTTGCAAAAGATAGGAGACTAGAGGTGAAGAGGGGTGAGAGAAGAGTAAGGGGCAACAAAAACTTTTGTTTTTTGAGGTATTTTGGCTTGAGTATCGCGGTCGGTTGAGTTTTTGGTATCGTGATAGCAAAAATTCCCTTGTATCGTGATACTCGCCGAAGCATTGTATCGTCGGTTACCAATCTTGGTATCGCGATCTCACTTTACCCCAGTGGTATCATATCGTGGTCCACATTGTGGTATCATATCGCCCTCTTCCCAGTTTAGTATCGCGATACCATTTCAGTATCGTATCGTGATCAGCATGAGTATCGTATCGCCTCGGTTCTCAGGTATCGTATCGCGAGGACCGTTGGTATCGTATCGTCAACCCCTGAAGTATCGCCAACCCCTGAAGTATCGCCAACCCCTGAAGTATCGTATCGCGATACCATACCAGTATCGTATCGTGATCAGTAGCAGTATCGTATCGCCTAGCTCTTAGGTATCGTATCGTGAGCTGTTGTGGTATCGTATCGTGTCCTGTTAGTTTAGTATCGCGATACCATACCAGTATCGTATCGTGATCAGCATTAGTATCGTATCGACTCGGCTCTCAGGTATCGTATCGCGAGGACCGTTGGTATTGTATCGTCCCTGATCTTGGTATTGTATCGTCGGAAACCCTGGTATCGTATCGTTGAATTTTTCAGTATCGTATCGTCAGGTGTATCATGTATCGTAGCGACCCGGATCCAAGTATTGTATCTCCTAGATTTCTGGTATCGTATCATGGCCAAAGCAGTATCGCCTAGTGCAGTATCGCCTGGTGCATTATCGCCTAGAAGTGGTATCGTCCAGAGCTTTTGTAGCATTTTGTAGGGCATACTTAAGGCATTTGAAGAACCACTCTATGAGAGTTTTAGAGAACTAGGGAGCCTCAGGAGGGTGAATGAACTTGAGGTCAGGGAGAGTGCTAAGTAGCCAAAGAAGTGTCATATCTTCTGTAGGGACGGAGTCGAACTGTCATTCCAGGATTTGCAGTCCAATACATTGCCATTATGTTACCTAGCCAGCTTTCCGCGTTGGTTGGGGGTGACTGAGCCTGGCTGGCCACTTGCCCAGGTTAGTCACCACTCTGTCTATTCAGATACCTCTAGTGACTCAGAGGAGGAGATACCCATGGCTTCAGAAGACATGCAGGGTCCCGCTCCAAGTAGAAATTTCATGACTGCTGTAGAGGGAGAGTACCGCACTTCCTTACATTATGTTTCTACTAATGCCCAGGAGATCCCCATCTACTTGGATGGCTTAAACAGATCGGTGGCTAGGATGGTAACCTCCATGGATGCCACGATTGTGCCCAGACCTGGTGTTAAGTACGAAGGAGGAGCATACATGGACAAGATAGGTCACATATACATAGTGACTGAATTTCCCGAGATGATCAATGAAAGGGGAGAGTTAGTGGAACAAGAAAACCCAGGAAGACAAAACCCTGAGGAGCTAGTTATATGAGATAGAACACACCGAGTGGGTATCACCATTAGTAGTGGTGCCTAAGAAAAACGGAAAATTGAGAGTGTGCATTAACTTGAAGAAGGTCAATGCAGCCACTATATGTGATAGCTACCCATTACCCATTACACATCATCTATTGGAAAGAGTAGCAGGAAAAGAGGTATATAGCTTCTTAGATGCATTCTCCGGATACAATCAACTAGCTATTGCTATTGAGGATCAACATAAGACTGCATTCGCGATCGAATGGGGAGTCTATGCTTTCCGAGTGATGCCTTTTGGACTCACTAATGCACCTGCTACTTTCCAAGGATTGATGTGTCATGTTTTCAAGGAATTCCTGAAAAAGAGCATGGAAGTATATGTAGATGACCTATGTACATACTCCAATCAAAGACACGATCATATTCCTGAGTTGAGGAAGATCTTTAATAAATGCAGGCAGTATAGAGTCTGTTTAAATCCAGAGAAGTGCGTCTTCATGGTGAGACAAGGGAAGATCCTGGGACACATAGTCTCCAGAAATGGAATATCCATGGATGAGGACAAGATTAAGGTCATCTTAGAGCTTCCTAGACCAAAGAATGCGAAAGAGGTGCAAGCATTTATGGGACATTGTGGATACTACCGTCGATTTATCCACATGTATGCCATAATCGCCAAACCCCTGTATGGTCTCTTAACTCAATTCACTTGGACAGAAGAGTGCGAAAAGGCATTCAATGAGTTAAAGAAGAGGTCGAGCACAACCCCAATTCTGAAAACACCAAATTGGAACAAGCCTTTTCATATTCATGTTGATGCATCTAATTACGCAATAGGATGTATATTAGCCCAACCAGCTGATGAAGGAAAATTAGATCATCCAATTGCGTATGCAAGCTGACAACTAAATCAAGCTGAAAGGAATTATACCACTACCGAGCGAGAAGGATTAGGAATGGTCTATGTAGTGAAGAAATTTAGACACTATCTCTTAGCCAACAAATTCAAGTTCATCATAGACCATCAGACCTTATTGTATCTAGTCAACAAGCCCTGTAACACGGGAAGGCTCGTAAGATGGTTCCTGTTATTAATGGAGTTCGACTTTGAAGTTATAGTAAAAAAAAGGAAATACTCATGTAAGAGCAGATCACCTTTCAAGGTTAACACACGGAGAACCACCAAGCGGAGTACTCGATGACCTGCCAGACACTTATTTGTTTAATCTAGAAGTTTGTCCAAAGTGGGCAGAAAAATCATTCCTATACTCACTCATGGTCCACAACACTCAATTAATAAGGAAAGCAAAAAGGAAATCTTACAATCAAGGAACTTGCATATTATTGCGGGAAGCGTGTACTATAAGGAACCCAATGGAGTATTGCTAAGATGTGTTGAGGAGGATGAACAAACAAAGCTAATCGAACAAGCACATGTAAACAAATGGAGAACACACCAAGGGACTCATGGAACCTTTAGGGAACTAAAACGCTTAGGAGTATACTGGCCTGACATGCCTAAGGATGTCCACGATTATGTAAGTAACTGCGCAGAGTGCCAAGAGACAATACCCGAAGATCATGCATCCATACCCTTCTCAACAATAGCACCCAATTGGAGCAAAACATTGGTAAAATTCTTAAGGACAAGAGAACATGAGGAAGGAATTAGCTTGGCAAGAAAAAGATCCCTAGAAGAAATGAGCAAGGATTACGTACTTATGGGAAGACAATTGTTTAGGAGAGGAAAAGATAAGCAATTGCGATTATGTGTGCATGAAGGAGAATATTTACCCATATTAGAGATGGCGCACTCAGGTGCTGCAGGAGGTCATTTTTCAGCTGAGAGAACTGTCAAAATGATCCTCTTCGCAGGTTTGTGGTGGCCAACTCTACATATGGATGCTCAAACGTATGTACGGAGTTGCGAAACATGCCAAAGGGCTAAATACCCAATTCGGAGAGATGACATGCCATTGAGACCTATGGTTTGTGCAAGAGCATTCTCTAAGTGGGGAATAGATTTCATCGGACCCATTAACCCACCCGCCAAAGGATCACATGCTGAATACATCATAGTAGCCACTGATTACTTGACAAAATGGGTAGAAGCGAAGGTTACTAGAAAGAACGATGCTCAAACCACTGCTAAGTTCCTTTTTGAGCATATATTCACTCGTTTCGGATTACCAATTGAGATTGTAAGCGACCGAGGAATGCACTTCCTTAATGAAGTAATAGAATCCCTAATGAATGAATTTTTAGTGATCCACAAAAAATCAGCCCCATACCATCCCCAAGCCAATGGGCAAGCGGAAAGTTCCAATAAAGTATTATGCACGGTGTTGACAAAGATTGTCAATAATGGGAGGTCTGACTGGGACAAGCAATTGCATCATGCAATTTGGGCCTTCCGAGTTGCATACAAGACTGCTATTGGAACTACCGCATTCAATTTAGTGTACGGGCAGAATGCAATTTTGCTAATTGATTTTTTAATCCCAACATTGAGAGTAGCCCAACAGTATGAATGGAACGGACATGAATTGTCCCAACAACTAGACCAAATCGAGAAGTTACATGAAACTAGGTTACAAGCGGTAGCAGGAATCTATGCAGCCAAGAGAAAACAAAAGGCATATTATGATGCACATATAAAAGACAAAGGACTTAAAGAAGGAGACTTAGTCCTGGTTTACACCTTAAAGCAACATGCCAAGAAGTTACAAAAACGTGGATATATACCTCTGATCATTAACAAGATCTCTACTAGTGGAGCAGTTGATCTGGACACTTTAGATGGAGACATTCTTCCTAACTACATAAGTGGATGCAGAGTGAAACGGTTCATGGAACCACTGATGGATCAAATGTTAGCACGTCTAGTAGGTGCTCAAAATAGGAAGAAAGAGGAAGAACGGATTAGAGAGGAGGCACGACAAGAAGCCCTAGAATGCATCAAGAAAAGGAAAGAATGGATTAGGCCAAGAGATGAACGGTATCTCCAAGGAGAAGAGCCTGTCCCTATGGCTAATTACCAAGTCCATACACCTGACACGACGAATTCCTACAAGTCACAGCCTTATGTAAACCTAGGAATTGGCAAGACAGAGTAAAATTGATAGATGTCTTGATAGACTCAGGAGCAGGACCTAGCTGCATACATAATGAGGTCATAAAAGATCTTCAAATGATCATGACTCCCACAAAAGCCCACATGATAGGTATCGAAGGTCAAATCATAGAATGTATTGGAGAAACGATAGTATCCCTCCACCTCAGAAATTCGTCCATGGAACAACGAGTCTTAGTGTGTAGAGATGAAGATTTAATAGAAGATTTGATACTAGGATAGGATTGGATCGTTGAGAATGAAGTCAGTATCAACCTAGCTCAAGGCTATATGTCAGCAAAGATAGGGCACAAGGAAATTTTTAGTCTATTAGGGGAGAAGCATTCGCAACAACCAAAAGCCAACGAGAGTACATAACAACGCAGAGAAGTGTTAAGGAAATAGGATTCCAGCTGCAATGCCTCAGAAACCAATCAAGAAGCAGCAGAAAGCGCAAACCCTAATGTGCCCAAGGAAGAGGTGAAATCATCCCATGCAGGTAATGAATGGTCAGACACTAAGAGTACCACCTATAATGGAGTTCCTCACACGACAACAGGATCACCAAGGTGGACAACAACAGTCAGATACTCGCATCAAGGAAAGGCCACATTCAGATGGGTACACAAGGATCAAGTGCAGAAATCAAAGATGTCAACACCACCTCAGAAGGAGACAAAAGAGAACAAGAAACCAGTTTCATAGAAATCTCAAACCAAAAGACTCTTGCAAGTGTGGCTCCCTAAGCCTTTGATTCAAGCTCAAAAGGCACGACAACAGATATGGATTCTCAAAAAGGTCAGACCAGCAGCCAAGCAAGAGATGAACAAACAGACGGATGCATTACATAGAGGCATTCAAACAATGCAGCCAAGACCGACTCATCATAAAAACATGAGGAAAACAAACTCAATTAATAGGACATCAAAAGAAATACATGAAGTTCGACGGACCAGAGCGAAGACACAGAATATCATGACAATGACATAGATTTGGAAGCGAAAGATACCTCAAAGCATGGACCATCAAAACAGCAAAGATTCCAATTGCACTCATGAAGTATCAAATGCACCTAAAGCATGCATAATAGGGCCACATTGCAAGGCCAAGCATTCGGCACATGATGTACATGATAAAATTAGTGGTGCACATTCTCAAATTGAGATTAGATCATAGCTTCCACTCTCTTAGGAATGGACATACTATGTACATAAATAAATGCTTCGACTACACTAATGATTGTTTTCTTTCAGGAAACGAAATTAAAAGATATGATGGCTTCTGAAGATTCTGAAGCAACCGTACAAGAGGAAGTATTGGAATTTCCTCTCCAGAGTATCACCAAGGCAAAGAGACACTGGTTTCGAGAAGATCAACCGGCTTGGGAGTATCTCTTCCTGGCGACTATCAAAATCATGGATACAGATCATCAATTTCCGATCATGTCCCAGGATTTCAGAGTAGTGCATGAACTCCCTTCTACGATAGACATCATGAAGAAAGCGGGCATACACAAATATTTTGAACAGCCTATCTATAAGTCCGACTCCAAAGAGGCACTCAAGTCATGAATACATTACAACTAGCACTGCATGATCCATTGGTGCTAGAGGCTAGAGTGATGGATAAAGTAGGCGAATGGGTAATTATTCAATTCACTCATGAATTGATCAAGGAAGCTTTTGGATGGGAGAAAGATGGAACCACGGTAGTGAAAGAAGAGAGTCAAGGGGCAAAAACAAGAACATTCACCGACATCAATAGAGTGGACATAGAAGAGGAAGTCATACTTATTCACCAGCACTTCTGCTTCCCAAATATGCATCGGTACACGGCCCCTCAGAAGATTATTGTCCAGCTACTCTCACATGCCATCAAACAGATTGGCAATCAAATTAATCTGACTCCATATATCCAGGAACGGCTGTTTGAAGCGAAAAAGCAATGGAATAATAAGAAATTCCTCAATGGCAGCGTAGCTCTGACAATATTAATTTACCATGCTTTAGGCATTAGAGAGCACCTGCATGAAATGCCAACTTTGACTGCCATCGCTAAGTATGCCAAAGTTGCCACAGTTCCTAAAAAGAAAAGGGGAGTCAAGATAGTGGAAGAGGCATAAACTAGCTCTCAACCCAGAATGAGAGGCACAAAGAGATCAATGGAAGTAAAGCAAGTAGAGGAGGAAGTTCCAGCCAAGAAAAGAACACACATACTTCCAAAGACGAGGATTGAGGAGCATCGGCTGATTACAGAAGAAGATTTAACCAAGGCACTGGAAGACACACACAATTATATAGAAGGGCAAGTCAATTTACCAGTGCAAGGGCATCATTACCAGCAAGCCCAATAGGAGATAGAGGACAAAAAGAAGCTCACAAAAGTACACCGTTACAGAGAAATCGGGTTGGATAATTCAAGCTCATCTTAGGATGCACAAGAAGAACCCTACACCTCGTTATTAAATGTGGATATTCAAAGTGAATCAAAGGATGATGGAAAATGGGAGGAATTGCATGCAGTAATGAAGAAGAAGAGGGCATAAAAATGGATGACAACTCTACCCACCCCGAGCTGAACACCGCAAGTAAGGAAGCCAACCAAGAAGGAACGCACGTGATAAAAATCAATGAGACGTCAACAATGCATCAAGGAGACAACACCTATAAGAGAGGCATCAATCACGATACCAAAGAAAGAACCTCAAGAAGCGACAGTCGAAGAAACAGAACCCTTCACACCGATAAGGGTTATGGCAGAACCCTCCCCGATGGATGTCACATTTCAAGGGAGTGCCACAAAAGCTATTGATTTGGAGGAAGAAGATCCAAAAATACAATTGCAAATTAGACAAGCCCAGAACGAAACGGTTCATGTCGAGCAAGGAAAAGATGTGCAAATCGGAGAAGCTCCAAGCATACCAAGAACATGGTTGAATGTCGACATCGCTCAGCTCAAGCCAGTAGTGCAAGACATGATCAGGACCACACTGGACACACACCAATTAATGCTTGAGGCTGATGAAGATTATGATCAAGCAATGGAGGACAATCACAAACTTCAAGAAATTGGTAAGAATCTTTATACTGAGTTAAAAATAGCGAAGGAGCAGATCTTACAGAAAGAAAATGAAGTTCAAGAGGTCAAAAAGCAGTACAAAATTCTAGAGATGGAAAATGACAGGTTGAAGGAACAACTTCAGGAATTCACAAAGAAATATGAAGCTAGCGAGGCTGAGAAGACACGAATGAACGCCCGGAGTAAAATACTGGAATCCCAAATCAAGGTATACATGGAAGAGGCAGAAAGCCTAAGGAACCGAAATAAAGAGCTCATGACAGCTCTTCTGAGTGATCAGCCAATAGAAGTTCAAGAAAGACCAGAAAAGGACATCAAGGACTTGGAAGAAAAGGTAGCTAAATATGAAGATCAGCTCAAGAAGGAGCAAACCACCATTGCCGAATGGGAAAAAAGGTACATGGATGACACTGCGGCTCTACGAACTAAATGGAAAAAAGCTGAGAATCGCTACCTCATGCAATGTAAAGAAGACACTGATCACCTTGACGTGGTAGCTAAAGAGATACTCAAAAACAAAGAAACTATTGCTAAAGCCGAAGAAGAAATTAAGCAACAAGAGGAGATAATAACGCAGCTGAGAGAGCAGCTCAAACAGAAATCAACTGAGGGGACACTAGTAGTTCCACAATCCGTCGTGGCTACTAAGGAGACTGAGAACTAAGCCGACCGGAAAGGGCACTACTGGTGTCCCAGCTTACTGCTGAATTCGAGGATCAGATAATCCAGGTAATGAAGAAGGCCCAAATCGAAAGCAAAAGCTTGGATCAAATTTTGAAGCCCTTCAATGTACCATATGGACTACTTAAAGAACAAACGAGACAATATATAAAGACTACAACGAATAAGGATTCGGACCAAAACCTCCAGTTCAGCCAAGATATATTCAAGTATACTCAAGAAGAATTCGAAAAAGCGGATCCCATTTGGAGACACAAAATTTTGGAAAAGATCCCTACACTACGGGTACAATGGGAAGCATCACCATACGCACTTCAAGTCAATCCAGCATTTTATCCAATACCCCACAGACGCTCCTAGTCGCAATTTTGGGAAGGACAGCGCCAGGGAAGCATTAATAATCAATGGCTAAATTATCCACTGTTACCTAGTCCGCCACATAACTACCTACCAACGGAAGAGTACATGGTAAAAACAATGGAATTTTGGATTGCAAGATATTCGGCTGTCCAGATTTAGCGGTCAAAATGACAAATAAGATTTTTAGTATGATCCTTACTATAATCAAAGTCTTTCAGCACACAAAATATACATTTTTGAACTTTATTGGTATTACCCAAGGATCCAAAGCGCTCGTTTTTTATCTCTCCAACATTCCGAGCCGCTTAACCCTGATGGTATATTATTCACGACTAATGTTTTTGCCGTCAACATACATGCAGACTTTCGAAGAAGCATTTTTCATCGGCTTCTTCGAAATAGATTCAGAAATTTTTGTCAAAATGACTTCAAACCTTAATGCACGTCTGGTGGCTTATGAAACAAGATTTTTTGCGGATCACCGATAAGCACCAGAGGATGGCGTCAAGTCCCAACAATGGAAAGAATTTATGCTATGTCACGCTAATTTGCTGCATCAAAGAGAGCAGGTAGCCATACAGACCTATTCACGTCGCCACAGAAAGCCTGTCGAGGACAACAGAGTTCAGGAGGAGGGACGTGTGGAAGGGGAATCAAACAAGAAGAGAAGAAGAAGAAGATCAAAGTCAAAAACTTCTCAATAAAGAATGAAGATCATAAAGTGAAAAAACCACCCTCTGCCCAAAGCCCCGCAGGGGCATGCATCAGGCAACAACGCGAAACATCCAGGTCCTGAGGAATGGAATTAAACAACAATCAGAACTAGGACATTTCACGGGAAGGACGGACCAGGGCCAAGAACTATACATGAAGAAGTGCAAGACAATATTTGGCAGGTAATAATCCTTCCGCTGATAGCGTGCATTGGCAACCAAGTAAACAGGCTCAAAGCAATGCATCAGGCCTAGAGGATGTGAAAGAAGAATCAAGATCAGGGCCATTGAAACGTAATGCCAGTCTGACAAACAGGCAAAATTGACCAAGAGATGCACGCGGAAAATAAGTGACAGACAAGAAAATAACGCCTGTCAAGGGACGACAGAGACAAAGAGGGGGAGAGTGTTGCAGAGCAAAGAAGCACAAGAGAAGAGCCCCAAAATTTTCAAATTAATGGGCATGATTTTTCTTCTTCAAAGTCTTAGAATTCCCTCAAGCCATGTAAATGCACTAGAGGAGTCCTCTAGTTGCATAATCCCAACTTGTTGTAAAATATCCCTTGTAAATTAGTAGGAAATTCACTTTTTAGTAATAAAGTGCCGGTTTCTTGTGTGAAAGGACCAAATTTAGGGCACATGTATATAAGTCACTTTGTAACTCCTTGAAAACACTTTTTGCCATTGTGAAGAAGGAGAGCTCCTAAATTTCCAATTTGCCTCTTCCTTGCAGATTTCCATCTTCTCTTTGATCTTCTATGTGTGTGTAATGCTTGGAATGTATGTGTAAGACTGTTATCTACCCCTCCCCACTGTTTTTGAGCTACTGTGGTGTGTGTGTGAGCTTGTAGGAGCTGTGGCGTGAGTGTGGGTACTTCCTGTCATTCACTAATTTGGTCATAACTTGAAGCACAGTTGTCAAAATCGAGTGAAACTACTTCCAATGGATGCGTCTCGTCGAGGGCTTCAAAATCAGTACCCTATTGACTATATTTGGAGTTCGGAACTGGGAGAAATCCTCGATTTACTGAAAATTGTTGTAAGAGTGATCGCGGCAGACACCTTCAGTATTTTAGTGAGTTTAAGAGGCTGATTAGTCTTTTCTCATGCATATCAGTAGACCCACTTCATTCCCCATCATGTGTGCACATGTCCTCATACACTTGGTTAGGTCGTTTGATCGGATTGACATTTAAGCATGTGTGTTAATTTCCTGCTATACGTACTTGTGTTGCAAATGAGGTATAGTCTCTTTGGCACAAGTCCTTAAGTCTTCTTGGCTTAGGTACACACGTGTTAAAGATGTGCTTCTGATCATTGTGGTGTATGTTGATGACATGCTGCTCACTGGTCCTCATGACATGCATATTGCTGATTTTAAGGCTAATTTGCATGCCTCATTTGAGATGTCTGATTTGGGGCATTTGCATCACTATTTGGGCATTTAGTTTATGCAAGTTGATAGTGGAATGGCTTTGTGTCAAACGAAATATATTGACACATTATTGCAGTGTTTTGGCCTTGAAGACTATAAGCGTATTGCCACCCCTATGGAGACAGGTTTATGATTGAGTCTTCATGATGCTGGAGATGAACTTGATGTTGTTCTCTACCAGCACGCTATTGGATGCTTGATTTACTTATGCATTACTTGGCTAGATATTCCGTTTGTTGTCTCACAGATGAGCACGTTTATGCATTGCCTAGGTGTCATGCATTGGGAGGCGGTTAAGCGCATCTTTCACTATTTCAGTGGTACCCGGCTACTTGGGTTGTTTTATCCCAAGGCGGATCACTACCGCCAGATTTGCATGCTTTTTCTGATAGTGATTGGGCTAGTTTCTATGACACTCCTGTGTCCACCAGTGGTTTTCGCTTCATGCTTGGTAGCTCATGTATATCTTGGTTGAGCAAGAAGCAGCCTACTGTGGTCACTTCCAATTGTGAGGCTAAGTATAGGGTAGTTTTCACAGCGACTATTGAGTGTGTGTGGCTCAAACGTCGCTGATTTGGGTGTTGGTCAGTCTTTTACCACCACCATCTTCATTGACAATCAGAGCACATTGGCAGTTGCGAGGATCCCTATGTTCCATGCTCGCACTAAGCACATTGAGGTGCATTATCATTATGTCAGGGAGAGGTTCTCTGCTGGGGAGATCAGCTTGGCATATGTGCGCACAGAGGAGAACATTGCAGACCTTTTTATGAAGGCTCTGCCTAGGGAGAAGTTTGAAGATTTTCGCAAAGCTTTGGGCTTACTTCCTTTTGTGGATTGATTCCACATAGCTTGGCACTTCCTTATACATGAGTGCCAGCTCCTTGTTCACCACATCACTCCCAGGGGGGATTTGTTGATATATTTAGGTACTGATGTGTGTGAACACTCTAGGACCATCGAGGCACGTTTTTCCCTCTTTAGGAGGTTTTTTTACCCCGGCTTGTATATATGCCTATTGCCCTAATGGGCTACTTATCTTTGTACATTCTAGTGGTAATACATTCAGTATTGTGTGTTGTGCTTCAAGATTCTTCTTCTTCCTTGTGATGTTCGCGTGCTTCCGAAGACGTCTAATTCCAACATTTATTTATTATAAAATCGTTGCATTTGGTATGTTATGTTGTTGGTTCTGTAAGCTCACAAATTTTGGCATTTTTATGGATGATTATGCATGTGAAAATCAAGACTTCGATTCCACCTCATATGAAAAACTTTGGGCGTATGTTTTTTTGAAAATAAAGCTTTAAATTAAGAGAAGAGAAATTAAAAAACAGTTCAATGGATGTACAAAAAAAGTTTGATAACCCTTTTATCCCCTTCATGAAGGATCCACTTGTTTCTAAGATTTTTGTTCTCAAATACAAACACCTTCTAGTGTTTAAAGGAGGGGGGGTGCTTTTATAATTCTTAATTATTATACCTGGGAAGTCTAGTGGTTGTTGTATGGACCAATCCTTAGGTTACCCACCAAAATTTACCACACATCTTTCTTTCAAAAATTTCCAAAAGGTTTTACCCCTAATAAAATTCAAGAGAGAAGCAAATCATTCGATTTCCTCACCAAGTAGTGTTTGCTTTCAGTAGATGGCATGATCCAACAAGGGACACTCTTCAAACACATGGAAAATATGTGCTCAATGTCTTCTCTCCCATTATAACATCGTTTGCACCATGGAAGGGCACCACAAATTTGGCTAGCTCTAGTGTTTGTCTAGATCCCTTGATGGAGAATTTTCCACACAAGGACCACTTTCTTGTATTTCACAAGCACGTGCTAGAGTTATTTAAGCATGACAATGAATTTCCAACTTTTCTTTGATCGTGAAATATCATCTAGTTTGTTATCATTGCTCAATTTTAGCCCTTTGCGACGCAGGATCTCTTAGCCAATCAAAAGATGGACCTTCAATTCATCCCAAGCACCGGTTCTATTAAATGCCAATCTCCATAATCGAGTTTGAGGCTTGAGTCAATGTCCGCAAACCTTATCCAATCCCTTTTGGCTTGCATTCAGAGACGTTTCCACTTATGAAACCCTTTGGACCAAATTTTCATGGCTTTTTGTAGGTTCTCGTTCTTATATGTTGAAGATTCACTCACTAATTATGCATAACGACATAAAGACAAAGGAAATAGAATTAAAGTACTCAGAAAATCAAAGCCTTAGTGAAGGGACAAATTCATGACCGTAATGTACAGCGTAGAAACTTCCAAAATTAGAGTTTGTTACACCGGATCAAAACTGTATATATATGAGAAGGAGAGCAAGCATGAGAGAGTGTGTAGAAAGGGCACGCAATTTGAATAGAGCGCATATAGAAATCAAGAATAGGTCTAGGAGATGCCAGAGATCGCGTATGTAAAGATGAATAACAGAAACCTGAAATGTCGGGTATTCATCTGAGAGAGATGGTAAGAAGAAACTACTCAGTGTAGGAGAAGTTTCTATAGCTTGAGCAAGAAGAAGCCAAGCTAGTTTGTACACATCTTCTCTAATAGAAAAAACAGGTTCATGTGGAAGTTTGCGCGCATTCTTCGTATGTGAAGAAGTCTGAATATTTTCATGTTACGGTATAAAGTTAGTTAACAATTACAGTTCTTTCAGTAAACGTATTTTTCGGTCAGTTATAGTTTTCTCAGAAAACGTGTTTTCCGGTAGAACAACAAAGTAGATCTCGCAGAATAATGCAAAGTTTTGTATGAGAGATAGCTCATCTTGTAGCTAGACGTCTCTACTATCAGTTCATCAAAGATTTTGGTGAAATGGATATGTACACATAGTACAAAGCCTGACCGGAAAGAGGCATTCTGAACTCGTGAAGTTTTTCCTTAAACTTCAGGAAGAGTTCATTCAGTAAAGGAAGTTCACGCATCACTTCCTTACTTCATCTATATACACTTGAAGTAATTACAAACGGAATTGCAGTTGATTCCGGTAAGATTCCGGTGCAATTACGGTGAGATTCCAGTGACAGTCCGGTGAAGTTCCGGTGACTTTTCGATGAAGTTCAAAACACAGTTTTGATATATTTGAGTTACAAAAAGTTTGCTAAGCTACTGTTGATTATAGAGGTGTTCTAATATCACTCTAGCTTAGCTCTTCTTGGGAGCGGCGAATTCCGCAGGCTTGATAAGGTTCGAGCCTTTGCCGTGTCCTTCCTCCAACAAGTGGTATCAGAGCAAAAAGATCAAGAAGTGATATCAAAGTGGAAAGATCCACAAGTGGCACCAGAACAGAAAAGGTTCTGAAGAGCAGAAAAGGTTTCTCAGAAGAACGGGAAGAGAATCGAAAGAATTCTCATAAAGGAAGGTGAAAGCTAAAGTGATCTACAACAAACAGCGTCAAGAAACGTTCCGAAGTTATTCTCAAGGTAAAAGGTTTACAAAAGGTAAAATTCTTTAACGTTACACTCACCAGAAGAAACAGAAACAAGAAGATTATCATGTTTCTATTGACAAATTGGATAGAGATAATTATGCCGCATGGGTAATGCGCATGGAAGCCTTACTTATGAGTAAGGACTTAATGATGTATGTGACCGGAGAAGAAAAGAAGCCAACCTTTGAAGACATTAGACAACCAAAGGAAGAGCTGTGGCAGAAGAGGGATACAACGGCAAGAGCCTACATCTATAATACTGTTACAGATCATCTACTACCGCATATCAGAGGTCTGGAGAAAGCGGAGGACATATGGAGTGTGTTGGAAGATCATTTCCAAAATACTACGAAAGCTAGGAAGGCTAGCTTATGGTCCGAGTTCACAACTTTCAAAAAGAAGTCGAGTCAAAGCATTAGTGATTATGTTACTAAGATGAAGGATCTAGCAGATAGTCTTGGATCCATAAATGAAGATATCGAAGATCACAGATTGATAGCGCAAGTGCTGACAGGTTTGAGAGGAGATGAAAGGTGGAAGCCTTTCGTACTCTCAACTGAATTGTCTTTAAATCATTTTGTACCAGATTTAAATCAGTTGCTTGGACTAATGCTAACGTGTGAGCAAGATTTGAAGACAGACGGAGATAAAGGACAAAGTTCTGTAATGTACATGAAGAACAAGAAAAAGGGAGATAAAAGTAAGTCAAAAGATGAAGAAGAGTCGAGTTCTCAGGCTTATTATGCAAGAGGTAAAGGCACTGGTAGAGGAAGAGCAAGAGGTTTTGGAAGAGGAAGAGGTAGTCAGAATATCAACAAGAAGGCTTGCTGGATTTGTGGATTAAGTAATCATCTGGCTCATGATTGTTGGCACAATCAACAAGGTTCAAATCAAAATCAGAACAGTAATAGCAGAGGCAGAAGCGGAAGATATCAAAATAATTTTCAAAGAGGTAGACAGAATCAACGAGGAAGCTATGGTAGAGGTGGAACAAGAAGTTGGGGACAGAATCAATCCTACAACACCACCTACAACAACTACGCAAATGACACACAGAATGAAAGTCATACATCGTTGATGATGAACTCAATCGGCACATCAAATAAAGAAGATCTAAAGGTATTTTACATTGATTCTGGATGTTCTAATCATCTGTCAGGACTGTCCAAATTATGCTAAAGGAAAAGGACTGTCCAAATTATCTTTGGGCTGAAGCTATAAATACAGCTACATACTTGGTAAACATATTACCGTGTACAGCTTTAGATGGAATGACCCCTTATGAAGCTTGGTGGGGAAAGAAACCAACACTTGATCATTGCAAAGTGTTTGGATCAGTGGCTTATGCTTATGTACCGTCACAACTAAGACATAAGCTTGAACCAAAAGCAGAGAAATATGCTGTTCTAACCGAACTCTAGTTGAGTTTACACGAGCTATGCTAAAGGAAAAGGACTGTCCAAATTATCTTTGGGCTGAAGCTGTAAATACAGCTACATACTTGGTAAACATATTACCGTGTACAACTTTAGATGGAATGACCCCTTATGAAGCTTGGTGGGGAAAGAAACCAACACTTGATCATTGCAAAGTGTTTGGATCAGTGGCTTATGCTTATGTACCGTCACAACTGAGACATAAGCTTGAACCAAAAGCAGAGAAATATGTGTTCGTTGGATATGATGAAAAGCAGATGGGTTACAGATTATGGAATCCTCTAACCAAACAATTTACTATTTCCAGAGATGTTACATTTGATGAACAGAAAAGCTGGTATGCAGATCAAAGTCATACAACTGAAGAATTTGAAGAAGAGGTAAGAAGAAAAGAGAAAGGGAAATCAATTGTGCAGGTAAATAGAGACAAAGACTATATGCAAGCAAGTACATTCAGGATCGGATCAGGTATGAGAAATGAAGATGAAGAAGTGTATTCAGACACTTATGAAGAATGTGAACCAAGAAGGTCAAGCAGGACTAGAAGACAACCAGAGAGGTATTCTTATGATACTTCGTACATAACTCAGAAAAATTATGCATATATGGTCAAAGATGATGAAGAACCTCAGAACTATGATGAAGCTAAAGGTAAGAAGCAATGGGAAGAAGCAATGGGAAGAAGCAATGGAAGAAGAGTTCAACGCACTGGAGGAGAACAAGACATGGGAGCTTGTTCCTAAATCAAATGGTAAGAAAATAATTGGAAATAAATGGGTTTACAAAGTAAAGAAGCTTGCATATGGAAGGATAGCCATATACAAAGCAAGACTGGTGGTCAAAGGCTATGCTCAGACACATGGCATAGATTATGATGAGACGTTTAGTCCGGTGGCAAAGATGTCAACCATAAGGACAGTGATTGCTATAGCAGCATCAAAGGGATGGAAGCTAAGTCAGCTAGATATAAAGAATGCATTTCTGAATGGATATATATCAGATGAAGTCTATATGGAACAACCTGAAGGGTTTGTAAGTTCCAGATACCCAGAATATGTTTGCAGATTAAGAAAAGATCTTTATGGATTGAAGTAAGCTCCAAGAGCTTCGAATTACAGACTTGTAAAGTATCTAAGTGAACTTGGATACCAAAGTTCGAAGGCAGATGCAAGTTTACTCATCAAGAGAACAGATGAAGGTATGATCTACATTTGTATTTATGTAGATGACATAATAATCACAGGTACCTCAGATGAAGGAATCAAGGAGGTAAAGAGACTGCTTGAAGAGGATTTCAAGATCAGTGATCTAGGAAAATTATCATACTTTCTTGGAATGGAAGTTACATATACAGATCATGGTATATATGTTTCGCAAGAAAAGTATCTCCTAAACTTACTGAAGAGGTTTAATATGGAGAATTGCAGAGAAGCTTCAACACCGCTTGAAGTAAGTCATAAACTCAGTAAATATGATGGAGCAGAGTTTAAAGATATGAGGAAGTATCAGTCGTTAGTGGGAAGTCTAATTTATGCTACACTAACAAGACCGGATCTTAGCTATGCAGTGGGAGTTCTCTCACAGTTCATGCATTGTCCGAAGGATCAACATTGGGTTGCAGGACAAAGAGTTCTTAGATATATCAAAAGAACTATAAAGGAAGGATTATATTATCCTTTTTTGTCGGATATAAAACTGAGAGCATACAGCGACTCAGATTGGGCAGGAAATCAAGATGACAGAAGATCAACACATGGGTATATGATATACCTAGGAGATAAGCTAGTGAGCTTCTGTTCGAAGAAACAACACATAGTGGCTTTATCGTCAACAGGAGCAGAATATAAAGGAATTGTAGAAGCAGCTAAAGAAGTGATATGGATGCAGACCTTGTTCAAAAGCATGGGTATTGATCAAGGTATACCTATCATACATGGAGATAATATGAGCTCGTTGTATCTTGCAGCAAATCTAGTATTTCATGCAAGAACAAAGCACATAGAGATTCAGTATCATTTCCTGAGAGAAAAGGTAATGGAGAAAGAGATAGAAATTGTATACACGCCAACAAAAGATCAGATTGCAGATATTTTGATGAAGAGCTTGGATGGAATAAAGACAAGCAGATTCAAAGAAATGGCAAGTATAAAAGAAAGGAAGATAAATGAAGACCGCAAGATGCAAATTAGTGATTGAGGGGGAGCTGTTGAAGATTCACTCACTAATTATGCATAACGACATAAAGACAAAGGAAACACAATTAAAGTACTCAGAAAATCAAAGCCTTAGTGAAGGGACAAATTCATGACCGTAATGTACAACGTAGAAATTTCCAGAATTAGAGTTTGTTACACCGGATCAAAACTGTATATATATGAGAAGGAGAGCAAGCATGAGAGAGCGTGTAGAAAGGGCGCGCAATTTGAATAGAGCGCATATAGAAATCAAGAATAGGTCTAGGAGACGCCAGAGATCGCGTATATAAAGATGAATAACAGAAACCTGAAATGTCAAGTATTCATCTGAGAGAGATGGTAAGAAGAAACTACTCAATGTAGGAGAAGTTTCTATAGCTTGAGCAAGAAGAAGCCAAGCTAGTTTGTACACATCTTCTCTAATAGAAAACACAGGTTCATGTGGAAGTTTGCACGCATTCTTCGTATGTGAAGAAGTCTGAATGTTTTCATGTTATGGTATAAAGTTAGTTAACAGTTACAGTTCTTTCAGTAAACGTATTTTTCGGTCAGTTATAGTTTTCTCAGAAAACATGTTTTCCGGTAGAACAACGAAGTAGATCTCGCAGAATAATGCAAAGTTTTGTATGACAGATAGCTCATCTTGTAGCTAGACGTCCCTACTATCAGTTCATCAAAGATTTCGGTGAAATGGATATGTACACACAGTACAAAGCCTGACCGAAAAGAGGCATTCTGAACTCGTGAAGTTTTTCCTTAAACTTCAGGAAGAGTTCATTCAATAAAGGAAGTTCACGCATCACTTCCTTACTTCATCTATATACACTTGAAGTAATTACAAACGGAATTGCAATTGATTCCGGTAAGATTCCGGTGCAATTACGGTGAGATTCCAGTGACAGTCCGGTGAAGTTCCGGTGACTTTTCGATGAAGTTCAAAACATAGTTTTGATATATTTGAGTTATAGAAAGTTTGCTAAGCTACTGTTGATTATAGAGGTGTTCTAATATCACTCTAGCTTAGCTCTTCTTGGGTGCGACGAATTCCGCAGGCTTGATAAGGTTCGAGCCTTTGCCGTGTCCTTCCTCCAACATTATATAAGTTTTGGCTATTTTTGAAGATGAGCTTTGATCAAGATTCACTTTCATTCATCCATGCTTTGATCATCCATCCTATGATAAGTTTATTTGCCAAGGTCACAACATCGATGCATAGTCCCCACTCTTCCTTAGGGCTTGAGCAATTCTCCCACTTGTTTTTAGTAACCTCCATCCTATTAGGATACCTCTTCCAAAGAAAGGTATTGTAGCCTCTTTCAATCTTCAACAATTCATTGTTTTTGGTCTTTACTAAGCAAGGAAATAAATCATGTAGGAAATCAAGAAAGTGTTGATCGCCATGGCTTTCCTTGCCACCTTCAGTTGCATACCCTTCCTATATTGTAGCTTGGATTCTAACGTGGTCAACAGACACTCCCACCTTTGATTGATCGAGGTACCGATGCCCATCGAGATGCCAAAAAGGAAAAAAATTTACCCAGAAGCTAGCTGTTTGCAATCTTAGTTCCTAAGAAACTATAGAGGTAGGTTCAAGAGAACCTTAAAAGCTATCTCACCATGTTTGATTATGGACACTAGGGAAGTAAAAAACCTTAAGACCTTTCCAAAAATGAGAGACATAGCCAATTTCATTGAGGAGAATGACATTCATGTCATCTACAAAGATTCTAAGCACCATCTAATCTTGATCATGTGGAAGAGAGAGCCCCCCAAATTTGCCCCTTCCAAACTTGGTTCTTCAACAAATAAATGAGACCATCAATAGCAATAGCAAAAAGCATATGGGCGAGAGGAAAATCCTTCTTGATCAAAATCTTGAGAGAAATCAAAGAGGAAAGGTGCCTATTGATATTGATCCAAGAGACCTATTATCAAAGGAGTAGAGACCATCTTAATGAATTTCAATCCCAAGCCCAAGTCCTTCATGGAATGAAGGATGAAGTCCCATTCCCATCTATCTTACATCTTATCAAAGTCTATCTTTAGTAAGAGAAAGTTAGATTTGATTGCTTGGCAAACTCATACCTCCCCATATATCAACGATGTCATTTAAAATTGATCTAACTTTAATAAATCCTTTTGATCCCCATGGATCCACTCATGAAGGAGATGTGAGATGTGATTAAGCAGGACTTTAGCAAGGACCTTTCAGCCCATTTGGAGCATAGTGATGCGCCTCCAAGTTGTTCTTGTTGTCTTTCTTGTGATCAATTTTATCATCCCTTTGTTCAAACATTTCGAAAGGGAAGGCCTATCCACTCAAGTCGAATTCCAAAGTTTTTATGCGCTTTAAATAGTTCTTCAATACGGATAAAAATATGTCAAAATTTAGATTGGGTACCTCCATTTTGTTCAAGGGGAAGAGAATATGTCTTTTATTTGAGTTTCATGCAATTATGGTTGAGCATGGGATAAAGCACCAATGTATAGTTTCTTATGCACCATGGAAAAATAATGTTATTGAGATAGAAAATAAATATCTCATGGAAATGACATGATCTATGGTTAAAATTCAAGCATTACCTTATAGTTTTCAGCTTAAGGCCATGATGTGTGTTGCGTATGTCTTAAAAGGTAATCCACTAATCATTACAATCTTTCACTCCTTATGAGGCTTAGCATGGTTAGGTACTTAACATTTATGTGATTTGCTTCTTGGCAAGAAGACCATTGATACTAAGTGCATCTCCAAGTTGAAACACGTGATCGTAGTGTTGATCACTATAAGATTAAGCTTGTAGCCACAATTTATGCTTTCAAGGCATTGGTTTTAAGAGACCTTTGCTCCTACATGTATGATGACCCTTCATAGCATTTGTACACTTACAACTCGTAATGGCAGGAATGTACATTAGTTGAACATCAAAAATTCACTTTTTGAATGGGGACTTGCATGAAAAATTGTATTTATCTTAACCTTGTGATTTTTTGCATAAAATGCATGAAACAAAGTGTGCAAGTTTAAGAAGGCATTGTGTGAAGAGAAGCAAGCACCATGTGAATCGAATGGAAGAAGTATGTTCTTTTAATAAACATTGATGGCATGTTGCTCACTAGTTTTAATGCTGATTTTCATGAATCTTTTGATGTCAGATTTAAGGCATTTGCATCATTATTTGAGATCCAATTTATGCAACTTGATGGACGTACTGCTTGGTGTCAAGACAAGTACTTTGGCACCTTTCTGTAGTGTTTTTTAGCCATGAGAGTGGAAAACCCATTGAATGCATAACTCAAGCTTCAAGAACTGACAAGCCATTAAGCATACTTTTCGCTACTTACATGTTACCGTGTACCTTGGTTGTTTCAACCGAAAGGGGGGATTATTACCACTACTGCATACTACGTAGGAAGACAGGATATGGAATGCAGGAAAATGGACCAGTTCGTTAAATGGGAAAAGTTTGGGAAGGAGGATTTGGTTTATATAGGTGTCAACTTTCAATATAAGGTGAATCACCCTTAAAAACACGTGACTTGCAAAAGTGGAGTTGAAAGCGTAAATCCTATCACCTTAGCTTTTTCAGTGAATGAAAACCACTACTTTGGCAGACAAGTTCATCTTCATATTGGTACAAATGCTAAAGATCATTACAAGCTAGGATTGAGAAGTCCTTGTGCAAAACATATCATCAAGTAATGCTTATCACCTCAGATTTGACGGCCAATAAAAACCACAACCAAGGTGGCCGATTATTCATGATGGAAAAGGTAAAAATGTTAAAGCTAATAATAAGCTAACACTAACAAGCCTTTGGGGCCATCTCTTTTTCTTTTGTCCAATTAGTACCGAAAAGCTTTGGGTCTCTATGCATCCCACTACCTTCAACACTTCTCTTGTAGTAAAATTAAAAAAAAAAACAGCCAGTTTTGAACCAATTTCTGGACAACAGTAAGAGGCACTATGAAGGATTCTTCGTTAGGCCACAGCAATAGCATTTCATATTTTAAAAGCTTTTGTGAAAGTCATAAAGTAGAAGGCTAAAAATATGTAGAATGCCAGACCCTTACACCTTAGAATGAGTTTGTCCCAGTAGATAAAAAATTAGCGAGTGACCAATCCAGAGATTTCTTAATGAATCTGAGCATATTCTTCCTTCTTGTTCTAGCTAAATCAATACAATCATCATTTTGTGAAAAGGAGATGCTGTAAGCTCCTGAAAAATTCAGAAAGAGACTACAGAAAAAGGATTGCCTTCTGTTGTCCTCCACCAAAGAGGC
>CM035417.1:185112262-185154762 GCA_020310875.1 Ceratopteris richardii | reverse complement strand
ATGTGTGCATATTGATGTCCCTATTGACCTTGCTCTTGTGCATCATTTGGTGAGATGAATTGTGCCACCGAAATTGTCCTCATTATTACCATTTCCAATTTTTTTGCGCCTACACCACTCCAAAAGCAACATTCATGGGGTCAACCCCACTAAAGAATTATCCTTAAAATACTCAACATGTTTTCATGATCTAAAGGAGAATCCAATTTTTGAAGTTAGAAGTAATAAAGAAAACTCTACATAGATGATTAGGGTTCTCAACAAAACAACAATGTGAGCCACTCATGTAAAAAGTATAGCCTATCTAAGTGTGCTCATTCCAAAGTGCAATTTTATGAACTTCCAAGAGGCTTTAACCTCCAAAATTACCAATAACTAAGCACTTAAGGGGCTTTAACAATATGCACAAGACTACACATGCTTGGAGAAGTATGCTCCATGGCTACTCATGCATGTGAAGACCTGATAAGACCTAAGACAACAAATTAATTACGATTGTAATGAACAATAACACATTCATCTGACTAAAAAACTTTACCTATAAAAAGCATCTTCTCAAAAGATATATATCACAAGATATGCCTATTTTGAGTAGAACGACCACCTCTAGGGGCTTTATGTGGCAAGAAAACGAAAAGTTTTTCAAGTTCCCTTAATCCGATATGAAGCATTCCTTTAACTATAACTCTGTCTCTCAAGAAAGGATTTTCCACAAAGAATGCATATCATCACACATTTGGAACAAAATTTGAAGCCCCCTCTCAAACACTATAATGTCCTATTGCATCACCAACCTAGTGTTAACCATAAAAGAAAAATGATTTGCTTGTTTATTCTTTTCTGTCCTTTACCCTCAAGATTTGTTATAATCATTAAAATGACGTTGCTTTACCACTCTAGAAACAAGAATCTTAGACCTCATAATGTTTCAAGGGCACATTGGTTCATATGAGATGATAAGCGTATGACCAATATGTTGGCAAAATTAAGGCCAACATAGCATAGAAAAGCCCAACAAACCATTATATCTTGGAAAATTGTGCAAAGTTGATGAAGTACATGTAGAGTTGAGTCATGTAACTATCTACATACGCAGCCATAATATGCGTTTATGATTACCATAAAACTTTTGTGTTCCGAGGTCTTTATAAACATGAAATTCTAAACTTTAGCTTGCTAAAGAGATGACATAATGTGATCTGGGACTTAATTTCCAATTCCCAAACTAAGATGAATTGCACCTTCAAATGATAAGAGAGTCATTTTTGCAACCCCATAGTGCACTTGCTGATACAAGCAAATTTAAGCAACTTCTAATGTTCTTGTTCTCCCTTTTTCTTTTCCTGGAATGTGATAATCTTCTATAAAGGGCAATATCTTACATAAAGGGCTTTTCAAAAGCCATGCCCAAAGTCTTATTACAAAGGCAAGTGCCACATAAGCAAGGATTGCATCAATTGTAAGTATCTAAGATATAATTTGAAGGAAAAGTTTGTGCATGCCCGACTAGCTTTTTAATGTTTTGATGAAACAAGGCTCATTCAAAATTGTAGAGTTGATATATAGACAATCAAAATTGCCAAAGTCTATGCATCTCTCATAAATGCAAAGGATGCAAAACATAAGAGAAACATCAGCTTCCAACTTTTAAGGTTCTTCTTTAAGTCTAGTATTTTGATCATTGAACACATTTAAACAACCACCAACCTTACCTCATCCCAAATGCATAAACAAAAGATTACACATTAATTAGAACATAAAGAAACAAAAACAAGTTGTTGAAGAATTATGAAAAGTTCAAGAACTACAATAAATAACCTATCTGAGTCTTTGAAGCCAACATGTTCCTTGCATACTCCATGCACACGAATATCTTGTATCATGAATGTTTATTTTCTTATATGCATATCTACAACCTTGTTTTGTGAGATCTACATCAAGGAAAGGAACATTTTGTCATAATCATCCAGCACATGTTCTAAGATCAATCATCAATTACACCTAGTCAACCCATATCTTGGTCGCACCATGATCACATTCAGCATGCTCTTTCTTTATTTTTTTGTTAAAGGCTTGTGTAATCTACAACCCTAATTTTAGATAGTCCTCTTGTTTACACCATGATCACAAACAATACACTCTTGCATTTCTTCAAGTTGGGAATTAGTATGAAGTAGTTGGGAAAAAGTATTAACTCATGATTTCACACCAGCTACACCGAGTCTAGGTACCTCATGTGTGAACCATGACCGAAGATCGTGTGCACTCAAGTTTCAAGATACACAATATCTAATTCAATAACTTTAACCTCATCTTGTCATGTGAAGTAGTCTCACCATCTCGTAATCTTCAACATGGCATACCTTCCATTTTTCAACCTTTCTAGTTCTCGGCCCATGCTCATCATAATTGAGGTGCATGTAGTAGTGTTTCATCTCATATGTGTACTTCCACTCTCTGTTAGATATGCTCAATACTCCACCCTCATGTGACCACAAATGATCCATGATGCTCTAAGTTGTAAGGCCCCCATTATGAGGAGAAGCCATTATGAGAGCCCGGACATTTGTGGAACCCTAACTTCCAAGTTAGATGAGGTCAATGTGTGACAGTTGATGGTTGTAGATGATCTTTGTGAGCCTAGCCATTAGGTTAGGTAGGCCATAAACTTCCAGGCCATTGGGTTGCCATTTAAGGTGAAAATAAAGGCCCTGTGGCATCGCGCGGTTTCCCCATAGAACCTTAATGGGGGAAGTGCAGAGGGGGGCTTGCCCCCTTCTGCGGGGTTTGGGGGGCCTATCCCCCCAGCCCGTAGGGCCGAGACGGTAGGACTTTTGATCGTGGAGATATTGTCGGATCATATATTTTACCGACTACTTTGTATCTCCTGATTACGTTTATCTATACCGAACCACCTTGTAAAAGCTATATAAGCAAGGCGAGGTTGAGCTTTACATAGCATTGCACACTAGTAAACCCTTCATCTAGAGTTTGTCTAGATCGCCATCTAAGCTCCACAGTGGGAGCGCACGGGTGGACAGCACCATCGTTGTAACTGCATTACGCTTGGCAATCTGAGAATTTGAATTCTCTATCTCTCAGTCTGCGTCTATCTTTGTTTGCATTTTTTCTCTCAACTCTGTCTACAGGTCTATTCAGCTGTGCTGTTATTTTCTTACATGGTATCAGAGCTCAAGAGGCTCTGAGTGGTGCAGAAGCAGAAACACAGAGGTTGCAAAGGTCTGAACAACAAAAGAGAGAAGATGTCAAGTGGTGTGTCATCATCTACGACTGGGGGCCAAGGTGGTTCATCAACAGGAGTAGGTGGCGCACAAGCACGAGAAGCAATGATGCCGGTCATCCCAACGTTGCGGATACGGCCACCAGCCTTCACAGAAGGTAAACATGATGGTACGAACTACACCCTGTGGAAGTTCAAAATCACTTCTATTCTTGATTCATATGAACTTTTGGAGACTGTTGTTGGGACTGATCATGAGCCCCAAGAAAGACCTTATCCAAACAATCCTGGTCGAATGATTCCTCCTGATGCTGATCTTCTATGTGCTTGGAGACGTAGAAATGCAGATGCACTTTATGCTCTTGTTACAAGTACTTCTGATAGAGTTCTGACTCTCATTCAGCATACTACGAAGGCATGTGAAGCATGGAACATATTGAGAAATCAATATGAAACTCATAATCAGACACGGATTCAAAACTTGGAGAATGAGCTTGCAGAAGAACGGTTTGCTGATGGGGAGACTGCAGAGGTGTTTATCACTCGCATAAAGAATCTACGAGATCAAATGGCGGGTGCAAGTGTTCAAAAGTCAAGTGAGGAGCTAGCTCGACGTTGTCTTCGAATCTGTCCACCTAAGTTTGATGGTTTGGTAACTGCTCTTAACACTCAAATCAGACCTCAACCACTAACTTTTGAAGAATTCAATGCCTGACTCATGGAGGAGGAGCTCCGGCTCAAGGCAAGGAGTGGTGGTAGCAAAGGAGATGCTGCATTCACAGCAAATGCCAAAGGAGGCAAAACGGACTCTTCAAAAGATGGAGACAAAAAGAAAAACGACAAAAAAAAGTTCAAGGGAGAGTGTTTCCACAGCAAGAAGAAGGGACACAGAATCCAAGACTGTCGCATCAAGAAGGCAGAAGAGAAGAGTGGCTCTTCAAAAGGTGGCAAGGGCAAGGAGTCTGCCAACACAGCAGAAACAGAGCTTGAGTTATTTGTTACCATAGAGGAGGTGTGCTCCTCGACTGAAGATTCAGGAACAAATGACTCATGGGTGTAGGACAGTGGTGCATCCCGTCACATGACGAGTAGGAAAGGCCTTTACAGTCCCTTACAGCCTCTAAAGGAACCCATCACAGTAAAGGTAGGAAACAATGCAAGATGTCTTGCAGAGGGCGAAGGTACGGTTTCTTTCATTAACTCTAATGGCGATATCAAAAAGCTTTCAAATGTGTTCTATGTTCCACAAATAAAACGAAATCTACTTTCAGTAGCTTCTATAATTGATCAAGGTCATCAAGTATCTTTCAGTAAGATTGGAGCTAAGATTATGGACGGTAACAACATTGTTGGGACTGGCATAAGGAGGAACGACCTGTATGAGTTGTGTGCTCTTACAACCACTACAAACGTGGGCACAAGTAAGCTATGGCATGAGAGATTCGGCCACATTGGATACCCTGTACTGAAGGAGATGCATCGTAGGGGTATGGTTACACACCTACCATCGATTGCAGAATGAAGGAACCATGTGAAGCTTGCATGATGGGCAAGCAACAGATGAAGGCGTTTTCACAAGAAAGCAAGGACAGGGCAAGCTATCCTCTAGAGTTGGTGCATGTGAATCATTTGCCCCAACTGCAAGAATGACTACTATCCGAGTAGTACTAGCTGTGGCTGCACATAAGCGTTGGCCAATCTATCACATGGATGTCAAATCAGCGTTCCTGGATGGAGACCTCAAGGAGGAGGTATATGTGTCTCAACCACCAGGGTTTGAAGCTCCCCATTCAAAGAACAATGTATGTAAGCTGAAGAAGGCATTATATGGGCTAAAACAAGCCCCTAGAGCATGGTACCAGCGGATAGATAAGTATCTCTTGGATCTAGGTTTCAAAAGATGTGCTTCTGATGCTAACTTGTATGTTCTAAAGAGAGAAGGGAAGACAATTGTGCTTGTACTCTATGTAGATGACCTTGTGATTACAGGAAATGATGATGCTCTTCTTCAACAAACAAAAGATGCCATGAGTTCAAAATTTGAAATGAGAGACTTGGGCTTAATGCATTATTGCTTAGGTCTTGAAGTTTGGCAGGAAACAGGGAAGATTTTCATCTCTCAACAAAAGTATGCAAGGCAGATATTGAAGGCATTCGACATGAAGGATTGCAAGGAAATTTCTACACCTATGGAGGTCAACACAAAATTATCTATTGAAGATACTTCATCTCCAGTGGATATTGGAAGATACAGGAAATTAGTTGGAAGTCTCATATACTTGTGCAATAGCAGACCAGACATCTCTTATGGTGTTGGAGTAGTAAGCAGGTTCTCTAATAAGCCTTGCCAAACTCATTGGAAGGCAAGCATGCGGATACTCAGGTATGTGAAAGGAACTACTGATTATGGTATTCTTTATGAAGAAGGATCATCTCTGGTCGAATATTGTGACTCAAATTGGGCAGGATATATTGATACTAGAAAATCAGTTTTTGGATATTGCTTTTCTTTAGGATCAGGGATTTTCTCTTGGATTAGTAAGAAGCAACCAATTGTAGCATTATCTTCTACTAAAGCTGAGTACAAAGCTGCATGTGTTGCAGCATGTGAAGCAGTATGGTTGAGGAGGACCCTATGGCACATAGGAATACAAGGACAGGAGGCTACAGAGTTGAAGTGTGACAACCAAAGTTGCATGGCCATCGCCAAAAATCCTGTTTTCCATGCTCGTACCAAGCACATAGAAATTCAGTATCACTATGTGCGTGAGTTGATTGAGGACGGGGTCGTGGAGATAAGCTATTGTCGGTAGTTCACCGTAGGGTGGACATTGAGGGGGGGGGTGTTAGATATGCTCAATACTCCACCCTCATGTGACCACAAATGATCCATGGTGCTCTAAGTTGTAAGGCCCCCATTATGAGGAGAAGCCATTATGAGAGCCCGAACATTTGTGGAACCCTAACTTCCAAGTTAGACGAGGTCTATGTGTGACCGTTGATGGTTGTAGATGATCTTTGTGAGCCTAGCCATTAGGTTAGGTAGGGCATAAACTTCCATGCCATTGGGTTGCCATTTAAGGTGAAAATAAAGGCCCTGTGGCGTCGGGGGGCTTGCCCCCTTCTGCGGGGTCCGAGGGGCCTATCCCCTTGGCCCGTAGGGCCAAGACGGTAGGACTTCTGGTCATGGAGATATTGTCGGATCATATATTTTACCGACTATTTTGTATCTCCCGAGTACGTTTCTCTATACCGAACCACCTTGTAAAAGCTCTATAAGCATGGCCCAGGTTGAGCTTTACATAGCATTGCGCACTAGTAAGCCCTTCATCTAGAGTTTGTCTAGATCGCCATCTAAGCTCCACAGTGGGAGCGCACGGGTGGACAGCACCATCATTGTAACTGCATTACTCTCGGCAATCTGAGAATTTGAGTTCTCTATCTCTCCGTCTTCATCTATCTTTGTTTGGGTTTTTTCTCTCAACTCTGTCTTCAGGTCTATTCCGTTGTGCTGTTATTTTCTTACACTCTCAACTTGTGGGATCTTTAATTATACAAGAATTCACATCTTGCCATACCCTAAAAGGATAAAGGAAGATACATTGAATCAGACCATCTCTTATTGACTTCCAAGTCTTGTGGAACCTCTTACGAACGATGGATAATCATTGTACCAAATTCCCTTAATGTATCATGTTATAAGGCCCTTAACATTACATCCACATAGGGGGCGGAGTAGCCAAGTGGATCAAGGCAACGGATTGTGAGTCCATCACAATCTTTTCAAAACCACAATTTAAAGCATAACCATCTCATCCCAACTAACATACAACTAGCCTAACCACAACAATCAACCTTGACAATGTCAAACATAGAATTGCAAGGGACCTTAACCACCAAGACTCCCCCGTGTTCTAATTTTGAATACTAGTTTTCTTCCTCATCTTATCTAACAACATACTTCCTAATTCCATTCCAATGCGAAAAACCATAAGCACCAAGCAAATGTATTCACACTCTACATTACAATTTCTATCTAACCTAGTAGCTTGGCCTCACCTCGCCTCAACCTAATTTCATCGCCTCACAACCTAATTTCATCATCTCGTCACCTTTCACTTTAAAATTCTTGCTTTCGTACACTTATCTCCATTGCAATATATCCTTGTAGAGAGACAACATGGAGATGTCATCTCGAGTCCACATTTATGATATTGAGTGATTCATTCTCTAACATAGATGAATCATAATTCATCATACCAATTACTCTCAATTTGTGAGACTTCTTACATCAAGTGAACTCACTCTTATTTAGACATCTACATCCAATGTAAACCTCAATTGTGGGCCCTATTGTAAATGAATGAGCATTGTTGTATCACATCCCCTTCCATACATCTTTGCATTGAAATTGGCATGATGACATATACCATACTCCCAGTAATGGCATAATTTTGTAGCAAGATGTTGAAACCTTAAATCTCCCTCTAGCTAGTAGTATGCAACGATTGCCATGATGCATAATCTTATTGATTTAAAATTTAAGTACACAAACTTAAGTGATTGAGATCAAAATTCAAAGATTTAATTCTAATCTAGTACAATATATCAATCTCATCTTCTCTTGCAAGTTAAGATCTTATCCTTCCAATCCTATACACTACACTTAGTCCTTTTGCATCCTCATTATGGAACATCTCATACATCATCATTGAAGAACACCTTCTACAACCTCATCAAGAGACATCTTGTATAAACACCATTTGTTAATATCTTTGATCTTCATCAATGAACCTCCAAATCTAGACTATTCAAATCATATCATATAATTTGTTATACATCATCCTCAATTCTTCTCATTGCATTAGAAAGATCCCACGGCACTACAATAATGAACATATTTCGCATTCTCAAAACCAGTTTCTCGTCGAGTAAATCCTCCGATCCCATTTGCAATTGAAATATACTCCCATAATTTCATACCCACATAACCACAAGATCCCAACTAGTGCAAATGTGTACATTGGTCCATGTATGTCTGTCTTCAAGAAAGTCTTGCGATTGCACCTACTAAGTTATGGGATGTCTAAATCTAATCAAATTTTGTCCTTTCTTACTCCTCATTAGACATGCAAATACATAAAATTTACTCAAGTTTTATATATCAGGCTAAATAATGATACAAAACTCCTCTTCCCTCACATACCTATTGAAGAGGCTAATCAGTGAATGACAATTTGCACAAACTAACTCATTGACCACACATCCCCAAAAACATTGAGATATAGAAGGGCACTAGTCTCACCCACGTACATAACACTTGATGCTAGCTACCTCTCTAGAAAAAGTTCAAATCAATCGAAACTCCCATTCACGGATATTTCATGTTGACGCTTACATACATGGCATGCTTACCTAAAAAATTAAGATGCAAAAGGAGCCTAATCTATCCAACTTATAAAACCTCGCATCCTACTTCTTACATAAATATCCTACAGCATAAATTCTTAAGGATAATTTCCAAATACCATCCACGCTCCGAATACTATTTCTCCATCATGTCGTCATAATTCGTTTCTATGAGGAATATCGAATTCACGCTCCGAGTACGAATACATACACTGCCTTTACCACTGATTCATGAGAACTTGAACCATCCATGTTGTCACCGTAAAGTTAGTGAAGTTACAGATTGAACAAGAGAAAACAAACACTGCACTTGCAGCTCAATCAACAATACTCGACGGCCTTAGAATTAGCACGCCATCATTGGAATTCTAAGCCTCGTAAAGCCTCTCTTTCCTTAGTATAGCATTTGCAAGAAACGTACCTGTACTCTCTTCGGACTCCTGACCTCGAATGAAGCACTTGTACTGAAAGACGTGGTTGCTAGGGGACCAGTGAAGGTTACAGAATTCTCGACTGTGAGAGTATTAGAGTCCACGTACTGGGAGATCTCTCCTACCTTCACGAGTGGTAGATTGCCCGCAGCAAGCAGGGGGAACAACTCTGAAAAGGAGGTGTATCTGCACACAATGAAGAAAAATAAGCTCTCAAATCATGATGGCTGTACAAGGGAATGGTTTACACATTTGTGCATACACCGAGGACACATACGCAAGGATCCATTTCCCGTTGAGTAAAGGTAGGGATTCCGTTGGAGCAGGAGTGGGATTTTTGGCTTCAAGCTGGGTGATAAGCTCGGCAATCTCGGCACGCACTTCACTGCTTGCTTTGATGCCACGGTCGGTACCTATTAGACAGTCCACCAAAGTCCTTTTCAACTCTGTAACATCACTACCGATCTCCACGTCATCATCAACCGTCGACGCGGTTACGGTGGGCGCCTGGACTACGGTCTCCTCCGAGGGCAGAGGAATTTCAAGGGGAGGCCGTTCCTCACCCCATTCATCGTCACTGGTGACAGCGAATAATCGGCTTTTGCCCAGTGCAGAGGCAGTGAACACAAGTTTCGGCTCCGATGAACGCAATGTGGCCAAGCCGAGGCTGGTATGAGAGGCAGTCGAAGAATGAGGAGAACTAGAGGGCACCGGGGAGGACGCATATGAGCAAGGGCATAAGGAGAAGGACGCAAGCGTAGCCATAGAGAGCCTAGACAGCAGAAGACAGGGCAGATCGACAACAGCAGCACTAACAGATGCTGTGGAGCTCTGCTTCTTCTAGAAGTCTCAGGGTAGTTGCGCCCTCTCGTTTGGACGAGTCACGAAATGACTGGTTCCATTGTTTACACGTGGAAAGACGACTTGCATAGCATTTTTTTTAATTAATATTTTCGAGTTCCATCTTTTTATTCTTTTTTTTTATAAGTGGACATTGGAACTCGACATGAAATTTTTATGAAACTGAAAAGTAGTTTGTGAACGTTCGCGGTGGAATATATTAGTTTAGTTCATCACCATGCTATTTTCACACAAGGCTGAAAATCTTTTTCATAGATGAAGTTCTTTTGTGTGCATAAGAATCTTTAAATTATAAACAAAACAAGAAATACAAGAAGAAACTCCAAGTTTTGCTTTCGGACAATTCAACCTCTACTTTGTGGGATACGAAAGGTCCCATGGGTATTATGCCCCTTCACTTGTATAGTTGTTATTTCAATCAAATTCGAGTTACAAGGAAGATTGGGCTTTGGTCAACCTTCTTCTTAAAAGAAAATGAAGATTAGGGAGAATTACAAAGAAGGTTGATAATTTTTTTTGTCCTTTTCATGAGGGATTCACTTCAGCTTGTTGTTTTTTAAAATGAACATCTTGTGCTATCTAAAGGGGGGAGCCTTCTTACAATCACAGATTCTTCTACCTAAACAATCTAAGAGATTTCTCAATAGACCACTCTTTGGAAGCACATATGCCACCAAGATAGAAGGAATTGGATCACGTTTGCAATTCATTGAGCTAACTTTGAAGATTGTTGTCTATTAAGACACAAAATCAATGCTTAAGTCTCTTTGTCTTGTCTCATGTTGGCTCAAGAGCCCCCTGTTTCGTAGGTTTGAGATGGAAGTGTGGCAACAAGATGGAGCAAATCCCAGGAATAAAAAAAACATGGACTTCAAAAACTCTCTTAATTCGAAATGGTGTGTGAAATGGATGTGGATCATATGGGAATTCAATTTCAAGGACTTATGGCACCCACTTATAGAAAACAAAACAAGAAAGCGGTGTTAATGTTGGAGATTCTACATAGGGAGATATGGAACAATGTCAAAACTAGTAAACTTTGTGGTGCTCCCCCTTGGTGCAAGTGTTGCGTGAGGGGTAGGAAGACTTGGGGGCACCTTTTCTTCTCATGTCCTCGGAGAGTTTGAATTTGACAATGCATTGACAAGCTCCTTTTTCTTCCTAATCAAGTTAACTAAAAGCAAGCCCTTCTTGGGGAAACGATCAGGTATTCTTTCATGCTGTGGAATGCCATTAGGTGCGAAGTGCTTTGGAAGATTTGGAAGGAAAGGTGTATTGTCAACTTTAACAAACAACCCAATAAAAACTCTCTATTCTAGAGGTTCTCATGCTCCACACTTGCGATACCCTCTATAGGGAACCAAATAGAGTCATTCTGCCTGATCCCAACTACCCATTTTCGATCGTTGTTGATGGTCCCATAAGGTTTCATCGAGTTCCAACCTTTCCATAGGGAGCACACAAGATCGACTTCTGGGAACAATAGAAAATGGGGAGAACAAGAGAGTAATTAGATCAGGTCCTTTACACCCTGGGATCACTATTATGTCCTATTGGGCTTTAGAGTCCAAGGTAGACTAAAAGAAAGAAGTATTTCATTTACTTCTTTGGTCAACCAATTTCATTTAACAAACAAAAATGATTTACTTAGGATACTTCCTCAAAGACTTGACTTCTTTGGAGTTGTTAGCACTAGAAACAACTCCTAACTCTTTTCTCTTCAAGAGTTTTGCTCAAACTCTTTGAGAGAACTTTAGACTCTTTCTTCATCCATTGATTTTGAAGCAATACTCAATGGATGAATGAGTTCTCTTAAAGTCAATTTTCTTCTAAAATTGAATGGTTTTTATGTAGAACATCCACCTATGATGTTTAATTCAATTACCTATTCAGTCCACCTGAACATAGTCTTGAAATAACTTTGAATATTCTTTCAGTGTCAAGCTCCAAGGTTCTGAAAAGCAAGGAGGAAAATGGAACAATTTATTTAGTTATATTATCAACAAGGTGCTTTGGAATAACTTAGTATAAGTATTTACTTTGTATGAAAGGATCTCTCTAAGTTTTTTTCACCTCAAAAACCCATATAGAATTTTTGATAAAGAACTACAAAATATTTACTTTGAAGTCTCATATATTAAATGATTGTACTCATCTTATTTACATTTTGAAGGAAGATGATGGAAGTTTTCTTACTTCACCATGTAGTATCTTCCTTCTCTATGGGTTCTTGAAGAGACTTCAAGTCATATCCTTGTCCATCAAGTACTTCATTTTCATCTATGAAGTTTTAATTCCCTTTTGGATTCAGTTTCACCTCAAGTAATGAGCCCAAGACTCAAAGATAGCTACCATCTCCAGGTATGATGTCCCATACCATCATTCCTACATTAATGTGAATATAAAATATAGTGTCCCATACCACCATAATTTATATCTAACACTGATGTGTGGTATATTTATCTTAAAATCAAGAAACTTTATCTAAATATAGAGTACCTTTTAGTCAAACTCTTTTTACAAGAGTTTGAAGTCAAGAAATTACCTCTATGTTTTCCATCTTGCTTACACTTGTAGGGCATCCAACTCAAGATCATTTTATGATCTTATGTTTACTGTTGCCATAGCTTGTCTTTTGGAAGCTCAAAATTTTTTGATGGAATTTGCACCAATCCTTGTTTTTTAAGGATTTTCATGTGATTCCAAGTTTCTTGAATCATCTTAAATATCTAGTCAATTCTTGTGCAACTAGCTTGTAGTGACAAGCGAATATTCTTGTCTTTTAGATTCCTTTTTGACAAAAGCTTTAAGCACTTATCCTAGGGCTTTTTTTAAGAATCGCTCTACTAATTAAATCCAAGCATTGCAAATGCTTTTGGAGTTCTATCAAAATCCCTTCAAGGATAGGTGAATCCACGAACTTAATTATTGTTGTACACTATATACTTGGAATTCCAACTTTTATCTTGCACTTTTAATTCTCTTAAAGAAGTTTAGGATTTGGCATGCTCTAGTCTGTAACCACCTTTTAAACATCTTTTATGTTCTTGATGGGATCCCAATTTCTACCAACATTCGCATGTCATGAAAGCTATTTTCTCAACAACTTCTTCTTCGCTTAACATCTTATAGCCTAAAAGATTTTCTTCTATCTTTCCGATGATTCTATACTTCATGAAATCAATTGTAACATTTTTTTATGTGTTTATGGGTAGGCCGCACCACTCCATGAGGAAATTTCGAGATCCTGAGTGGTGTCAATCTGCCCATCCTCCATTGATAAAATAGTACTACTAGCTTCATGCTCATAACTAAGGGCCAGGCGAGTAAGAGAGCCCCAAGCAACTTCTCCCCAAGAAATGGCCTAAGGCTTGACTCTCCAATTCTGGAGCAAGTTGTTGATGACATGATTGCTCCTACTTCATCTACATTTGTATCTGCATGAGTGCATCTCCATTTTGTATCCAGGAGGCACTCCATTTCTAGTCTATTTCCATTTTATATTGTACTTCCTTTGTATTTGGGTACCTTGCCATGTGCTTCTACTAGTTGTATTCATTCTCCTTTCAGGAGACTTATCCCACATATGATGTACTTTTGAGAGCCCCTCCCAAATCTATATAAGGAGGCTCTCCCCTCATTTGTACTTGGTTAGAAGCTTGAGGAGCCTACTCCATTCTCTTGGCAAGATCATTTCTAATCCACATGAGTTTACCCATTTCATGGTCTACTCATTTTGTGTCGCACACATTCTTTGTTTTGTGAGAGTGCTTTACTTTTCATTTTGCTTCCGCATGTGTACTCTCCACATGGTATCAGAGCGCTAGGTGGAGGTCTTGGTGGTTTATTTGGTGGTTGTTTTGGAGGTGGTCCTAGTCGAGCTTGGTGGTGCGGCTCTCCACTTGTTTGGAGAGGTCCTTTTGCCATTATTTTGTGCTCTCTTTGGGTTTTATATTGCCCATTTGCCCACCCTCCCACACTTTTCTACCACATTTTCCCACCCTCCCACCCTTGGTTACGGCATATTTTGATGTATTTTATAGTGCTCGTAAGTGCTTCGACTGCATTTGAGATGTATCTCCATTTGTAGAGTGGTTATAACCACTATTCGCAGCTCTTTGTACTTGAGTGTAATGTCTTAAAAATCGTTTTGTACATGTTACTGTAAGCCATCGATTTGTTTGGATCTCTTACATCAATTTGTGTGGAGCTCGAAGCTTCCATCTGTGTGAAAACTTGAAGCTTCAGACTGAACGACCTTCCTATGAGTAGATGCATATATATGCACAAGAGAACGAAGGTGAAGAAGATTCGGTGGCACTTTGTTGGCTCCATCAGAGGAGGGAGATCGTGGACAAATCAAGCAGAACCTATAGTTTTGCTCTCTGTCAAGAGTGAGACAACATGAGAAAAGAGTCGGCCATCTCTGTATAACAGAGAGAGAGAGAGAGCAACAACAAGGCTTGAACCTCTGATCACAAGGAGTTTTTCATCAGCTTTTTTCGAGAAGAGAGAAAAAGGGTCTGCCTTTGTGTAGCGCTTTGCTAAGAATAGAGCACACAGTCACAAGTGTTCTCTCATACACATCACGGTAGACCAGTGGAGCCCTTTGGACTTGGAAGTTGGCCCTGCTTTGGTTTGTCCTTGTTTGTGACTTGGGTGACATCGTAGACATTGCAGAGAAAGGAGCAAGAGAGAGGAAACAGAAAGGAAAACAGAGAGCTCCTGCGCTTCCTCCAGCCTCGGACCTGCTGCGTTTGGCCCAATTCACCTCTGTAACACATGTAAACAGAGAGAGAGAGAGAAGGAGCTCTACTTTGTCTGGGTAGTCGTCTTCTTCATCTGCATTCTCTCATCCTCACATTCCATAGAGAAAGAGAGAGAGCAGCGGGTATCGTCGTGTTGTCATCCTCTGTGTAACACAGAGATCTGGAGAGCGACAGAGAGAGAGAGAAGCGGCCGATGGGCAGCAACAGTAGCGATCTTCAAGCTCATCCTAGATAAGGAGCTCTACAACCACGATCGGTAGCAGTGCTCTTCAAACATGCAGTTCTCAACAGGCGATGAACCAGGGATGACATCTCCATGGGCAGCAAAAGCTTCATACAGGCCATCCTCAGAAGTACGGAAGGAGATGCCTCCCGCAAAAAAAGCTTCATCATTTCCTTGTAGCTTCAGAAAGACGTCGTAGACTCTGTATGCAATTCTCTGCGCCACTCTTAGAGAGAGTGCGATTGATGGAAAACACGTCAAGTTCAGTGTATAATCTGCACACGCATACCTTGCATTTTTGCGCCAAGCTTGTCATCCTAAAATAGGATTCAACATAGGATTGGACTGCAATTGCTAAAGTTAGCAACAGGTTCTAGAATATTTCACGTGAAGTTCTGAATAGGCTTCACTCACATTTAAATTTCGAATCAATTGCTAACATGTTCTGTCGCATTGCTCCATCACTTACTATCAATTAGCTAACTAGTTGGCATAACTACCCACATAACAATAGCGTTAAAAATCGTGGATCTTCAAGCGAGTCATACATAACTTGTATTGCAACACAAGTTTCTTTTCAAGATCACTTACCCATTTGAAAAATCTTTTATCTACTCATCAACTCCACGTCACAACCAAGGCTTTGAGTTATTATATTCTCTAAGCAGTTATATTGTACTCTTCCTAAGGTTTCCAGTCTCTCAAGAGGCAAACCTCTCAGGCACTAAGTGCCCATCTTTGTAACTCCAATATAAGAAGAAGGGTTTTTGTGTGTGCATACTTGTGGGTTGGAGGCTAGTCTAAGCTCACCCACAAGCTTCTTTTTGCCTCCAAGCTTACTCTAAGGCTCAATTGGTGTGCAACGGGCTAATCCAAGTCCTCTCATCTCGCGTCGGCTCATCTTGTGCAAGTGCAGGGCTATTCTAAGCCCCCCGAAGTGTCTCTTCTAATTCTTGGTGCAAGTGAAGGGCTACTCTAAGCGCCCCCCCTCCCCAAGGAGTTTTTCAATTTGGTATCGCGTCCTTCATTTCAAGCTTTGCAATTATTTTAGCAGCATTTTTGGCAAGATATTTTGGTAGTGTTTCTAAACACTTTATCTTCAAAGCTTGTGCGTTTGGTGAAGATTTTGGTAGTGTTTCTAAACACTTTATCTTCA
Organism: Ceratopteris richardii; assembly: GCA_020310875.1. NCBI lineage: Eukaryota > Viridiplantae > Streptophyta > Polypodiopsida > Polypodiales > Pteridaceae > Ceratopteris > Ceratopteris richardii. Next base: position 185,138,672 of record CM035417.1, on the reverse strand, counting down.
AAGCTTTGTAATGACCAAAAGTGAAGGTAGCTCATCATCTATGGCTAACTTCTTACCATCTTTCACCCCTATTTTTATGCCTAAGGATGAATGCCTCAATGGACAAAATTACAATCAATGGAAAGATGTCATGTGCGCCTATCTCTATATGAATCTTCTTCATGAGGTAGTAGACGGGACAGACCCCGAACCCAATAGGGATACCAACTTAGACAATTGACATGTGTGGAATGTCAAGGACAAAACAACTTTAGGTCAGTTGTTACTTGCTTACGACGAACTGACAAAAGGACATATCATTGCCTGCAAAACGTCCAAGGATGCTTGGGATACGTTAGACGCTTTGTATGAAGACAAAACCCCTTCGAAAATATATGTATTAGAGACCGAGTTTCATTTGACAATTAGGCCACACGACACAATTACCAAGGTCGTAGCACAATTTGAGGATTACCCACGTAAATTAGCACTATGTGGTAGGCAGATCTCTAGTGAAGACATGGCCATTAGGCTTCTTAACAAGCTACCTAAGTCGTACGAGATATTTGTCACAACTTTGTATAATCGTGGCCAAGTCTTATCTTGGGAAGAGGTTCGTCGACTATTGCTCCTTCACGACTCACGAGCCAAATCAACTTCCTCACAAGAGACAGCCATGAAGGCCAAAGGCCCATTCAATAAGGGCAAAACCACAAGTCATCAGGCTAGCAATGGATCTAATCAAGGATCGCATAATTCATCGAAGAAGTTCACCTGTAATTTTTGTAAAAAATCAGGACACTTAGAAAAGTTTTGCTATAAAGAGAAACAATCATCAAAGGCTTCTACGTCTAGGCAAGCATCCAAAGGAAAGGACTCCTTTCAGGAACTCGAAGAGCACACGGGAGAAGTCTATCTTGGCAACAACAAAAGCTTACCCATCGAAGGAAAAGGTAAAGTTCAAATTTCCAACCATCAAGGGGAACGCAAGTCTTTATCCAATGTTCTTTTTGTTCCAAATTTATGTATGAATCTACTTTCCGTCAAGGCCATTACAGATCAGGAAAAACAAGTATGGTTTGATAACACCTCAGTTAAGGTAGTTGATCCCCATACAAAGGATGTCATTGCTCAAGGAATTAAAGAAAAGGGCCTCTACAAGCTATCTTGCTTTGTATCTAAAGAATCAACCTCTAGTTTGTGGGACCAAAGGTTTGGCCACACTTCTTACTTATCCAAAATCTCTTCATCCCAACTTGTGAAGGGATTGCCAAAGATAGGACAACTTACTGATGTCTGCCAAGCTTGCACCCAAGGCAAGCAACACAGGGCCCCAGTTCCCAAGGAAGCTTCAACACGAGCGAGGAACCCACTAGCCCTTATCTACATGGACTTATGTGGACCTATGAATACCCCATCCCTGAGTGGATCCTTCTACTTTTATCTTCTAGTAGATGACCACTCTCGCTATATATGGGTGTACTTTTTGAAGTCCAAGGCAGACACATTCTCTAAGTTTCAAACTTGGATCAAGGAAGTTGAGAATGAAGCTTCGACTAAAGTTAAAACCATCAAATCAGATGGAGGTGGTGAGTTTATCAATCATGACTTTGATAACTTTCTCAACCAAAAAGGGATCAAAAGACAAGTCACTCAGCCTCATACTCCATCCCAGAATGGAGTAGCTGAAAGGAAGATACGCAGTGTGATGGAAATGGCATGAACAATGCTTCATCACAAGGATCTACCCTATAAGTTCTGGCAGAAGCCATGCATACTGTCGTTCACATTCTTAATCAAGGCTTTACAAGTGCATTACACAACAAAACACCCTTCGAAGCCTACTGTGGAAGAAAACCAAATGTGAATTACTTTCGAGTCTTTGGTAGTGAAGCTTTTGTCAATGTACCAAAAGAAGATAGAAACAAGTTACAATCAAAGTCCAAGAAACACATATTCATAGGGTACAGTGACCAATCAAAGGCATGCCATCTATATGATATGGAAAACCACTCCATCATCATTTCAAAGGATGTGATTTTCAATGAATCTTCCTCATACTCAAGAAAAGATTCAAGTGCAAGTCTTAGTCCACCTATCTACACTTCAGAGGGGGACTCAGTATTAGTAAACTCCAACTCAGAAGCAAGTACTTCACAACAACCACGTCGATCTCAAAGGCTTCTTGATAAGAAGCAATGCAAACAAAGTCATTATGTTAATTATGCTCTAATGCACCAAATTCAGCAAATTCCAGAGCCATCCAACTACAAAGAAGCTCAAGGCCAACGAGAGTGGGAAACAACTATGAAAGAGGAACTCGATGCAATAGCAAAGAACAAGACTTGGACATTAGTTCCCAAACCAACCAACCATCAAGTCATAGGAGTCAAGTGGATATACAAAGTCAAATACAAGTCTGATGTCACTCTAGATAAATATAAGACAAGATTAGCCGCTAAAGGATACAAGCAACAACATGGCATTGACTATGAAGAAACCTTTGCTCCTACTGCAAGATTCACAACCATAAGAATCATCTTAGCACTAAGTGATCACTTTAAGTGGCCCATTTATCAGGTGACGTCAAAAGTGCATTCCTCAATGGAGATCTTCAAGAAGAAGTATATGTTGAACAACCTGAAGGCTTCATGATCAAAGGCAAAGAAGATCAAGTCTGCAAGCTTCACAAGGCACTTTATGGACTCAAGCAAGCTCCTAGGGCCTGGTATGAAAAGATTCACAAGTTCTTTGAAGACAAGGGATTTCACAGAAGCAATGCTGATGCTAATCTCTACATCTATCAAAAGGATTCTTTAGTCACCATCATCATTCTCTATGTAGATGACTTGATCTTGATAGGCTTAGACGAAGAACGCATCCACTTCATCATCACATAGCTTCATCTTGAGTACTCTATGACAGATCTTGGCTTACTTCACTACTTCTTAGGAATGGAAGTTTGGCAAACCAAAGAAGGTATATTCCTATCACAGAAGAAGTACTGCTCTGATCTACTTTCCAGATATAACATGGACCAGTGTCGTTTAGTTTCTACACCACTTGATCCAAACATCAAGGTTACACTGGTGGACTCTTCATCACTTGTGGATGTGCATACCTATCGACAGCTTGTTGGCTCATTACTCTATCTTCCCAACACTAGACCAGATATTGCTTATGAAGTTGGTATACTCAGTCAGTTTGCACATCAGCCTAGTCAGACTCATTGGGATGCTGCTCAGAGACTACTTCGCTACCTTGCCCTCACCCGACATCATGGTCTTTGGTATAGAGGGGGCATCGCACTCGCCGGATATTCAGATTTAGATTGGGTTGGTGATCCTGATTCTCGACGGTCTACTTCCGGGTATATATTCTTGCTTGGCTCAGGACCTATCTCTTGGGCAAGTAAGAAGCAGCCTACAATTGCAATATCATCTATCGAGGTCGAGTACCGAGCATCTAGCTTTGCAGCATGTGAAGCCATCTGGCATCGACGTTTATTATCTGACATTGGTGTTTTGCAGGATACTTCGACATGTCTTGGCACGGACAGCTAGTCAACCTTGGCCATTGCCAAGAATCCAGTATTCCATGCTCACACGAAGCACATCGAGATCCAATACCACTTCATCCGCGAGAAGCTCATATCTCAAGAGATTACTCTGGAGCAGTGTACCTCTCAGGAGAACCTAGCGGAAATGTTCACAAAGACTCTACCTCCGGTTTCGCTTCAGCGTTTGGTGGACCTCTGCAGCATCAGCCGCTCCAAAATGGAGCTGCAGAGGGGGTGTTGACCACATGATTGCTCCTACTTCATCTACATTTGTATCCGCATGAGTGCATCTCCATTTTGTATCCAGGAGGCACTCCATTTCTAGTCTATTTCCATTTTATATTGTACTTCCTTTGTATTTGGGTACCTTGCCATGTGCTTTTACCAGTTGTATTCATTCTCCTTTCAGGAGACTTATCCCACTGTTGGAAGCAGTCAGAGGCACAGTCAGAGGCACAGACGACGTGGAAGCATGTAAAGACAGAGCAGGGAGCCAGTCGGATCATTTTTTCAAACAATTATGTTTTTATTACCTCTTCAAACATCCAACAGTGATTTTCATCACTCTTGTAACATATGTAATATAGACAAAACCCCATTTTGTAATTCATAGCTCTATTTTGTGCAAGCCGAGGAGTCCTCGACCTTGAGGAGCTTAGGTAGAATGCACGTACCAATTTTCGTTATTTTTAGATACCGTTTACCCTTCCAAATAGCCTCTAGGACCTATTTTTTAACTATGCCGGTCACTAGATGTGAAACCGGTCAAAACTAGTCTAGAAACTATAAAAAGAGCTAGAGAGCTCATTTTTGAGGTTAACTTGTTTGAGATTAGAGTTCTTTTGAGCTTGTAAGAGTGTTCTTGAGTAATAGAGCTAATTTCCCACCTTCCATTGTGTCTTGCTTGTCTCTTCATTGTGTGTGTGTATGTGTGTGTGCATCTTGATGCTTCTCACCTTCACTTTCACATCATCTCACATTCACGATCTTCATATCACTCCTACCTCTTCTGCGGATTGACATTAAGGAGGTGAAGCTTCTTAACGTGGTTCTCACCATTGTGCTAGAGCAACACCAAATTTGGCGCCGTTGCCGGGGATCGAGTCTAGGACGAATGTGTGATGGTAAGAGTATAGCAAGAAGTGGCGTTGGAAGGTAAAAATTTCAGTTTTTGTTGTTGTTTTTACTTAGTTTTTAGTGTTTTTCACCTTCCCCATACTCCATCTTCATCATCGCATCATCATCTTCATCTCCAAAAAAATCAGAAAATTCACCATATCCACCCATTCACCTCATTTCCCCTCATTTGTGCATGCGAGAGAGCCAGAGAGAACTTTTGTGCTTGTTTGTGCTTGTTTTTTCTTGAGTTTTCTTGCAGGTACAGAGCTCCAGTGCATCAGGAAAGCTTGGAAAAGGTAAAATTTTACTCTCTGTCAAAGATCTGCCGAGTGTGGCGGACCATCGCGATGGTCTGCAACCTTCGGAATTCTTGGTAGGCGACCACACCACGAGGTAGGCGACCCTTGCGCTTGCACGAATCCATAGGTGCATCTCAAAAATCATCAGTTTGGTGGACCATCGCGATTGGCTCGGACCATCGCGATTGTGTCGCACCATCGCGATAGGCTCACGCCATCGCGACGGCTCGGTCGGACCATCGCGACGGTTCACTTGAGCCATCGCGACGGTCCACTTGGACCATCGCGATTGTTCAGCTGACCCCGGACCATCACGATTGGCCCACGCCATCGCCACGACAGTGCCACGTGTCAAGATAGACCATCGCGACGGTTCGTTTTTCGGACCATTGCGACAACCCAAAATCGGACCATCGCGATTGGCTCACGCCATCGCACTTGTGACCATCGCGACGGTTCACTTCGGACCATCGCGATTGTCCACCTTTGACCGTTGACCGCGCCATCGCGATTGTCTGCCTGATCACGCCATCGCGACGGTTCATTTTTTGGACCATCGCGACGGTCCATTTCCACGCCATCGCGATCGTTCACTTCGGGCCATCGCGACGGTTCGACCTCACGCCATCGCGATCGTTCACTTCGGGCCATCGCGACGGTTCGCCTTTTCGCACCATCGCGACTGTCCAAACTCCACGCCATCGCGACGGTCCCAGACCATCGCGATTGTGCACCCCCATCGCAAATTTAGGGTTCCATTTTTTGACCAATTTTGGGGGTATTTTTGAGAAATTTTTGGACCATTAGACTCATAGGAGACCCCTTAGCTCATATTTGAAGGAAAACCTGATTGTCAGTTTTTACCCCCCAGGGCCTGAACGCTCATAACTTTTTCATCCGAAGTCCGTTTTTTGAGCTTAATAGCTCGTTAGAAAGCCTTGACGAGTACTACGTGACCTCAACTGTTTTTTTTCATAAAGAATACATCTAATTTTGGATAAGCAATTTGGAGGTTCACTTAGTTTGGGACTAGGAAGTCAGGGGGCAAGTATTGAAAATTTGGGCAAAAGGGAAGGGACCTAAAAGGTGTATATACTCAAGTACTTGATCATCCAATTGTGAATCAGTCTAATATTGGATTTTTCTAGGTCTAGCAAGGGCAATCAAAGGCAAGCAAGCAAGGCAGTGAAGACAGCAAAGCTTGGGAAGCGCGGCTTCTTGGGCAACAGGGCATCAGAGCAACCAGAAAAGCTGACTCGAGGTTGGAAGATTACTCAACCCCCTCAGTCAATTCTTAGCTTAGGCTAAACGTTAGCATTGTGGATTTAAGACGATAGGAACGCCTCAAGTTCAAGATACTTAATTCTTTCAAGTTTAAGACTACAAGTAAAGGTGTGTGTGACGAAAACCTAAAGAAAAGAACCTAAGTCTGACGGAACGAGAACTCAAAATCATAACGGAAAGTTGAATTCCTGACGCATATATTAAGACAAGAATCCAAAGAAAATTAAAAAGAATCAAGAAAGTAATAACAAAGAACCAGTGACGATCTAAGTGTGTGACTTAGTGTGCAAGAAAGAAAATTAATGAACCTTAGATCAGGGAGACACATAGGTAAGTCGGACCGACGAAGCCTTAGATCATCAGAGGCAAGTGTAAGAACTACTGCACGATCTTTGGCTCAGCAATTGAATAGTAATTACCCCTACGAGAGCTCAGAGACTAGCGAATCAGAAATGACATTTAGCGCAGACAGACCAGAAGGAGGGTCTCATGTAGCATTCCTAGAAAAACCAGAAGGACCCTATAGAACACAATTAGAGTTTCTCTGAACCAACCGATTAGGTGCTCGCATCTATGAGGATGGTTTGCAAAGGCAAGTGGTGCAACTGCACAACCCTGATCAACCCATTGGATTGGAAAGACCAGTGGTGAAATTTGAGAGAGACGCTTATATAGACAAAGAAGGAACCATGTACGTCCTAAGTACGCAGCCAAACGATACTAATGAGTTTGGCACAATTCAATTAGAGACGGAAGCAAAATTTCAAGGAAAAGAACCGTTAGAAGAACCTAGAACACCTAGAGGGAAATCCGTATTAACAAGAATACTCATCCCAGAATGGATCCCTCAAGATAACAGGAGCACCGAGTTGTTTGTAAATAAAGAGACAGATGAAGCCTTTTGGAGGTACAGAAAGGAACACCCTGGTGAGATAGGCATCATTACAATTTATGAATTCAAGGACCCAGATACACCTGGAAAGGTTGTATACCTGGATGAGACTTCAGAAAGAGTCTTTGTGGTGCCTGACCGCGCTAAAAACACATACACATGGAGAGGTGAATTGGTATTCCCTCCATCTAGAACGAACATGAATACAAGTCAACAAGGGGCAGGAACCTCCTCAGCCCATGGACATCAAAGAGAAGGAAATAAAGAGAGACCGGAAGTAAGCTTTAATCACCCCATAGGGAGAGATAGAACAACCACGGACACTAATAGAGCGGATAGACAAAGAGATCATGGAATACCAGGTGGTAGAGATGATTTTCCTCTACCTAGACCACGCGAACACGCGAGAGTATTGAGACCCACTCAATTAGTAAATCAATGAAAAATTATTTTGATGGGACAGGAGATCCCTATGACCATGTCGCAGAATTCAAGCAAGTACTAAGAGCAGAACAAGTCGAGGACATGTTCACGCAATACAATGCATTTGGACTAACGTTAAAGAATACCGCTTTAACTTGGTTCCAACCATTGCAACAAAGGCAATTTAGAGACATCCATCACTTTTTGGAGTCATTCATCACTGAATTCTCTAAAAGTGGGATTAGACATGACACGTCTTCGTTGATTCATAGCTTTAAACAAACCCCTCAGGAAACAATAAGACTGGCAGGACGTAGGTTCAGACAATATGTCGAACGATGTCCAATGCAAGAGCTACCCTCACAAGCCAAACAAGTATCACTGTTCCTAGATGGCTTGTTGAGCGCTAAACTACGCTCCTATGTGTACCTAAAAGAACCTAGAACGCTAGAGGAGTGTGTAAGAATATGTATAGACATCGAGGACAACCTAGGAGATGAATTAGAGCTCTCAAAGGTCTATAAGGACTCAGATTGTTCTTCTCTAGCATCCACAAAATTGTCTAATTCGATAGAGGACCTAGCAGAAAAAGTGGCCCAAAAACTAGGAGTTTCTAGCAAACAGGTGCCCAAGCTACCAACTAATGTACGTTGTTACACTTGTGGTGGAAATCATTTGGCAAATGTGTGCCCCAATGCACCTCAACCTCAAGCCAACCCTAGTGGCCAATATTGCACAATTGAGAGAAGATACACGAATCATACGGCTCAAGACTGCCCATACAACAAACAAACCGTGAGACAGAACTACCCGCAAACATACCAGCAGCCAGGTAGGTATCAAGGCCAATACAATGCTCAGCCTTATTACTATAGGCCTCCTCAGAACTACCCATACCAGGCTCAACAGAGACCTCAACCCGTCTTAGCTCAACAGCCACCCCCACTAGCGAATGTCATCTCAGTCAAATACGCTGCTGCAGAAGAGAACCTAAGTAGGGCCTTAGTGCCTTCTTCACCCTTGATCACAGAAAGTGACCCGAACTCAAACAGTTTTGACTCTACTCATGTAACTAGTCCACCCGCTTATTACACGGAGTCACCAGAACATGTGGAGACATATCATTATGATAGTCCACCAATGGAACCTAGTTGGGAGCCAGACTATGCTAATGTGATGTACGCAAACCCAAACCCACGGCCCCAAGTGAGACAACAGAGACCACAGGGCCCTAGAGGACCATGCTTTAGGTGCCAAGGAGATCACTTCATAAAGGATTGTCCACATCCCCCAATAGCAAGGCAATCACAGTACTATAACATACAAGGCTTTTGTGCCGACTGTGGCAAAGAGCACATAATCAAAGATTGTCCTAAGAACCCAGTTAACGCTTCGAATGTGACACCGATCAACGTGATAGGTATTGTAAACAACACAGATGGATCCAACCCTACATACGTGCCTATCCAAGCTATAACCAGAGCCCAGGCGCTCTTACAAAACCAACAGCTTAATCAAGAGAAAGTAGCCGGAACTAGTGAAGTTGCAGAATCTAGCAGTAAAAAGACAAACTCTTGGAAAGATTCTAGAGAAAGAATCAAGAGAAAGTGGAGTAAAAAGATAAGTGAGTTGGAAGGAAGTTTAAGGGAATCTAGAGCCAAAATACAAGAATTGACTTCACAAGAATTAAACCAAGAAATCCCAGCTCTGAAATCAGGATCGGTTCTAGCGGAACCCATACCAGAAGATCTAGACATGATGTTTCATGCATATCAGGCTAGAATAAAAGAGGGACCTCAAGTAACGGAAATGAGTAAAAACTACCCTCGAGCTGATCTAGAAATTGAGAGAACTAAACTTTGCATGAAGATGGTAGAACTAGCACAAGCTTTGTTCGAAGCCTCTAGATATCTTAATTGGAATAACATGGCAAAACCGGAACTACACTTTTAAGGACTAATGGAGAGGCTAGAATACTTGATAGAAAGCAAAGAGAAAAAGGATCAGCATAGGAACCCTATTGTCACAGAGACACAGGAAAGGAATGCACCATCCCTGTCTCAAGTACCCAATACAGAAAGTCAAGACAACTTGTCTTCCATACATAGGTACTCGCATGAATTTTTGAGAGAAATACAGGAAGAGAAATGGAGAAAAGAACAAGGAACTCATCCTCCTATCCAAGAAATAGACGACTTGCAGGAACAATTTCCCCAAGACATTCCCTCCATTTACGATGATGTAGAGGTGAAACAACTGAGTGAACCCACAGGATTTGAATCTAATTCTCTACAAGAATTACCTCAGTTCACAGGACCTTGGGAAGCAAAGTCTATTAGTATGAGAGCACCCATGATAATAGTGAGGAATGAAGAATCAGTGATCCCTAGGAACACGGAAGTGATCAAGAACACGAAAGTACAGTGTAATCTCACTCTGGAGGAATTGTTAAAGGTAAAACCAGAATTGTGGAAGCACGTAGCAAATCAATTCCCTGAGCTAGCTACCACACCCTCTCAGATAGGATCACATAAGAAGGTACCAGAGATACCCGTGGAAAAGATTGGAGACATAAGCGAAGGAGAGGAAGGTAACACATATCTTCCAATAACCTATCAGGGCTACACCACGAAAGCCATCTTAGATTCAGGAGCCGGAGTAGCCATCGCTACCACCGATTTGTGGAAACGTTGGGGAAAGCCAGCACTCAGACTCACCAGGATGAAGCTACAAATGGCCGATGGACACATAGAAAAACCGTTAGGCTTACTAGAAGGCATATCTCTCACCACTTGTGGTGTAGAGTTTGAGCATACTTTCGCCATTTGTGACTTTGCAAAAAATCGTGCTTATGAGATGATATTGGGACGACCATTCATGCGTCAGTTGCAAATTGTACAAGATTGGGGAACTAATTCTTTGTACTTGCAACATTCAGGAGTGACTACTAAAGTCAATCTTAAAGACTATTCACACAGAGATGTACCCCCAATACAATGGAATACTATCCATAAGACACCAGTAGAGACGGAATCCGTGCACTCATTAGAGTCAGATCCTTCTTGGTTGCAATGAGGATACCCATTTATGGATGTGTAAAGTAGCCAAACAAGAGGAAGAACGATTAGAAGCAAGGACCTTAGGTGCAGAACAACGTCCACGAACCCTTCAAGATCCAGCCTACGCACCTGTAGTATTCCTAGACGAAGAATTTGAACCCCATGGTTGGGCAAAAATACTAGCAACCATGGATGTAGCCATCAATGAAGAACAATGGACACCCCACTGTGACGAGGATGGCTATGACATTTCAGTTTTCACGATAGAGCCAATCATGTGCGATGCAGTTTTAGAAGAGTGTGAAGCTAGCACTGATGCATTTGAGGATGCAAGCGATGTTGATTTAGAATCAATTATTATGGACCCGCCCTTTGCATCAGAGGAAGAATATTTTTACGAAGTAGAGACTCACACTCAGAGACACGAGGACATTACGAACGAGGTGAGGTTAGCCACAGAAGTGACTAACAAGAGTGAGGGCAAAAAAAGAAAGAAGAAAGACACCATGACAGAAAAAGAAGAATCTTTATTTGAAGTACCTGAGAATTTCAAAAAATATGAAATCGAAGATAGAAGAATCATGGTACGAATGCCCAATAGAAAGGCGAATGACCGACAAGTATATGATAACCGAGAGAAAACCAAAAAAGTAATAGTTGCCATAGAAGGAGAAGAAGAAAAGTGTACATACATAGGGCATGATTTGACGACTGAAGAAGAAGAAGAACTAGTGGCCCTATTGCGCGAATATAGAGATGTTTTTGCTTGGAGTTACAAAGATTTGAAGGGAGTAGACCCAGATATATGTTCTCATAGAATCCCTATGACTCCAGATGCAAAACCGACAAAACAGAAACCGTACACGTATAATGATAACTACGCTGCGAAGATTAAAGAGGAGATAGATCGATTGATAGAAGCACGATTCATTTACGAAATTGAGCATACCAAATGGGTATCCCCCATTGTGGTAGTGCCCAAGAAGAATGGAAAATTGTGTGTGTGTATTAACCTTAAAAAAGTTAATGCCGCCACGATTAGAGATAGTTATCCTCTTCCTATCACAGAACATCTATTGGAAAGAGTTGCGGGCAAGGAAGTTTACAGCTTTCTTGATGGTTTTTCAGGCTATAATCAAGTAGCCATCGCTCCAGAAGATCAACACAAGACGACTTTTGCCACTGAATGGGGCATATTTGCATTTCGTGTGATGCCATTTGGCCTAACAAATGCACCCGCCACTTTCCAGCGACTCATGTGTCATGTTTTTAAGGAATTCTTACGCAAGAGCTTGGAAGTTTATGTCGATGACATATGTGCTCATTCAAATGTAAGACAGACGCATATCCCAGAGTTAAGACAAATATTTGACAAATGTCGAGAATATCAAGTTTGTTTGAACCCAGAAAAATGCGTTTTCATGGTCAGACAAGGCAAAATTCTAGGACACATTGTGTCAAAAAATGGAATCTCCACGGATGAGGAAAAGGTGAAGGTAATTGCGGATCTACCCAGACCAACTAATGTGAAAGAGGTACAGGCATTTATGGGCCATTGCGGTTATTATAGGAGATTCATACACATGTATGCAATCATCGCCAAGCCTTTGTACTCTCTTTTAACCAATTTTGAGTGGACAGATGAATGTGAAAATTCATTCAATGAACTTAAACGACGCTTGTGCTCAACACCTATATTGACAACCCCAGATTGGAGTAAGCCATTCCATGTACATGTGGATGCATCCAATTACGCCATAGGATGTGTGTTAGCACAACCCATGAATGAAGGTAACATAGATCTCCCCATAGCTTACGCTAGCAGACAATTGAACGCAGCAGAAAGAAATTACACCACGACGGAACGAGAAGGATTAGGGATGATCTACGCGGTAAAGAAATTCAGACATTACTTGTTGGCCAACAAATTCAAGTTCTTTACAGATCATCAAGCCCTATTGTACTTAGTCAACAAACCCTGTAACACAGGACGACTAATACGCTGGTTTCTATTACTCATGGAGTATGATTTCGAAGTGGTAGTCAGGAAAGGAAAGACGCATCTTAGAGCTGACCACCTTTCAAGATTAACCTCAGGAGAAGCTCCTCAAGGAGTAGCGGATGAATTACCAGATGCGTACTTGTTTAACCTTGAGATAGCACAAGAATGGGCTAAGCCTATAGTCCCTATTCTGACATACGGACCCAAGAATCCTAGGATAAAGATCAAAGAGGGAGAGATTACCAAGTCTCAGAGGTACCAAATCATGGCAGGAAGCATATATAAACAGGATAATCAAAAGATTCTTGCTTGTTGTGTAGATGAATCAGAACATGCGAATTGGTTGCAATTAGCACATGTAGGTGCACTAAAGCAACATCATTCAAAACATTGAACATTACAGACTCTGCATAGATTGGGAGTATATTGGCCTACGATGGAAGCAGATGTCTACAAGTTGTGTAAAGAATGTCAGGTGTGTTGTGAAAGACCACCATTAGAGCACGCTACATTATATCACGTGTCTCTCACACCAGACTGGAGTGAACCTTTAGTGACATACTTGAGGACGACCACATTCCCTCAAGGCATGACCTTAGCTCGACAACGCAGTCTAGAGCAGGAAGCTCAAGACTATTCACTTATTGGCGATAATTTATACAAAAGAGGACGAGATGGATATCTAAGACAATGTGTTCATGAGAGCGAATATCTTAGCATACTAGAGACTGCACACCAAGGTGTTGCAAGAGGTCATTTTGGACCCGATAGGATAGTCAAAGCCATTCTCTTTGCAGGATTATGGTGGCCCACTCTTCACATGGATGCTCATACCTATGTCAAGAGATGTGATGTGTGCCAAAGAACTGAGTTTCCTACTCGCAGAGATGAAATGCCATTGAAACCCATGATGGGCGGACGTGCATTTTCTAAGTGGGGTATAGACTTTGTTGGACCCATTAACCCCCCTGCAAAAGGTACACATGCGGAATACATTATTGTTGCCACAGACTATCTAACCAAATGGGTAGAGGCAAAAGCCACAAAAAAGAATGATGCTCACACGACTGCAAAATTCTTATTTGAAAATGTCTTTACAAGATATGGATTGCCTATAGAGTTAGTGAGCGATCGAGGCACTCACTTTCTAAACCAAGTCATTGAATATTTGTTACAGGATTTTATGGTGATTCACAAGAAATCTGCACCATATCATCCTCAGGCCAATGGTCAGGCTGAAAGCACTAACAAGATACTTTGTAACGTACTGACGAAACTCGTGAACAACAAACGTTCAGATTGGGACAAACAGCTACACCACGCTGTTTGGGCATATCGAGTGGCCTACAAGACCTTACTCAATGCAACTCCCTTTCAGATGGTGTTTGGTCAGAATGTTGTGCTTCCTTTGGACTTCTTGATACCTACCCTTAAGGTTGCACAAGAACATCAGTGGACCGGCCATGAATTATCAGCGAGAATAATGGACTTGGAACGATTAGGAGAAACCAGGCTCAAGGCAGCAGCAGGAATATACGCAGCGAAGAAGCGACAGAAAGCATATTTTGATGCACATGTGAAAGATAAAGGTTTAAAAGAAGGAGATTTAGTTCTAGTGTATACGCTGAAACAGCACGCACGGAAGTTAGAAAAGCGAGGTTATGGACCTATGATCATTAACAGACTTTCGACAAGTGGAGCAGTACAGTTAGCCACCTTAGAAGGAGATATAATGCCTAATTACATTAGGGGCTGTAGAGTCAAGCTATATCAGGAACCTCTTACGGAGGATATGCTTAGACGACTCACATTGGCAAAGAAGCGTAAGGAGGAAGAAAATAGAATACGAGCTGAAGCTCAGGCAGAAGCCATAGAACGCATTAAGCGCATGAAGCTAAGAAGACAAGGACTAGGGAGAGAACATTATAACCATCTGGAAACATCACCCAGATATCCCATGGCCATGTGTCAAGTAAAGTCAACCACTCATCCTAGCATAGTGGACAGGAGACCATTCATTACAGTTAGGCTAGAGCACGACAACCCTTGCCAAGAACTCAGGGCTTTAATTGACTTAGGTGCTGCGACTAGTGCGATTAGATGGTCCCACTATAAGGATTCAGGAATAGAAATGCGGCCAATTGAGGCATACCTCATAGGCCTAGGAGGCATGGAAACTCCTTGCATGGGTGAGGTGGACCTTCCTATCCTCATTAAGGATGTGACCATGACAGCGAAGCTACTAGTGTGCCATGATGACGACCTAATAGAACCCCTAATCCTTGGCCAAGATTGGCTATACGATCACTCAGTGGACCTAAATCTTAGACAAGGCTCCTTACAGATTGGAACCTTAGAACAGAAGCGAGTGATACCGCTTGACTTCCCTAACGGCATTCCGATTGAGGATTGTAACCCTAGACCCTATGAAATGCATGCGACGGAAGACCGGAAGATCTTTGGTCAGACCAGTCACGTTACGTCTACACCAACCCACTCGGGCTTGGCTATGGACAGTTGTCAACCAGGAGGACGACAGGAGATCTTCCCTGGGACTTCCTGCAAACTAGAAGAGGCAGCTACCCATCCGCTAGGGCAGATGGACACAATCAGCGGTCAGGTGGGTTGCATCAGCGGCCAAATGAGCACGACATCCTGCGGTGCTCATCCTTCCAAACTTGTTGCGGACTGGCCTAGATTAAAGTTAAAGAACGAATCACTTCCTAATGGGCAGGTCACGCAAGTGTTGGATCTCCCTTCTTTTCCAAAGCAGAGCGTCCATCCGACCTCTCAACCTCAACCACAACAGAGTCAACCACGACGAAGGAACCCAGACCGACGGCAGTATCAGAAGACACCACAAGGAAAGCAGTCTAGGCCACCCAAAGGAAGCGGCACCAGACAAATATGGGTGCCAAAAGGACAAAAAGCACCGGAGAACTCCAACCAAGCAGAGATCGACAAGAAAAAGGCAGGGCAGAAACAGAATCGATATCCACCATCCCCTCGACCTCCTTCTACAGGTCCGAGCATTCGACAAATTTGGATCGCCAAGAAATACCTTACCCATAGACCCACACCCACGCAGATTTGGGTACCCAAACCATGTATCATAGCTCAACCCTTAAGCCATGTAATATATACCCCTCACAAATCTTTCCACCCCTCAATACCACCACACCCGATACTACCTTTTGCCCCTCATCAGAAACCCACCACCCACTCAAGGACTCTTAGGAAATGGATACCGAAGCGTGTCCAACCGTCTTCCCCTAACCCATTGTCTAACTACCCCCCGACTAACATACAACCTTGTACTAAATCACTAACCTTTAAACCTTGTAAAAATTCACCCACCATCATCACACATCACTCATAATCTCATCTCATCAAGAAATGTATGCATAATCTGAAACGTGTAGGGGTCTAGAGACCTGCACTAGTGCTGCAAGAAGCATTGCATCCATCACATCACAGCACTTGGCTACACGGGTTACGCATCAGTTATGGAAAGGGATTGCGGTCTCACTTTAATGGGATCATAATTAATTTCCATGCTAATGTGTTAATCTTTTGTAGCAGATCTCTCTCAATAGCGCATCAGTCATCATGCAAACCGACGAAGGACCATCAGAAGCAGGCCCCAGCGTAGCTGCAGTGCCCCTCAACGTTTTACGAGCAGAATCCCACCCGACTGCTCCACCACCAGAATTCCAAGGATTTCCAGGGCCCATGCCGATCGATAACCCACCTATGGGCTACACAGAAAAGATACACCGTAACTCTCACTGGTTTCAGGGACTTGCAGGACCCTTAGCGGACACGGATTTTATATTTGAATCTAATTTGACATTTGATGTGCGCACCTGGGGAAAATACCATTTCTTCTCCAGAGAGTTTGAAGGCCTACAGAACACCCAGGATTTAACTCACGTTTGGGCCAGAGCAGGCTTCACGGAGTATTTCAGTGATCCCCTGCCCAAACCCGACTTTTATAGGTGTTATTATTTAATCACTACGTTGCGGGCCTCAGAGAATAAGGATATCCCAGGAACTTTTATTTTGCCCTCTTTAGTGGATGATCCACCTTACAAAAGGTTTTACCTCTCAAAGGATTTAATCAGAGCTGCCATCAAAATTCATGGCACCCACACGCCCACAGATCGAGAAAGATTGATTCCAGACCCTATGAAACGTGGGGATGTCACTAAGTGGGAGGAGATCTCAGCAATTACACCTGAGCTGTCAAAGCCGCTACGGATATGCATGGAACATTTTGCATTCCCCGCTCAGGATAGATTCACCATGCCCCATAAAAGAATATGGTTTGGATTGTACTTAGCGTGTACGGGACCTCAGACGGTTGATCTGGCGAGCTGGATCATTGATCAAATGTATTTGGCACAACACAGATGGGAACGAAAGAAAGTGCTTAATGGATGTTGTGCGCTCACAAGAATTGTTTATATGTGTTTGGCCTATGATTTGCCAATTGAACGTGCACCTCAGGCAGCTACAACCACAGAACCCACCACCACGACAGCAGAAGCTCCCACCACTATTGGTGCGGAAACCTTTTCTTTCCCAATACCACACATGGAGGCAGAACCAATAAACACAACATTCGATTTTGAAATGCCTGATGCATTCTCAAATGAATTCCAGTTTTCAGAGGCACATATGTTCTCCCAAGAATATGAACGCCCCAGTTACCCTACCACACCGCGGGATCTGCCACAGGGACAAGTTGTGTCGAGCTCTGATGACAAAAGAACAGCCACCGACGACGACGAAGGTGATGACGAAGCCAGCCAGGGCACGCATGATTCCCAAGAACAAGGACAGACAGACGGCCAAGGCCAACAAACCGATGCACACGGTGACACCAGCACACACGAAGAGGAGACTTTCGAAGCAGCAGCTTACACGCTGGCAATCAAGAAATTATATCGTACCATGGAGAAAGTCTGGGCAC
Organism: Ceratopteris richardii; assembly: GCA_020310875.1. Lineage (NCBI taxonomy): Eukaryota > Viridiplantae > Streptophyta > Polypodiopsida > Polypodiales > Pteridaceae > Ceratopteris > Ceratopteris richardii. Next base: position 185,121,081 of record CM035417.1, on the reverse strand, counting down.
GGAAGAAATTGATTGAAGAAGAGAGCCAGACCATAATCGAACAAGAACTCATCTTCGGAGGGTTTGAAGAAGTTTACATCAGAGGGTTCAGAGAACTGGTCCAATCCATCGGCCCGGTCGAAGCACTGAGATATTTACAAAGGAAGCCACTCCCCCAATATGACCCTCGCAGAGTTCGCCTGTTATCAAAGCCCGGTGAATATATTCGAGTTCCGGTAGGTGCTCAATCATCCCACCAGGCGCAAGATGCACGTCTACGGCCGGAAAGATCCTTCACCGAAGAAGCCATCCTAGTCGACTCCCCACCACATACTACCGTTGTACATACTACCACTATCCTTGAAATAACATCCACACCATCTACTCCTCTCTCACCTCAAGTTTCCCCAACCCATCCTGTATCCCCTGCACACCCACCTGCTCCTCCAACAGCCACACCAGTCCACGGAAACATAACCCAAATCTTTACCCCGCCCACTCATGCCACCATGCCTGCACCCACCCCACCTCGTCTACATGTTAACCCCTTCATCCCTTCATCCTTCCCATCTTTTCCCCCACCTTTAAGACACCCTTTCACCTTTCTAACCCCACTAACCTTCTCACCCGTTTCACCTCCCCAACCCACTATAACCCCTATTTCCCCTTTTCACCAAGCTGCTCCAGCCATCCCCCCTGTAAATTACTCTACATTTGTAAATCCCGTCTTCACACCTACACAACCACCCACATACACACCGCTTTTCACAGTCACCGCACTTGACACGTCCAATGACATGGACATCTCACCACCCACCGCACCAACACCCACTCCACTCACAACACCATCATATTTAGGTACGTCACAATTCTCCACGATCACCACTGCATCCACCTTCCCAACCCCATTTCCCATTCCCGCTGCATCTACTTCCACTGCATCCTCACTTAGCACTCCATTACTATTATCGCCCACCATAGACACTGCACTTCAACAAATGTTCACATGCATGACACAAGTACGAGATGAGTTTGCATCTCTTGGCAACAACTATCAACAGCTGCAGAGGACGACCAACGAATTACAGTCGCAGCTTTATTCATTATCAATTGAGAATGCCTCTTTAAATACGCGATACCAAGAACTAAGAGAGGCATATCATAAGCTAGAGCTAGAAAGTGAAGAGAAAACAAAAGAAGCCACTGCTGATCTGGACAACCTGCTTCGAGCCCAAACAATTAGGAACGCGACGCTGACCAGGAATATGGGCTTACTCAGGAGACACCTAGCCGCAACCCAGGAGGAGAACCAGAGACTCCAAGAGCAGAATAGAGAAAATTTGGAAGCGGCATTGGACCATCCTGAACAACCCTTAAGTCCTAGCAGATTCAAGGCAATCCCATCTGAATCGATGCGGATGTTGCTAGATGACCATGTTCGACTGCTAGAGGACTATGATCGAATGAACGAAGAGCATCAAAAGTTAAAAGAAGATCACAAGTTAATACAGCTCAGAGAACCGGCACCACAACAAGTACAAGTAGCAGCGGAAGTACCAGAACCTGTGGACCCTGCTCTTGAAATCTTAGAAGAACTCAACGCATTACGGGCCCAGGTAGCCACTCTCCAATCACGCATAGATGTATACGAAGCACCACCACGGCCTGATTCCCCACCGGAGATTCCAGCTGACGACGAGAACATAACCATCCCGGTGGAGGAAACGTTTGAAGAAGCATACGAGCCAATACCCATCCCAGGCGGACAAGTCACAGCCGAAGGCCAGATGACCTATGAACTTCCTACCCCCGCGTGGATGAAAACGATCGAAGAACTGGGAACGACACATTCAGCCAGAGTAGAGGCACAGTTACATGCAATGGCCATGATTGAAGAGAGAATCTTACAATCCCCCTTCTTTGCTCATTTGGCCCCCCGACGCTATATATCTGGGCATGAGCTGCAGTATAAACCGTACTTCATGTTAATGGCTGAATATCAGCTAGCTATAGAGAAAGAAATCGGCAGGAAACCCACGCATGCTACACAATTCGAGCCGGCGGACTTGCCACCAAATGCGCAAAGAGGAGAAATCCATCAACCTGATTGGCGCAAAGACCTCCTCCAGAAGTACCCAGAAATGATGAGCACATGGGTGAAAGCGCCTTTACATTTAAAGTATAATCCTTGCTGGGGACCCGTGCCACGTCGCCGCTCCTGGACTGCATTCGCTATCAAAGTACAAAACAATAGGCAGTGTCACGATTGGTTGAATTACCCCTACTTCAAGCCACCCACCGAGTTACCCACTGTTGGCTATATGATGGCTACAATCCGTCATTGGCTCCCTCGCCTGAAGCATATGAATGATATCGCAGCGCATATGACTGTCAAAATTTTTGACATGATGCAAATGATATTTAAAGTCTTCCGACGCGTCAAGGCACCGCATGTAAACACCCCGGGATTTGAGCATGGTAACTTTGATCTAGTATATGACATGAGCACAACGCCATCGCTCCGGGTGTGTTATGCCTGGCACTGTAGAATAAAATACCTACCGGCGTGCTACAAGCAAACATTCGAAGAGATGTTCACCACCGGATTTTGGGAATACCATTCCGAGGTATTCATCAGCAGGCCCACACATTTATTGCAACTTTTTGCCTGTGAGCGAATGGTTTATTCCGCGCACTATCAACTCCCGCCACCCGACGAACCTCAACCGATCGACTGGGAGAAACTCGAGGCTGATCTGGCCCGAGGCATTCGAGTATCTGAGCACACCCTCGCTCACGACCTCCTACAAAACTACATCCGGCAGACCGCACAACAAGGTTCTGTCGAGGACGACAGAAGCGAGAGGGAGGGGGGTGTTGGAAGCAGTCAGAGGCACAGTCAGAGGCACAGTCAGAGGCACAGACGACGTGGAAGCATGTAAAGACGGAGCAGGGAGCCAGTCGGATCATTTTTTCAAACAATTATGTTTTTATTACCTCTTCAAACATCCAACAGTGATTTTCATCACTCTTGTAACATATGTAATATAGACAAAACCCCATTTTGTAATTCATAGCTCCATTTTGTGCAAGCCGAGGAGTCCTCGAGCTTGAGGAGCTTAGGTAGAATGCACGTACCAATTTTCGTTATTTTTAGATACCGTTTACCCTTCCAAATAGCCTCTAGGACCTATTTTTTAACTATGCCGGTCACTAGATGTGAAACCGGTCAAAACTAGTCTAGAAACTATAAAAAGAGCTAGAGAGCTCATTTTTGAGGTTAGCTTGTTTGAGATTAGAGTTCTTTTGAGCTTGTAAGAGTGTTCTTGAGTAATAGAGCTAATTTCCCACCTTCCATTGTGTCTTGCTTGTCTCTTCATTGTGTGTGTGTATGTGTGTGTGCATCTTGATGCTTCTCACCTTCACTTTCACATCATCTCACATTCACGATCTTCATATCACTCCTACCTCTTCCGCGGATTGACATTAAGGAGGTGAAGCTTCTTAACGTGGTTCTCACCATTGTGCTAGAGCAACACCCACATATGATGTACTTTTGAGAGCCCCTCCCAAATCTATATAAGGAGGGCCTCTCCCCTCATTTGTACTTGGTTAGAAGCTTGAGGAGCCTTCTCCATGCTCTTGGTAAGCTCATTTCTAATCCACATGAGTTTACCCATTTCATGGTCTACTCATTTTGTGTCTCACACATTCTTTGTTTTGTGAGAGTACTTTACTTTTCATTTTGCTTCCACATACGTACTCTCCACACAAGCAAGATCCGTTTACCAGATCTGTTGGGTTAGCTTGCAATCCTAAAGATAATGCCATTGAGACTCTGTGTGATAGCCACAACATGTGCAATTGAGAGGCCAATGTGGGCAATTAACCATTGAAAGAGGACAACCCAACGAGACTACCAAACACCCCAATTTGTTGCCAAACGGAAAAGAGGAACTCTTACAAGAGCCCAAACTGAGACCAGGTCTTAGGTGCAACAAGAGTGATTGGGTGATGTGGCTGAATAATCATCTACCCAACCGTGCAGAATATTGAAAGAAGGGAATAGTGTGGGTCTTTGTCGCAGAATAAAGAACATGCCATTGCCACTCTCTTGGATCTCAAAGGAAGTGGGACAATGGTCGGGCCTCCCAAATCTAGAGATGCCAACCATGGTGAACTCAAATTTCCTTGAGGTTGGAATCAATGTGCCAGTCATAACCATGAGTGCCAACTACCTGAATCTATTGAAAAGTGGAGTCAGCGATGATCTCATACTCCCTCTACATGCTAATCATCCACCCCCCCCATGCGAATCTCAAAAACGAGACTCTTGTCCTGAGTAAACCATCGAGCAGCAATCAAGACTATGGTCTAAGTGAAGGCACCTAACCAAGCCACCGAGGCTGAAAGATCAAACGAGGTCCCCCAATCCCTCAAAATAGCAACCTAAATATCCATGATCATCTGAGGCACGTCATGCATCCCCATACAATGGTCCTACTGCCATGCCTTAGTGAGATGCCTAAAATTGATCCAATCTTCCATACTGCACCCAAGACCCTTGGCAAAATCTCCCCAAGAAACATGAGGCCAAGAGCCAATCATGAACCTTCTCTCCGTATGACTGAGAGGATTCCAGGTAATGGGCTAATGGAGCTTCTCCTTAGAACACAAGGGAGAATGCTAGATAAGATCAAGCAACAACTACTCCCAATGTATCATAATATTGCAAGCAAAACAATCCTCACTCCTCTCAAGAAATCCATATGCCTCATCTTAGTGAATATCCATCTAATCTCACACTGCCAAGGTCCCACAGTAGCAAGTGAAAAGAGGCCTAGCCTTTGATGAAAAATTCTTCCAAGGCTCAAGGCCATGAGGTAGACCTCGAACAACAAACTTGCCTAGCAAGGCTCTGCTCTGGCAAGCAGGGTCAATAATCCCAAGACCACCATGCTTTGTGCGAAGAGTGATGACTTGCCAAGCTATCTTAGCTCAAGCGGGGTTGTCATTCCCACCAGACCATAAAAGGTTCTTTATTAGCCACTGAATCTAGCTAATGCAGGAGCTCAAAAAGGTCCACCAGGAGGTGACATACCACATCGTAGCCAGGAGAACCTCGTTAGCCACCACAACCATCCCCACCAAGGACAATTGACCAGTGCTCCAATGTAATAACTTCCTCCTGATGGTTAGGAGGTGAGCCGAGGTTTGCTACTCAAAAGAAAGCTCCAAAAAAATATGGCACCCAAGGTACCAAACTACCATGCCAGGGGGGACCCATTGAAACTGGGTGCAAGGGAGCCATCTAGGGAGATCATCCGAGCCAATCTCAAAACCACAAGACTTGTGTCAATTGATCTTGGCACTAGAGGAATCACAAAATCTATCCAGAGCATACTAAAACTTGGTCATATTGGCCTCATGGCCTTGCAAGTAGACAACATTCTCATCAAGAAACTCAACATCTAAGACAACCTCCTCTTTAACAGGTAGTGTGATACCCGGTAACCCAATATCTTGAGTAAATAAAAAAGCACTCATGGCCTCAACAAAGAAGAGGAATAAAGTAGAGCCAAAGGACAACCTTACCTGAGTGATCTTGAAATGCGAATCTCTCCACCTAGCCGCCTACCATAAGAACTTGGCTATGGGCAAAACGGTAGAGGGAAGCAACACCCTTGATTCAACTAGGGGGAAGCCCATACAAAGCATAGTTTCCTTAAGAAAAGCCCAGTCAACCCAATCATAGGCTTTATCAAAGTCCAATAAAAGAATTGCAAGAGGCTCATCGTGCATCCTGCAAAGGGGGATAGCCTCCCAAAAACCAATTGTGACAAGACATGTCCCCCCTTCATTTCTTCTTTTGTCTTGGAGAAGAGCCTTCTCCAACTTTTTGGTCCCATCTTTGGTTTGTAGTGCTCCATAAATAGACAAAGTTATCGTTCGTTAGATGAATGGAGAGAGAAGTAGAAAAAAATTGATGCTTATATGTTAAACAAGCACCATTTGAGTTGTACCTATCTCTCTCCAATGAATGAAAATGAATGTACCTATCTCTCTCCAATCCTTTGCAAACAATAAGGGAACAATTTTCTTGAGAGCTGTCAAACTCTGAGTAAACAATAGAAAAGAGGCCTAAATGGGATCTCATAATCTTATAGGTAAATAAATAAGAGGGTACCAACATCTAGTAGAGATTATGAGAACATGCCGAGTTTGTAGAAGGTATAGAATGCATTGGCTATAACCCATATACAAGAGTTTTGCAAAGTTCAAAGCCTATATATAAAGCGGTCTTGCATTTAGAGAGAGGAAGAAGCAAAAAGATCCTCCCCTTAGGCACACGTAGTTGAGCATATCCTCAATCATAGGTAGTCGGGGATTTAATAAAAAAGTCCCATACCTTTTAAGAGACAGAGAACTCGGAAGGATGTAAGCAAGAACTTGGGAGGATGTAGGTACCCAAAGCTACTGGGAGGATTGGCTACATATCCCACATTCAAAGAAAATCTATGTCTTAGAAAGCTACAAACAAGGAACTTCAACTTAATATGCAAAGATGAAGAGCATGATGGGAATTTTCTCATGGTTAGCTACCTTGATTGGGTGCCTTGTCTCTCATATGTGAATGTGGCCTAAACAAGTGCCTTGGGAGCCTCTCTTTTGATGAGGATGCATGCAAGAGATTCTATGTGCATATGCCAAAAGCACTCATGTTGTGATTTATTGGGCACTTATCCCATATATGAGGGCACTGGGAACAAATTTAACTATAAAATTAGTAATAAAATATATCACATTTCAAATCCAAGCATTAGAGAAGAGCTCTTGAGCTTCTTCAAGCTCCTAGGGCTTGACCCATGATCCTTTTGCAAAAATAATAGTAAGAAGAAAAAAAGGTGAGGCCAATAATCACGAGCTTCATCCCTTTCATGATAAAATCTTGCTCTCATACCACTATCATGAAGAACAACAAGCTCTCCTCTAAAGTAATAAAATGAACTAAAAATCTCCAACTTCCAAAACCCAAAGTTGATTGAGAGATGCACGTATCCACCCAACCAACTCCATCTCTCTCTCTCTCTCTCTCTCTATATATATATATATATATATATATATATATATATATATATATATATATATATATATATATATATATATATATATATATATATATATATATATATATATATATATATATATATATATATATGTACCTCTAAGCCAAGGAGGACAATGTGAGGAGAGCTTGTGAAGTGTCCCCTCCATGTGGATTATAATCCAAGGCCCCCTGACCTTGGAAGTCACATGAAATCACATGGATTCTAAAAAGACTCCTCTCAAGCTTGTATGCACAAGTCCAAAGGGTTGAGAGACTTACCTAAGGGCTAAATACCATACCCTAAGGAAATATTAATCCTAAGGGTCAAAACCCTTAGATTGAGAATAAATAGCTCAAGGGTTCAAGCCATATTCTTGGAGACTTTCCCAAGGGTTTCTCAATAAATTTCAAGGGTTTTTCAATTGATTTTGGATCCTCAAAACGCATGTATTTTGCCACTTGACCCTATAACTATACAACATCATGTCTCACTATCCATTGTGAGTGCTCAAAGTCAAGTGATTCCCTTCATCATGATGATAAAAAAGTATTTTTATCTCTAATATGCTATGATATGTGGAGTATTCCCATGTGCACCATGATCAATGTCATCAATCATGGACTCACTTTCAAAGATCTGAATAGTTTCTAACTTAAAGTTGGGAAAGAGGGAAATCTTTGTCGATGGAAATTACTCGTTCCTAAGTGGTGCTTTCTTGTGTCCCATGCTTCCATTTAACTAGAAACTCTCTGGATAAATGATTCCTAGTCTTTTTATCTCAATTGCATAGTATTTTCTCTGGTTTATGAGGGACGTTCTGAAGTGAGATAGGTTGGACTATTGTATCTAGAGATACAAGATTTTCTTGTTCAACAAATTTTCTTTTTAGTCTACTAACATGAATAGGGCCAAAAAATATTGGAAATAGTTTAGGATAGGATCCTAATTTTAGAGTTTCAGATTTCCCAAGAACTTCCAAATATACTTGTTCTCCAACCTAAAAGGAAATATCTCACCTCTTAGGGTCACTATATACTTTAGCTCTATCTTGGGCTTTCTTTAGGTTTTCTTTAGATACTTTCAACTTAAATTTCAAATCTTACCAGAAAGCTTTAGCTACTTGGACTTTCTCATTTTGTAATCCAGCTGCATATGGTGCCCTTAGTTGGAACCCAGACATTAACATAAAGGGAATATATTTAGGTGTTGAATGCTTGGCACTCTTGTAAGCAAACTCAACTAAAGGTAAATAGTTTTCCTAATCAATTTGATTTGAAGATACAAATGCTCCTAACATATCTTGACATATTTGATTGACCCTTTTTCTTTGCCCATTCATCTATGGATGTTTGACTGTACTCATATTCACTTTGTTTCTAACATACAAGAACAAATCTCCAGAAATGACTAGTGAATTTTTCTATCTCTATGAGATACCATGTCTTGTGGTAAACCATAGAATCAGTAGAGATATTCCGTAAACATTTTAGCTAATTCTAGAATTTTAACTATAGTTGGAGTAGGAATTAAACGAAACATTTTGTTCAATGAATCAACTATGAACCAAATTGCATCATGTCCTTTTTGGGTTCGAGACAAGCCCGTAATAAAGTCCATGGAAATACTTTCTCATCTTCCATTGGGAATTTCCAAAGGATGTAGCAAGCCTTCTATCTTAAGTTTCTTTGTCTTTTGACCAATTTGTAAGTTTCCTTTGAGAATTCTAAAGGA